>CM029014.1:196468925-196988925 GCA_016801055.1 Panax notoginseng
TTAGAAAACAAATCTTGTGGAAACTTATGTTTTACAAGTTTTGAACTTACTGATTGATATACATGATTGATTACATATATAAATGAGCGTGATACAATGTTTATGGTGTCCGTATCCATGACTAAACTTGTTAAGTCTTATGTTAGAGAAATTTTCAAGTATAATAAGCTAATAGACATGAATGCTACAAGATATAGATTTGGAACTTGAAAAGATGTTAACATGACTGATTTTTCACATAAATGAGCATGCTTAGTGTACATAGTTCCTTTGTTCATAATCAAACTTGTTAGACCTTGTGTGAAAGACGTTTTTAAGAAAACTTGATATAAAAGAACTAAGGTGTATAAATGCTACTTGATATACATTCTAATCTTGCGAGCATGTTAACATGACTTGACTACCTATGAATAGAGCCTTAAAGTTGTCTTGTATGTGTTGAATGACATTGTTCAAGTTTAAAGCGGTTTCAAAAGCAAACTTGAATATATTTTCAAAAATCTAGTTGCATCACATGGACATCTAGATTCTAAAGGATTTATAAGTCATGTTATGTCTATAATATCCCTAGATATGATTTATATGTGCTATATTGCATCATTCATGAAAAATGATTTCATAGGCAACCTCGAGCATGTTTTTAAACTTAAGTTGCATTATATATGAGTATTTAGATTTTAAAGGCTTGAGATGCCATGTTATGTTTCATTATGTGACGCCCCCAAATTCGGTTTACCTAACCCCCGAGTTTGGTGTTCACGATCCACAATATAATAACATCTAACTACCCATTCATAAAGAAATAGTAATACATAAGTCATTAACAACGATTGTTAATATATTAGTCCCAGGTCATCTAACCTTAACATTACAAACATACCCTTTAGATATACAAAAAGGGTTTACAAATATAATATAATAATAAGTTCATTATACTAATTTATCACTATGTCTTTTCCTTTGTTCTTCTTCACAGCACCTTCTGCAACTTCGTCCCTAGCTGAAAAGTTTTATTTAGCAAGGGTGAGCAACAAGTTTGCCCCGCAAGTTAAGACATACAATAAAGGTATAAAAATTAATATCAAGTCTTCTCACATTCTCCACAACAATAATCTGATAATGAAAGAGTACAACGCTTTCAAGGTTTTCTACGATATTCAAATGAATAATCAAGAATTTATTCTACAAAATAGCAAAGTGGAATGTTTTTCAGATTTATGCTGAGCGATCCATTAGATCTTGAACTTCTCTTCTCGGGTATATATTAAAGTTTTACTTTGACATATACGCAGGTGTATCAAATAACCATAAAGATTAAATCATACCCCTCTGCAAGTACTTAGAGCCGGCCAACTCCTTGTACCCTATATTATGCATAATACTTAAGTCGCGCGCAATGGTCGAATATACGACTAAAAGTGTTCCCTTTATATAAAAGGTTGTTCTTCTTAGTCTCAGAATCAATATTTGATTTAACAATGAAATTTAATGATTTCAATTTCTATTTACTTATCGATCTAGCTGAAATAATTGGCATCGATCTGTCAATAACAATTGAATGCTCTTCTCGAATCTATCAAGTTCTAACAATTGTTCGTCTAGCCAGAATAATTAGCTAAGATATTTCTCAACATAATTTGACAATAAAAAGGAATATCTGTATTATCAATATTAGCTTCTACGGATATGAATATCCAACAACAGTTATTCTACGAATGTATATTTTACGAATCAGTAATTCAATTTGAATTATTAAACATGAACTAACTGCGAATAATCAACAATAAATTCTTGGATGTAGTATAATCAGCAATAATTAACCACTATAATATTTAAACAATATTAACTCAAAGTTGAGTTAGGAAACTTGCCTCTTCCGCTGTTTACAGCTACGTAATAAACTTATATGCGTTTGAAAGACCTATAACCAATAATATCGGTCTCACAATTAGCACAATATTTCATAACACGTAACACTGTAATTCACAGTCAATCTGTCTCCTAGGCACATTACCACGTAGCCACATTAGTGTTTATAACCTATATAAACACTGATCAAGTCTAACTAGTTCGGTCTGGTTGGACTTCAGTCTATTCTCGGTGCCTTGGTCACCCTATTCGACAATTAACACTTATATTATCCATTAAACTCGGTCTCTAAGCTTCAATATTATTTTATATAAGTCAAATATCATTTATAATATTTTTCAGAAGCTTTTAAAAATTTATAAATAATTATTATAATTTATAATAATTTTCCAAACACTTAAATCATTTTTAAATGATTTAATTATCAAATAATCTTATCATCATTAATATTTAATAATATAAAATTATTAATGTTATACTTGTCAAAATATTAAAGTTATTATTAATAACTTAAAATATTTTTAAATCATTAATATTCTACTTAAATGATTTTTAAAGTAATTAAAATTATTTTTAAATCATCACCATTAATATTTAAATATTAATGAAATTATCATCCAAATATTAAAAGTCATTAGTTATAACTTAAAATATTTTTAAAATATTTTTCTTATTTTTAAATGATTTTTAAATCAATAAAATTATTTTTAATTCATTTATTTAATATAATAATTAAATAAATCTAATATCATTAATATTAGTTTATTAATGAGAATTCTCCAAAATATTGAAAATTATATTTTATAATTCAAAATATTTTCTAACATTTTATTCTCATTTAAAAAGATTTTTAAATCAATAAAATTATTTTTAACTTATTTATTTAATTTAATAATTAAGTGAATCTAATATCATTAATATTAAATTATTAATGAAAATTCTCTAAAAATATTAAAAATTATATTTTATAATTCAAAATATTTTTAAATACATTATTCTTATTTAAAATAATTTTTCATAATATTAAATTATTTTTCTCTAATTTATTTAATGTACTAATTAAATAAATTAAATATCATTTTTATTCAAATAATTAATATTATTAATGAAAAAATGTCCCAAATAATTAAAAGTTATTTTTCAGAATTTAAAATGATTTTTAAAACCATTTTTAGTAATTTTTTATAATTTATTTCTGTTTTTAACTAATTTCTGGAAAAATCAAAAATTAGAAAATAATAAAACCGTCGCTAAAGACCTTTAGCGACACAAAGCGTCGCTGTTGGTGTTCTTGAATTCAAGAACATTGACAGCTTCGTGTTCAAGGTGCTCGGTTTGACTGCCTACAAATCTCAATCCCTACATGTTCTGTGTAATATTTAACTTTGATCTTGTAGTGTTTATACAACACTACAAGAATCAACCACAATCAAGATTATATCACATAACACCATCAAGATTCAAGCCCTCAAAGTCACTGTCAGAAGGTTTCTGGGTTTTCCAGAAACCCAGACAGTTCGACTGGTCATCTTGTAGATCGATTATAAACATGTTCTGGTCATTAGTTAAGTGGTTTCTTGGTTCAAAGTTGTAGTCCGTATGTCAAGGAACATTACTATAACAATAGATAAGTCCAACAACAACAGATTCATAAGTTATGACTCAGTCAAAGCTTGTCTGGGTTTTCTGGAAACTTAGAACCGTGATCGTTAGGCCTAGTTTGACCGCTTATAATACTCGATCAGTTGATGTTTTAAAGGATCTTAAGGCATGGATCTACAGTCCATACAACATGCTACATATTGACTACAACAACATCAACAAACAACATCATCACTGACAGATCTAAGAGTTTGAATATCATGTCAGACCCTGTTTTTAAATTTCTAGGTTGCCCAGATTTTGACTGGTCATGCCCGGTCAATGGGTTTTGACTAGGAATAACTCAAAATCTAGACATCAAATGTCTGTGATATCACTTCCAGATCAAAGACAACATAACAAGCTACCAATAACAACCTTAAAACAACAAATATCATAAACATATCAAGATCTACGACTACTGACATTTCTTGTCAAACCGTGTTTTGAACTCAAGAACAGTTTGTGAAAAACTCAACTTTTACCCACTTTGATGCTATGGATCTATGTTCAACATAGATCATCATAAAACATCATCTAGAAAAGATCTAAACATATAAACACATATTTTTTTTCTTAGCAACTTGGATCAAAAATAAAGTTAGGTTTATACCTTCTAGCTTCAAATCCTTGATCTTAATCTTCCTAATTGATCTTGGTTGATCAAGGGGCTGTTTAAGTGACTGGTCTACTTGATAAATTCGGATGTTTTAATGTGAGAGGGAGTTGGTAAGAGCTTGGTTGAAAAATAAGCATATTATGTGATTTTTTCTCTCCCCAAATCTATATATATTGCTTGACATGTTGCTAGATCTGATATGTTGGATGATTTTTGTTGGATTTCTATGTCACAAAGTCAATGTAGTGGTTCAACAACTAAAGTTGCTAGCATTTTTACAAGTTATCATTTAAAGAAAATAATAAAGGGCATTTTGGTCTTTTACAAAATAATTTTAAGAGCATTCTTGTCATTTACCACACCCTTAGAGTTTAACCCTAAGGTTCTAAACCTTAAGTTTTACACCCATAGTTTTCTAGAATTTTCTAAATTAGGATTTTAAAATAGAAAATTAAAATTTCAAAAATATAATTAGGGTTTTAAATAGAAATTAATATTTCTAAAGTATAATTAGGGTTTCCTAATTATATTAACACATACTAATCGCTTTAAGCTTGCTAATTAGGATTAAGGCTTCCTAATTAGGGTTTAGGATTCCTGAATTTAAAATTAAGATTTTCCGGCGTACAATTAGAGTTTTTAACTGTACATTTGGTTTTTTAAATCTGAGATTAGGGTTTCTAATCCCTTATTAGGGTTTATTAATTACAAACCTTATCCGATCCATTATTGATCAACATTCTAAACAGTACAAACACGTACTCATTAATATAATTATTTTAATTATATTTTCTATCGAACCCCTATCCAAAAATTAGGGTTAGAGTTTCTAAAGCTATTAAGCACAACTCTACTTAATTTTTATTAGTCAATACACAAATTGACCTTCTCGAGACTCGAATCACAGAAACTTGTCACAAAATTAATAATCAATATTAATATTAATTAAAAAAAAATTTTATTCGTAAAATTTTGAATATTCGAAATCTTGGGTTATCACACATTATGTCTCTAAACATAAGTTGTATATGTTAAACATAATGGAAGTAGACCAAACATGAGGTTAAAGCATGTTTTAAAGTGTTAAACGATGCTAGTTATGAGTAAAAGATATGAATATGTACGAACATGTATAGTACAGATTATGTGACCTCTTTATGAGAACATGAGGCTAATTAGTACACCTAGTGATTACATAACCATATTTGGTTTTGATTTCGTGAAAATCCTAAACTAAAGTCCCTACATATAAAGGTGAACTTGAAGTGGTCATACAAGTATGTAAAGACCTCTAGCGTGTATGCATGTTAAGTATAAGTGTGTATGTGCGTTGAAGTTTGGACTGAAACCAGGAATGCAAAAGCTCAACCTTGGTCTGGCCAAGGGACAGCGCAGCTGCGCCATCCCTAAGCCTGGACAGGGCGCAGCTGCGCCATTCTGCAGTCTAGAATAGGTTCTGTTTTTGATATGATGTTTGAAGCATGCTTATATGATTACTTTAACTTGTAATATATGACCAATATGCTATTAAATGTGTTAAGAAGCATGCTATGTGATAGAGATGAATGTTAATTATGATTTTTAAAAGTTAAGTCCAAAAGAATACTTTCAAGATATTAAGCAATGATATGTTGTTTGGATTTGTAATGTCTTACAAACTGAATTGTGCTATGAATATATAGTATAGGTGATGTTGTATGAAGTTACGACTAAGTTAGATGTTTATGTGTACGTTTGAACTTACCTATACGAGTTTTAAATATGTCAATCACGTAGCGAGTCAAGTGTGTGACAGATATATACGGATGTTGATGTCATGTCCGAATGGTTAAGGTATACTATACCTACCTAGCTATTCTAAGCGTATGATGAGAAAGTGAAGTGTAGGTTTTACGAACCTAGTTAGAGAATAATGTAACATTATTATTACATTGAGACTGTATGAATGTATGACTAATGGATATGAATCCATAATTATATAACTGTGTAGAAATACACGGAGTGCAGATAAGCTTTAAGCAATTAAGTCGTAGTTGATAAACTACGAATCAAGCAAGTCTTTCAGTTCCTATTTAATATATGAATTCGATAACTGTTAGTTGAGCTATATTATGCTATGCAAATGTGATGTATATATATGAAATGCATATGAGATATGTATGAAAGTTAAAAGTTGATCTTTGATGATATGCTTGTGAAGTAAATCTTTATGCCTGTTATGTGAAAAGTAACATCCATAGTAAATATTAATTGATTATGAATGCATGAACTGAGTATGTTATTATATGCTATGTGCTGTAAGAAAACTGTTAGAATTGTTGGGCTATCGAGCTCACCCTTGCAACTAACCACTTTTGCAGGTTAAGGACTCACGGTAAAGATTACGTGCTACTGATTGATAAAGATCAATAGAATAAAAGGAGATTGATTCATTTGATTAAATAGATGCTCTTGAACCATGTTTAGGTTCTAGTAGATGTGCATGATAGTAGTTACTATGTGTAATACATGTTAAATTGTACTATGTGATACATAGAAAAATTCGAATCAAAATGTAAAAACTTATAGAGTAATTCGAATAGAATGAATCATAACAAAATTTGATTCAAGGATATGTAATTGATTCAAGTTAAGATATCAATAAAAGATTTATTTTCAAAGGAGATTGAAAATGTGACGCCTCCAAATTCAGGTACTTGAAACCCGAATTCAGTGCTTCACGATACCATTTCTTTGAGTGGAATAATAATAATATTGTCATAAATATCAAACTTAATTTACATATCAGAGTTGTCTAAATCCCAGGTACGCGACCTTAAAACATTTCACTACATGATAGACAATAATATCATCATCTTATTTAAGTCTAGCTATTACATACGATAACACAACTTATTCTGACAGCTTTCCTTTCCCTTTGTTCCTGGCAGAACCCTCTGGTTGGTCATACTTAACTGAAAACATTTAATTTAAGCAAGGATGAGCATTTGAGTGCCCAGCAAGTAATAACAATTATAAAGATTAGCTGAAAGGATTAAATATTTTCTTTGTACTACCCTTCTACAACAAATTAATGGTTGTGAAGTAATCTGAACCGATAATAATAACATAACAACTCTCTATCAAAATTTTGAAACTACGTACTGACTATAAATAGGGTTAAGGTGACATACTATGAATATTGTTCTCAATTTTCGAATAGGTTTAGCAGAACTTCATCGCAAATCGTCATAACTTACGGGCACGGGGGGTGATCATCCCGTTATGCCCTGTATTGATCAATACTACATGCAAGAACGATATTATCGTTCACTCTGTCCGCCTTGGGCGCATAAAAGTTTTTCCTTGATCGGGATGTTCATACTTAGTCTTGAATCCGAACCAAAATAATTTGATTGGATACAAAAAGGTTTTATCATATTCAATAATAATTCTAAATCTGTGTCTAGCTGGTCAAATAGCTTAGACGGCTTTTTCTTAACATAAACACATGGGGGATCAATAGATATATATATATATATATATCAACATGTGATTAAATACAATGATTATCGAAGTGGGGACACTTGTATAACCATATTAACGAACAAAATATATATCTGAATTACAATGTAGTATCATGTTGATAATCAATGATTGGATATATATATATATATATATATATATATATATATATATATATATATATATATATATAACAAAAGGGTTAATAATCTAGTACAATATTATAATTCTGAAACTTTCTTACTCATGTCCATTGCATAAAAAAATGCAAAGGTAAAGATACTTGCTCAATAATAATTGGAGTAAGTTTAGGGAACTTGCCTGGTCTGCTGCTTACACAAGTTAGTACTATCTTTAATTCAACGACCTATCATTTATAAAATTATTTTATTGATTAGAAAAACATATCATAACACATAGTACTGTTATTTACAGTCAACACATAACCTAATCACATTGTCTCATAGTTATATCAGTCATTAAGACACAAACTTATACTTATACAGTCAAACTATATATGTTCGGATCAATTTCAGTAGCATTTCGGTGTATCGACGGCTTAATCGGGCAATTATCGAGTTTAAAACTCTATCATATAGTTCAATATTATCCTGGATATTTTAAATACCAGTCATATTATTTTTTAAAATGACTGATAATAATTTTCAAATAATTATTATAATTTTTCATGATTTTTCAAACTCTAGAATCATTATTAAATAATTTAAATATTAGATAATTCTATTATAATTAATATTTAAATAATATTAAAATATTAATGCAACCATTGCCAAAATATCAAAGTTATTTATAATAACTCAAAATATTTTTAAAGTATTAATATTACCCCTAAATGATTTTTAAAATATTTAAAATTATTTTTAAACAATTACCATTAATATTAAGGTATTATTCATTAAAATATTAAAAATCATTTATAATTACTTAAAATATTTTTAAACCATTTATATCCTTTTTAAATGATTTTTAAATCAATAAAATCATTTTTAATCTGTAGACACTCGAAATTTTCTGTACTACTAACACTAACATTGCAGGAAGGCAGATTCGTCTTTTATGAGAGAACCCTGAAAGACAATCCACAACCATACCGGATACTACCGGAGGTTCAGCATCAACCCCAGATCGCAATCTGGGAGTAACCGTTCCAATCTTGGAGAACCCCGAGGCATGCAGATCAATACCGGAACACACACCGGAGAAGACCGATAAACTCGGAGATAACCCCGAGGTATCCCGTCTCAGCCCTAAACATAGGAATAGCCTCCAACCTTGGTGATAGCCCCAAAGAAAGCAATTTCGGCATTAACCCCGGAAATGCTTGTTACAAGTGCAAACAGCTTCAATCTCGGTGCTCACAACGAGATACACTGTATCAGCCCGGCGATGACATCGGGAAGACAGACACAGCTCAAAGATGACAATGAGGACTTTCAACCAATTGCAGTAGTCCAATCCCAGCGAAGCTGAGCAACGTCGTCATCTGACCCAACCCGACAATAACACCGGTAAGGGACAACATCGTCATCTGACCAACACGATGCCACGCCAAGTCGTCTCAACACATCTACGCAACAACGGCCCACAAGGCTAACCAATCCCGAGTTGTTATTGTGCGGGGTAACAGATGAAAGTTGAAGCTTGAAGACCGGAGGGCACCGTTCCATCTTCAAAGACTTCGTACAAACTCTAATCCCATGCCATCGTACAAACTCTTGACAACGGCGGTCCGAAATAGGTCATGTATACCTCAAACGGATGCCCGGATTGCACTTCAAAAAAACCGAGTGGACATTACAGTGCCCGCGTGCACGTACTTTTAGACGACCCAACCCGACCCGACCAAACCGGGCCGACCCGACCTGCCTCTGGTACACCTGCAGCTAAGCCGCAGGTACACCTGCGACACCTTTTACCTATAAATAAGAGGCTTGGGGTGCTGATTTTTAAGAGAAAAAAGACGGGGAAACCTTGCAGAATTCGCTCTACACTTGCCATACAGTGTATTTTTCCACTTTAAACACATGTGAGCTCATATACAGCCTTCTTTTGTACCTACAAAAGCCAGTGTTTACCCACTCTAAAGATATAGATGCCTTTTCTAGCAGTCAGCTGTAAGCCTTCTCACACACTTTAGAGTCTTTCTCTTCATCTTTGCACACACCCTTCTACACGTTGAGAGTCGTGTTGCTTGCTTTTGCCCGGACTTCGGTCCGTGGTTTCATTTCAGTATATATATATATATATATATATATATATATATATATATATATATATATATATATATATATATATATATGCCTCGGTTGAGCCTAGACTTCGGTCTGGAGCGTTTATTGCTTTAATATATATACTTATATATATTAACAGTGTGTCAGACTTTGTTCGATGAGCCTAAACTTCGGTTTGGTGCGTTTATTGCTTTAATATATATATATATATATACTTATATATATTATGTCGAACTTTGTTCGATGAGCCTAAACTTCGGTTTGGTGCGTTTAATTGCTTTCTTATATATATATACTTATATATATGAACTGTGGTCGAACTCCGTTCGATGAGCCTGAATTTTACATCCGGTGCGTTTACTCACTTTTATGTATATATACTTATATATATGAACTGCTATCGAACTCTGTTCGGTGAGCCTGGATTTTATATCTGGTGCGTTTACATGCTTTTATATATATATATATATATATATATATATATATATATATATATATATATATATATATATATACATTTCGTCCCACCTGGAGTTTACTTCGTGGTGGTTGACCGTTTTTACAGCTTTATCTACGTTTTGTCCCGCCTGGGGTTTCCTCCGTGGCGGTTAATGGCTTTTAACAGCTTTCTTTACATTTCTGATCCCCCGTGGTTGGTGATCATGTATGTATATATATATATATATATATATATATATATATATATATATATATATATGGCTTTTATATATATATACATGCTTACTGCTTTCATACAAATTGCGGTATCATGTGAGCCTAGGAATCATGTGATCACAGATTCATCCCATTGGATCTAGATTCGGTTCCCGTGATGACATTTTCAGCTGTAAGCAGCTTGTAAATTATTCTGCGGTGTCTGAATTTCCTCAGATGGTTTTCATACCCACGAGGAAGTCGGCATTATTTTGTACATTATTTTCGTACGGATGCTTCGCAGCCGCCAAATAAAATCAACCAAGCCGCGCATTTAATAAAATGGGAGTGCAAAAGGCCTCAATTACTATTGAGCGATAGGGTTTGAAAAACCTCTTTTATAAAATATCATTGCCATATCTTGCTAAAATTGAATTTTTACATAAATTCAAACCCTGCGTATATAGGTGCGAACGAGGCCTCGTACCACTTTCAAATAACAGCACATTGACTCACATGCACACACACACACATTCAGATAATAGTTTCTTGAAAAGAGGCGGTCACCGTGGTAACACGGATGTCGGGGGTGCCTAACACCTTCCCCCCGCATAACCAAGTCTCCGTACCCTAAATGAATCTCGGTTTCACCGACCCGTATAATAGTGTCACATCACTGGGTCAATGTGCAAATATTTTCTTGGTTGTGTTGGTACAACCATTTAAAAATCTAATTGGCGACTCTTAACAATCCATCGTCGACATTATACATGTCGGACCTTTTTCACTTATTTTTTCAAACAAATCTCACCTAAAATGAGAACACCAAAGAACAAGTAACGGAAAGGGGCATCTAAAAATCCCGACGTCGACATAATCTATTTATTTAATATAATTATTAAATAAATCTAATATCATTAATATTAAATAATTAATGAAATTTACTTTAAAAATTTGAAAGTTATATTTTATAACTTAAAATATTATTAAATACCATATTATTATTTAAAATGATTTTTAATATAATAAAATTATTTTTAACTAATTTATTTAGTGCATTTATAATATTCAAATAATTACTAATATTTATTCAAAATATGCCAAATTATTAAAAGTTAATTTTTATGACATAAAATAATTTTTAAAACTAATTTTATAATTTTCGAAATTTATTTACTATTTTTAAATGATTTTTAGAATTTATTTCTATTTTTAAATTATTTTTCAAAAATTAGAAAACAAAAATAATAGAAACCATCGCTATAGTCTATAACGACACTTTCTGTCGCTGTTGGTGGTCTTGAGCTTAAGAACACTGACAAGGCAATGTTCAAGGGGTCATGTTTGACCACCATTAATTCCTTGTGTAATCATGATCTGAGCTTACTAAGACACTGACATTGTAGTATTATTGTAACACTACAAGATCCAACTATCATTTAAGTCATAACACATCACAACAAGGAGATCTAAACCATCAAAGTGGCTGTCAGAGACTGTTCTTCATTTCTGGGTTACCCAGAATGAAGACCAGCTCAAGGGTCTTACTTTGGGCCTCCACTACATGCTATGCTTGTAATGTTTTTGTGATCTTAAGCTTCCAGTGTGTAGAAAACATGTAGGTGTACAGATCTATTACATAACATCATCATAACAACATCACAAACGCTAGATCTAACTCGGTCAAACCATGTCAGAAGTCACGATTTAAGTTTTCTGGGTTACCCAGAAAACTCATTTCATGAACTTCTTTCTTAGTTTGACCGTCTACTGCAGGAAACCGGTTTATTGTTTTGGTGTTCTAAGAGCATGAATAAGTATTTTATATATCAAACTACAATCTAGTTACAACAACAGAATCAAAACAACATCACACAGACAGATCTAGACGCTTGAAACCATTGTTAGACTCGGATAATGAGTTTCTGGGTTACCCAGAAACCCGTTGGTCATGCTTGGTCAACGAGGTTTGACCATTAATAACACAAAATCTACACATTATCTAAGCATAATTTTAAGTCCAGATTAAAGCCCTTACAGCATACTACATGTTCAAACATTTAAACAACAAAAAAGATAACCAGATAAAGAGCTATGTGGTCTGACATTCGGTTGTCAGACCACTTTTGAAAATTTCCTAGATTTTGTAAAAACTTAGATTCGAGCATATAAACGTTATGGATCCATTATTTAGCAACCCAGATCACTGATTCACACCTTATATAACATATTTAAATATTTAAACATAACATCTAACATAGCATACAAGATTGAAAATTTGGTTTAGGTTTATACATTTCTATGATAAATTCCTGAATCTGACTTTCTGATATGCTAGAAGTGATAGTGGGGCTTGATTAGGGACTGGTCTGGCAAGATATTTTCGGAGGTTTTGAGTTGAGAGGGTCTTGGTTGAGTGGTGTAAGTAAAATGAGCTAATTTATGCAACTTCTCTCTCCTGATCTTATATAATACTTGAATCTAATGTACTTGTTATGCAAGATGGCTGAGATTTTTTTGTTTATAGGCACATGGCTAGGTTGAGTTGGTTTACCAACTAAAATTATGGCAAGTTTTACAAGTTATCTATTAAATAATACAAGAAGGGCAATTTGGTCATTTGGTGATTACTTTTAGTGGCAAATTTGTCAATTCCTTTCTAACCCTTAGGGTTTGACCCTTAGGATTTGACCCTTAGGATTTAACCCTAAGGTTTTCTAAACTCATAATCTAGATTTGTGTAATAAGGGCAAAATGGGAATCTTAGTTTCCAGAAATGTGAATTAGGGTTCCCTATTTGAATTAGGTTTCCTAATCACATTAGACTTGTAAAATAGGCTTTATAAAATACTAATTACTATTAAGCTTGCTAAATTAATAATTAGGGTTTATAACTTAGCAATTAGGGTCCTAATCTAATAATTAGGGTTTCTAAATATTGATTAGGGTTTATCTAATTAACATTAAACATATAAAGGTCATTAACTATATAACGCATAACTTAACCAGTCTTACAGGCATAGATGACTATGTACTATAGTTTATCAGTAATGCTAGGATTTTGTATTGTTTCTTCATAACTGTTCCACAAATTACATTACACACATATCTGGCATGTTTATATTACTAAAAGATAAATAATATTATATTATTATTCTCATTCCTTATTCAAAATCCAGACTTAGGGTTTTGAATTTATATCTGACATAACCTTCACACATACCATTATTAATTAAGTTAAAATAATTAACTTAACTAATATAATAAAATACATATTATAATAATCATATCATATATACAATAATTATATTTTCATGGAAATTAGATAATAAATATTTTATTACAAAATTAATTTATTATAAGAATATCATCTATAATGATCAATAATTCTTAAAAGAATTTATTTATAAGTATTCATCACATAAATAATTTTATTTATCACATATATACATATGTTTTACTTTGCACATATTCCCACCTTTATATATATATATATATATATATATATATATATATATATATATATATATATATATATATATATATATTCGCAAAATTTCTTATTGAAAATATTGGGTTATTACATCCACCCTCCCTTATAAGAATTCCGTCCCCGAAATCACCGCTTTAAAACCTATAGACGCTAGGGCAAATAGCATACATAGTCATTTCAAGTAGATCTCGATCAAATTCGATCGAACTGATCTTTAACGGTTCAACATAAAGCTTGTCTATCTGATTATATGGAAATCTGATTTCTAACAGAACTCAAATTTCTCCTTCAAAATTTTTTTATAACATAATTTACTTATATTTAAGAAAATCGTATATACGGGAATATAATTCATACGAATAATACCTGAAGTTCCATCCCCGACTGCTACGGTATCCTGAACCGTCATGTTGAAGACTCTTGCGGTTGATTTCGTTGAAGTTGATCCTGTTATCGTCATTGTTCCGCTGCATCTTCCCGCATTCACGCTCCCTACATCCATTCTCCTTTTTGGACAGTCCTTCACCTTATGCTCTATGGATCCACACAGAAAACACCCATTGCTCATCCTAGGATTGGGGCAGTTAGGAAAAATATGTCCCTCTTGCCCACACTTGTAGCACACAAACTTGCCTTTAAGACACTCACCTGAATGACTCTTCCCACAATTCTTACACTTCACAGCCTGCTTTTTCACACCTTCATGCTTGACTTGAACACTCCCCATATTGTTCCACTTCCTTTTTTCACTCCTACTTCCACTACCTACTTCTACCTTCCCAGCTCCCTCACCCTTATTCTTCATCTCCTTATTATAGAGACGTATGGCCTCACTTCCCCCTTCAGCTATGATAGCCTTTTCTAAGAGTGCGGCAAATGTATTGATCTGCAACACCGCCACCTTATTATAGAGCCAAGATTTTAGTCCTAGCTCAAATCTCCTTGCCTTTCTAGCCTCCGTATCCACTTGGTGCGGAGCGAACCTAGCTAATTCATTGAACTTTGTGGCATACTCCGCAACTGTCAACTTCTCCTGCTTCAATTCCAAAAACTTCACCTCCATCCTAGCCTGTACACTAGCCGAGAAATAGTTCTCAAATAACAACATTTTAAACCTAGTCCATGCTATCTCTCCTTCTCCTGCCCTAGCTTGATTTGCCTCCCACCAGAAATTCGCCTCTCCTTTCATCATACAGGTGGCAAAAGTTGTCTTTTGCCCCTCAACTACCCTAGCGACTACAAATGCTTTTTCTATTTCTTTAACCCGAGTTTGGGCTTCTATCGGGTCAGTGGTACCTCTAAATTTGGGCGGTCCTACGGCCTTAAAATCCTTGAAGTTTGCAAATTGATTTTCTAGTTGATTCCCTGCGGCCGGCATTCCATTCTGCATGGCTTGAGCTACCATATTTATGAAATTTTGCATCAGGTCAGGTTGTTGTCCTCCAACATTGTTAACAGATTTTTATGCCCTTTGGTTCCGAGTTTGACGTCTTGGCGGCATTATCTGGTTAAATAAAACATAATCTATATTTTATTAACTTACATTCTAAACCTTAGCGTATAAGTTTAATATTTTAAACTTTTTCATTAACCAAACATTCATATTCATTCAACTATTCCATAGTACATAACATAGCACATACTGCTTTAAACATTCGATATCCCTTTGTGACCACAAAAGTTGGGAATCGCTGCTATAACTTATACAAAAGTTGGAAATATTACATTACACAGACATACTTGTCATATAATAAAATACTAATTCTACTTATTTCCTACACCTCTTTCCTGATTCTGGACAACCTTTCGCCCGATGACCTTCTAATCCACAGATAAAATATGCATCTGGTTTATAGTCGGGACAATATATAGTGGTATGTCCCGCATAACCGCAAATATAACATATCTTTTTCCCTTTCTTCTTATCAAGTTTTCCTACGTCGTGGTCTTCTATCTTTCTTTTCCCCTTATTATTTGGAGCTGCACACGATGTGTTGCTTTTGGCTCCCAACTGATCAATTTGGATCTTATGCTTATCTTGTTCTTCCATTGTTTCGATTAATGCCTTTCGCAATTGACTATTTAGTAGTTTTTCTATTTCCCACAACTTTTCTAGAAAAAAAACCTTGTTCCTCAGATTCTGCACTTCAGTTGATGCTTGATCAGCTCCAACTTTGGTGTTCGAATCACTATCTGTTAGTTCCACCATTTCTGGGTCTGATACTATATTTTTCAAAATGATCACCTCATCAAGGTTATCTTCAATGTGAGCCTTTATTTCAGCTATTGGCTTTGACATTGGCTCGGTTATGGAGATTGACTCCTTCTTTACGATCCAAAGGTATCCTAATCCTTTTTCACCTAACATCTACACATAATTATCTAGATTAGTATATATACACACAGCAAATAAAAATTGTACATAGGTTATTTTTTTTGTTTTACGATGAATTTATTCAATTCATCTCCCTTAAAACTCTATACGAGTTATTTATATTTTTAACGTTTACCTATGTCCTAAGGTTATAGCCTAATGTCTATCCCACCTATGGTTTTTAACCTTAAAGCTCTGATACCAACCTCTGACGCCCCCAAATTCAGGTACTTGAAACCCGAATTTAGTGATTCACGATACCATTTCTTTGAGCGGAATAAAAATAATATTGTCATAAATATCAAACTTTATTTACATATCAGAGTTGTCTAAATCCCAGGTACGTGACCTTAAAACATTTCATTACATGATAGATAATAATATCATTATCTTATTTAAGTTTAGCTATTACATACGATAACACAACTTATTCTGACAGCTTTCCTTTCCCTTTGTTCCTGGCAGAGCCCTCTGGTTGGTTATACTTAACTGAAAACATTTAATTTAAGCAAGGATGAGCATTTGAGTGCCAGCAAGTAATAATAATTATAAAGATTAGCTGAAAGGATTTAATATTTTTTTTGTACAACCCTTCTACAACAAATCAACGGTTGTGAAGTAATCTGAACCAATAATAATAACATAACAACTCTCTATCAAAATTTTAAAACTACGTACTGACTATAAATAGGGTTAAGGTGACATACTATGAACATTATTCTCAATTTTCAAATACGTTTAGCAGAACTTCATCCGCAAACCGTCATAACTTACGGGCACGGGGGGTGATCAGCCCGTTATGCCCTGTATTGATCAATACTACATGTAAGAACAATATTATCGTTCACTCTGTCCACCTTGGGCGCATAAAAGTTTTCCCTTGATCGGGATGTTCATACTTAGTCTTGAATCCGAACCAAAATAATTTGATTGGATACAAAAAGGTTTTATCATATTCAACAATATTTCTAAATCTGTGTCTAGCTGGTCAAATAGCTTAGACGACTTTTTCTTAACGTATACACATGAGGGATCAATATATATATATATATATATATATATATATATATATATATATATATATATAACATGTGATTAAATACAATGATTATCCAAGTGGGGACACTTGTATAACCATATTAACGAACAAAAAATATATCTGAATTACAATATAGTATCATTTTGATAATCAATGATTGGATATAATATATACATAACAATAGGGTTAATAATCTGGTACAATAATATAATTTGAAACTTTCTTACTCATGTCCATTGTATAAAAAAATGCAAAGGTAAAGATACTTGCTCAATAATAATTGGAGTAAGTTTAGGAAACTTGACCGGTCTGCTGCTTACACAACTTAGTACTATCTTTAATTCAGCGACATATCATTTACAAGATTGTTCTATTGATTAGAAAAACATATCATAAGACATAGTACAGTTATTTACAGTCAACACATAACCTAATCACATTGTCACATAGTTATATCAGTCATTAAGACACAAACTTATACTTATACAGTCAAACTATATATGTTCGGATCAATTTCGGTAGCATTTCGGTGTACCGACGGCTTAATCGAGCAATTTTCGAGTTTAAAACTCTATCATATAGTTCAATATTATCCTGAATATTTTAAATACCAGTTATATTATTTTTTTTAAATGACTGATAATAATTTTTAAATAATTATTATAATTTATCATTATTTTTCAAACTCTAGAATCATTATTAAATGATTTGAATATTAGATAATTCTATTATCATTAATATTTAAATAATATTAAAATATTAATGCAACCATTGTCAAAATATCAAGGTTATTTATAATAACTCAAAATATTTTTAAAGTATTAATATTACCCCTAAATGATTTTTAAAATATTTAAAATCATTTTTAAACAATTACCATTAATATTAAAATATTAAAGTATTATTCAGTAAAATAATAAAAGTCATTTATAATTACTTAAAATATTTTTAAACCATTTATATCCTTTTTAAATGATTTTTAAATCAACAAAATTATTTTTAATCTATTTATTTAATATAATTATTAAATAAATCTAATATCATTAATATTAATTAATTAATAAAATTTACTTTAAAATATTGAAAGTTATATTTTATAACTTAAAATATTATTGAATACCTTATTATCATTTAAAATAATTTTTAATATAATAAAATTATTTTTAACTAATTTATTTAGTGCATTTATAATATTCATATAATTACTAATATTTATGGAAAATATGCCAAATTGTTAAAAGTTAATTTTTATGACTTAAAATAATTTTTAAAACTGATTTTATAATTTTCGAAATTTATTTACTATTTTTAAATGATTTTTAGAATTTATTTCTATTTTTAAATCATTTTTCAGAAATTAGAAAATAAAAATAATAGAAATCGTCGATATAGGCTATAACGACACTTTCTGTCGTTGTTGGTGTTCTTGAGCTCAAGAACACCGACAAGGCAGTGTTCAAGGGGTCATGCTTGACCACCATTAATTCCTTGTGTAATCATTGAGCTAACTAAGACACTCACATTGTAGTATTATTGTAACACTACAAGATCCAACTATTATCTAAGTCATAACACATCACAACAAGGAGATCTAAGCCATCAAAGTGGCTGTCAGAGACTGTTCTTCATTTTTGGGTTACCCAGAATGAAGAACAGCTCGAGGGTCTTACTTTGGGCCTCCACTACATGCTATGCTTGTAATGTTTTTGTGATCTTAAGCCTCCAGTGTGTAGAAAACATGTAGGTGTACAGATCTATTACATAACATCATCATAACAACATCACAAACGCTAGATCTAACCCGGTCAAACCATGTCAGAAGTCACGATTTAAGTTTTCTGGGTTACCCAGAAAACTCATTTCGTGAACTTCTTGCTTAGTTTGACCGTCTACTGCAGGAAACCGGTTTATTGTTTTGGTGTTCTAAGAGCATGAATAAGTAGTATATATAACAAACTACAATCTAGTTACAACAACAGAATCAAAATAACATCACACGGACAGATTTAGACGCTTGAAACCATTGTTAGACTCGGATAATGAGTTTCTGGGTTACCCAGAAACCCGTTGGTCATGCTTGGTCAACGAGGTTTGACCATTAATAACACAAAATCCACACATTATCTAAGCATGATT
Organism: Panax notoginseng; assembly: GCA_016801055.1. Taxonomy (NCBI): domain Eukaryota; kingdom Viridiplantae; phylum Streptophyta; class Magnoliopsida; order Apiales; family Araliaceae; genus Panax; species Panax notoginseng. The sequence continues at coordinate 196,488,507 of CM029014.1, forward strand.
TCAAGTCCAGATTAAAGCCCTTACAGCATACTACATGTTCAAACATTTAAACAACAAAAATGATAACCAGATAAAGAGCTATGTGGTCTGACATTTAGTTGTCAGACCACTTTTGAAAATTTCCAGATTTTGTAAAAACTTAGATTCGAGCATATAAACATTATGGATCCACTATTTAGCAACCCAAATCACTGATTCACACCTTATATAACATATTTAAACATTTAAACATAACATCTAACATAGCATACAAGATTGAAAATTTGGTTTAGGTTTATTCCTTTCTATGATCAATTCTTGAATCTGACTTTCTAATCTGCTAGAAGTGATTGTGGGGCTTGATTAGGGACTGGTCTAGCAAGATATTACAAACATGATCCTTAAATGAACAAACATTCCTTAAAAAACATACTACAATCACATTACAGATCCTTAAATGAACAAACTGTTAAGGACAAATTTCCCATCCCTGCCATTGATGAACTGTTGGATGAACTGCATGGAGCAAGGTGGTTTTTAATGTTAGATTTGAGATCTGGTTATCACCAAATCAGAGTTCATGAATCTAATATACAAAAGACAACATTTAGGACTCACTCAGGCCATTTTGAATTCTTGGTTATGTCATTTGGCCTCACTAATGCACCATCAACATTCCAGTCTCTTATGAATGAAGTATTTAAACCCTTCCTTAGAAAATTCATTCTGGTTTTCTTTGATGACATACTAGTGTACAGTAAAAGCTGGGAAGAGCACATGAGCCACCTTAGAATGACCCTACAATTGTTGGAGACTAACCAGTTGTATGCTAAAAGAAGTAAGTGCAATTTTGAAATGGAACAAGTCAAGTATCTTGGGCATGTCATATCAAATGAAGGGGTTTCAACTAATCCAGACAAGATAGAAGGTATGGTCAAATGGCCCCAACCACAAACTCTTAAGGGATTAAGGGGATTTTTGGGTTTAACAGATTACTACAGAAAGTTTGTGAGGAACAATGGGACCATAAGTAGGCCTCTAACTGAATTGTTAAAGAAAGATAGATTCCTTTGGACTCCAATGGCAACAGAAGCTTTCTTGTCCCTTAAAGAGGCTATGACCAAGTCACCAGTACTAGCAATGCCTGACTTTTCAAAACCTTTTGTTATAGAAGCTGATGCCTCATACTATGGATTGGGTGCAGTCCTCATGCAACAAGGAAGACCAATAGCTTACATGAGCAAAACCATAGCTCCCAAGCATTTGGGATGGTCTACTTATGAGAAGGAGCTTATGTCTTTAGTGCATGCAGTAGGCAAATGGAGACACTATATATTGGGGAATAAGGTTCACATAAAGACTGATCACCAAAGCTTGAAATATCTATTAGACCAAAGAGTCTCTACTGTGAACCAACAAAAATGGATTACCAAGCTGTTAGGACTGGATTATGAGATTATTTATAAAAAGGGGAAAGACAATGTAGTGGCAGACTGTTTATCCAGACCAACAGGTGAGGGTTCTAACCCTTCTTACTGCTCAGCCATCTCTGCATCTGTTCCTCAGTGGATTGCAGAACTAGTTTCGACTTGGGAGGCTGATGAGGGCCTTAGGGACTTGATAACTCAATTAGTAATGGATCCTAATTCTCTACCAGGCTATTCTTACAACAATGGCAGACTCAAGTTTATGGATAAACTAGTGGTGGGACATGATTTGGTACTAAGAAATAAATTACTTGTAGAATTCCATGCTTTACCTTTAGGTGATCATTCAGGCATAAGAGGAACATATGAAAGAATCAGCAAGTACTTCTTTTGGCCAAGTTTGAGAGTTGATGTAACCAAGTGGGTAAGAAGTTGTGATATATGTCAAAAAACAGAAGCATGAGACAGTGGCAAATCCTGGTCTTCTTCAGCCATTAATTGTGCTTGAAACTCCTTGGACAGACATATCTATGGACTTCATAGAGGGGCTGCCTAATTCTAAAGGTCATACTGTTATTTGGGTAGTAGTCGATCGACTCACTAAGTATGCTCACTTCATTACACTCAAACATCCTTTTACAGCTCAAGATCTGGCACATACATACATTGCTCAAATCTATAGACTGCATGGTTTCCCTTCAACAATTATATCTAATAGAGACAAAGTCTTTATTAGCTTGTTCTGGCAATCCTTGTTTAAGTTGGTGGGAACTAAGTTGCACTTGAGTTCAGCCTACCACCCTCAATTGGATGGGCAAACTGAGAGGTTGAATCAAGTATTAGAATGTTATTTGAGGTGTATGGTGACACACAAACCAATGTTGTGGACTAACTGGATTCCTATGGCAGAATGGTGGAATAACACTCACCATCACTGTGGGTTAAAAACTTCACCATTTGAAGCTCTTTATGGGTACAGACCACCCTACTTCAATTTTTATCAACAAGGAAGAGTACATGACTCAACCACTAGAAGTTTTTGCAAGGACATGATTGATTCTCTTAGGTTGCTCAAACAGAATTTAATTGAGGCTCAAGCTAGGATAAAGCATTATGCTGATAAAGTAAGATCTGAGAGGTCTTTTATGGTGGGAGACTTGGTTTACTTGAGGATTAAACCATATCAGCAAACTAGTTTAACACACACCAGATTTGGAAAATTGAGTCCTAAGTATTTTGGGCCCTTCATGATATTGGAAAAAATTGGCAATGTGGCATATAAGTTACAGCTTCCAGTAAATGCCAAAATACACCCAGTGTTTCATGTCTGTTTATTAAAAAAATGTATTGGAATTAATTCTTCCAGCTCACCTACACTACCCCCAGTCAATGATCAAGGGCAATTTTGGTGGAACCCGTGGCTATATTGGATAGGAAGATGGTCAAAAAAGATAATGCTGCTACTGTGGAAGTGTTAGTACAATGGTCTAACACACTTCCCTCTGATGCAACTTAGAAAGAGTGGGACATGTTCCAGAGCAGGTTTCCTCACTTTCATCCTTGAGGACAAGGATTCTGTTAAGAGGGAGGGATTGTAAAGCATTCCTCAGTTCCAGATCATAGCTTATTTTTGTTAAGTGCAATTTCCATGTAATAATCACAGTTAGTCAATAGCTAGTATTTTAACTGACTGTTAGAGTATGCAAGGTTAGTTTAGTATTATCCTAGAATAGCTGAGGACTTGTTGGTCCTTTTCTGTCATAATTATGTTAGGAAATCTGTTGCTAGGTGCGTGCATGCTTGGATATAAGGGTGTAAGCATCAGTGTATTGGTCATGCTTTTGGGAATGAAACTTCTTTCTCTATCCTTCTGATCTTCTCCCTCGTCCTCTCTGAGATCTCTTTCCTTATACATAATTCTCTATTCTTTGATCATAAAATTCATACATACACTAATTGATTTCCAGTGGTTACACTGAGATCATATAATTCATTACAAACCCATCCACTCAGTTGCATACTATGCTGGGCTGAGCTAATAGTAGCTTATTCCTTACAATATTTTTGGAGGTTTTGAGTTGAGAGGGTCTTGGTTGAGTGTTGTAAGTAAAATGAGCTAATTTATGCAACTTTTCTCTCCTTGATCTTATATAATACTTGAATCTAATGTACTTGTGATGCAAGATGACTGAGATTTTTTTGTTTATAGGCACATGGCTAGGTTGAGTTGGTTTACCAACTAAAGTTATGGCAAGTTTTACAAGTTATCTATTAAATAATACAAGAAGGGCAATTTGGTCATTTGGTGTTTACTTTTAGTGGCAAAGTTGTTAATTCATTTCTGACCCTTAGGGTTTGACCCTTAGGGTTTAACCCTAAGGTTTCCTAAACTTATAATCTAGATTTGTGTAATAAGGGCTAAATGGGAATCTTAGTTTCTAGAAATGCGAATTAGAGTTCCCTAATTGAATTAGGTTTCCTAATCACATTAGACTTGTAAAATAGGCTTTATAAAATATTAATTACTATTAAGCTTGCTAAATTAATAATTAGAATTTATAACTTAGCAATTAGGGTTCTAATCTAGTAATTAGGGTTTCTAAATATTAATTAGGGTTTACCTAATTAACATTAAATATATAAAGGTCGTTAACTACATAACACATAACTTATCAAGTCTTACAGTCATAGATGACCCCTTACTATAGTTTATCAGTAATGTTAGGATTTTGTACTGTTTCTCCATAATTGTTCCACAAATTACATTACACACATATCATGCATGTTTATATTACTAAAATATAAATAATATTATATTATTATTCTCATTCCTTATTCAAAATCTAGACTTAGGGTTTTGAATTTATATCTGACATAACCTTCACACATACCATTATTAATTAAGTTAAAATAATTAACTTAACTAATATAATAAAATACATATAATAATAATCATATCATATATACAATAATTATATTTTCATGGAAATTAGATAATAAATATTTTATTACAAAATTAATTTATTATAAGAATATCATCTATATTGATCAATAATTCTTAAAAGAATTTATTTACAATTATTCATCGCATAAATAATTTTATTAATCACATATATACATATGTTTTACTTTGCACATATTCCCACCTTTATATATAAAAAAAATTATTCGCAAAATTTTTTATTGAAAATATTGGGTTATTATAGAAAAAGTTTAAATTATTCTGCATATTTAAATAATATCGAATGTGATGTAAAACAGGAATAGTAAATGATCAAGTTGTGAAACTTATAAAAGTTTGGGGTCATTATGCAGATCCTTGTAATGGAAAGAATTTATATCCTAAATTGTAATATGCAAAGTTATATTCGTTAAGTTATGAATGGAAAATATAAATAGTTTGACGATAGTAGCATCGTGACGGACAGGATCTGAGGTTCGAATGGACCTGAATTTGGGGGCGTCACAGCTTGGTATCAAAGATGTAGGTTATAAACTTTAGGTAAGAGTACCTTAGGCTATAACCTGAGAGAGAGAAAGATAAAGATAAAGATTAAAATATATATAAGCGAAGATTCAAAGAAGAATCTTGAAGTATCTAGAGAATGAGAATTCAGGAGTTTCCTAACTCCGATAATAAAAATGTTAAGATGATGTCTATAAGATAAATATGACAAAGAGAATAAGAATGAACCCGAGTGGAGTTTTGTTGGTAATAGGGAAAGAACCCTAAGGTAAATCGATGATCACGACGTGATCGGATTGAGCTGTGAAGTGATAAATAGTCTGTAACGACTAAGTGTGTATAGCTTGATGCTATAAGAGAATGTACTGTGAAATGGTACGATGTGAACTCATGAGGAGTTGTATGTGATGAGATACAAAGAATTTGTATCGGGCAAAGAGCAAGCTAAGAGTGAGATAGAGTTGAGTAGGATTTCAGTTGAGGACTCATGTGAGTACTGAGTTATACAAACCTTTGTGTGGGTGGAGGCTTTATGCTCATGCTCGGTTCCTCACAATGATAATCAATGGAATGTCGGTGTCGCGCTGTCGATATGCTTATGGTGAGAAGGTGATTCTTTTCTCATATCATTTTTGATAGATAGAGACTATTAAGATTAAGATAAAGAATATAAGGATAAGTTGTGAGTTCTTAAAACTCATACTTATGGTAAGTTCGTGCCTCGTAATCATATGAAATGTTTTTGAACCCCTCAGTGAATGGACGCCTATGGTCTGACTAGGATAAGTTCTTAAACTCATATGATTGTAGCAAGTTCCTGAACTTCTAAAGAGTGGTAAATTTGATGAACTATATCGGGTATGTATATGTTATTTTGTCATGTACAGTTCATATTATATATATCAAATAGCATTATATATAGCAGGGAAATATATTTTGTTTGATCACTTCCCTTTTAGTTATGCCTTGTTGCTTGCTTGATATTTGTCTGTTTCTTCAGGGCTTGTGATCTTGATGTATTCTGAATTCCTCCTTGATGGATGGACATTGAGTTATCTCAGGATATTTTAGAATGGATCGTTGATCTATGTGTTTTCCCTACCATTTTTGGTGTCTTGGGACTGGTTTCTGTATGGAGGTGTGGAGAGGAGTGTGACTTTCCTCTCTGAGATTGATTGCACCACAAATGGTTGCCAGTACTCCTATTTAAGAGGAGCCCAGTTAGTTCCATCTCTTATGGATTGGTGTTTCTCTTTGTGGAACAACCGCAGCTTAGATGGTCGCCGATACTCCCATTTAGGGGGAGGTCAGGTAGTTCCATCCCTTTGGTCTGAAGCCGATGAAATGTGACATATTGAAGGTTGATCCCAGTACTGCTGACAAGTGTTTGTGTTTTGGTAGGGGGTTAGACTCAATCATGACTTGCTGCCTACGTACTCCTATTGAAGAGGAAATCAGGTTTGCGTAGTTCGAACCTGGTGTAAGAGGTTCAATGATATATGTGGCAAAAAAGGTGTAGAGATATTTTTGTTATTTTTGCTTTTGTAAGGAAAAGGGTGTAGAAATGTTTTTGTTGTTCTTATTTTATTGTGACTGGACCATATAAAATATGGCTCCCTACCTACTCCCGTGTATCAAGGAGATCAGGTTGGCGTAGTTCACCCCATGTTCAGGACGGTTTGTAGCCAATGAAAAGTTTGATCCCATGTTCAGGACAAACTACGGGTGTGAAAGTTTAATCCCATGTACAGGACAAACAGCGAGTGTGAAAAGTCTCATCCCTAGTGGGGTAAAACTGTGGGTATGAAAGGTTTAATCCCTAGTGGGATAACCGGAGTTGAGTAAGGGTTCAAAACCAAGTGAAGAGAAGGATCTAGCGATCCACAACCAGGCTGCTAGTTAGAAAATGTGTGTTGGTCCCTAATGGGGCAGATGAGTGTAAAGAAAATTTATATGTAGTAAAGGGTTAGAAAACCTAAAATGATTGGGGATCTGGTGATCCAAAACCAGGATGTTTGCTTGATGGTAACCTCAGACATAGTACCGTTTCATGGTGTCCGAGTTGATAAGTTGTGGAAATTCATCGCCATCCATTTCCTGTAACCTGAGAGAACCTCTTGTCAATACCTCCTTGACAATAAATGGGCCTTCCCAATTCGGGGCAAATTTTCCCTTAGACTGATTTTGGTTTTCAGTGATCTTTTTCAAAACTAAGTCGTGTTGTTTAAACTGCCGTAGCTGAACTTTTCTGTTGTAGGACATGACGATCCTTTGCTGATATAACTAACCGTGGAAGATAGCAGCAGCACGCCTTTCGTCTATTAGAGACAATTGGTGATACCTATCTTATACCCATTGGTCTTCATCTAACTGAGCGTCTATCAACACTCTAAGGGATTCCATTTCCACTTCTATAGAGAGCACTGCCTCCATCCCATAGGTTAATGCGTAGGGGGTTGCCCCAGTAGAAGGGCGCATTGATGTTCTGTAGGCTAACAAAGTCAGAGGCAATAAGTCAGGTCACACTTTGTGGTTGGCGGACATCTTCTGCATGATCTTCTTGATGTTTTTGTTAGCCGCTTCAACAGCACCATTCACCTTTGGACGGTAGATGACGGAGTTGAGATGTTTGATGTGAAATTTATTGTACAACTCCTCTATCATTTTGTTGTTGAGGTTCTTAGCATTGTCTGAGATAATTACCTCTGGTTGTCCGTATCGACAAATGACATTATTTCTGATGAAAGCAATGATGGCTTCTTTGGTAACCCTGAGGAAGGAGGCTGCTTCTACCACTTGGTAAAGTAGTCGATCATGGTAAAGATAAATCGATGCCCATTACTGGCTTTGGGCTCGATGGGCCCGAACACGTCCATTCCCCACATTGAGAAGGGCCAAGGTGAACTCATATTATGGAGCTATCTCGGAGGGGCGTGGATAGCATTCCTATGAATCTGGCACTTATAACATCTCCTGGCGTGGTCCTCATAGTCAGCCTTGAGAGAGAGCTAGTAATGCCCTGTTCTGAGGATCTTCTTTACAACTAGAGGGCCGCTCATGTGTGGGCCACATACTCTACCATGGATCTCATCCATGGGCCTCTGAGCTTGGTCCTTGTCCAGACATCTGAGGAGACCTAATCCTGCATCTCTTTTGTAGAGTGCATCCCCGCTCAGATAGAATTTCATAGTCAGTCGATGGATCCGCCTTCTTTCAGTCGGGCTCCCCTCAGCGGGTGTAGATCCATCTTGCAAGTACTCCTTGATATGCGGATACCAAGGGTGTTGGATGGGAGGTAGCTCATCTGATACTTCTCCAATGTAATTCCCATAGGTTGGAGCCTTTTGTTGGGCAAATGTGAGGGTTGGCATGTCTTCCTTGTCATGTATGTTGATCAAGGAGGCCAAGGTTGCTAGTGTATCCGTAAAATCATTCCTATTTCTAGGAATGTGGAGGAAGGATATTTCTTCAAACTCCGAAGCCATCTTTAGAACCTGCCGATGGTAAGGCAGCAAGTGTAGACCTTTGATGTGATAGATTCATGTGGTTTGTCTGATTACCAACTCGGAATCTCCAAAGATAATTAACCGTCTGTTGCCCATTAATCGGGTAAGTTTTAGCCCCATGATACAGCCTTCATACTCAGCTGGGTTATTAGTGTTGGCAAACTGCAATTTGATGACGATGGGCTGTTGCTCCCCCATAACGGATACTAGAACTGCTCCCGCTCCAGAACCTTCCATATTTACAGCTCCATCAAAATACATCTTCCATGTTTGGCGTGCATCGTACTAATGGTGTTGTTGAATTGCCATTACCCCTTCATCGGGGAAGTATGTCTCTAAGGGTTTGAAATCCCCTGAAGGTGTGGCTGCCAATTGATCCGTAATTCCTTGACCTTTAATGGAATTTTGCGTCACGTAGACGATGTCAAATTGTTGTAGGTTCAACTGCCATCTGGACAGTCGGCAGTTCAGCATGGGTTTACTGAACACGTACTTGAGAGGATTCACGCGAGATATGAGGTGGGTTATGTGACCATGGAGGTAATGATGTAACCTCATGGAAGCCCATGCTGAAGCACAACACATCTTCTCAATCAGAGTGTACTTGTGTTCACTATTGCTGAATCTTTTGTTGAGGTAGTAGATAGCTCGCTATTGGCCTCTATCGTCTTTCTATCCCAGCATGCAGTCCATGGCATTGTCACTTATGGACAGGTACATGAACAGGGGAACATCATCCCTGGGTGGTACCAAAACAGGAGCTTTGACTAGCTGCTCTTTGATTCTAAGGAAGGCCTTCTGGCACTCATCATTCCATTTCATGGAGGGGTTCTTCCTTAACAACTTGAAAATAGGCTCACAGGTTGCTGTGAGTTGGGAAATGAACCTGCTGATGAAGTTGATTCTTCCCAAAAATTCTCGTATCTCCTTCTCTATCTGAAGAATGGGTATTTCTGTGATGGTCTGGATTTTGGTGGGATCTAGCTCAATCCCCTTGTAGCTGACTAGGAATCCTAGCAACTTACCTGATTTAACGCCAAAGGCGCACTTGGCTGGATTCAACTTCAAGTAGTACTTACGCAACCTGTTGAAGAGCTTTTTGAGATGGTCTAGGTGTTCTTCCTCCCTTCGGGACTTGACAATGATGTCATCCACGTATATCTCAATCTCCTTATGCATTAAATCGTGGAAAAGAGCCATCATAGCTCGCTGGTAGGTAGCTCCAGCATTGATGAGGCCGAATGACAACCGTCTATAACAAAAGGTTCCCCAAAGCGTGAGGAATGTAGTTTTCTCACGATCCACCTCAGTAACCATGATTTGATGGTACCCTGTGAAGCAATCAGCAAAGGAATACATGTCGTATTGAGCAGTATTATCAATGAGAATGTGGATAAAAAGCACGGGAAAGCTATCATTAAGGCAAGCTTTATTCAGATCCCAGTAATCCACGCAAACTCGCACCTTTCCTCCTAGTTTAGGCACGGGGACTATGTTTGATAGCCATTCAGGGTATGTAGACACCATGATGATGCCTGCTTGAAATTATTTCACAATTTCTTCTTTAACCTTTAAACTCCACTTAGGTTTTAATCGCCTGAGCTTCTTCCTGACTGGCTTGAATCCCTCTTTGATGGGGAGGTGATGAATGACAATGTCAGTGGATAAACCCACCATGTCTTCATGAGACCATGCAAACACATCCTGGAATTGGGTTAATAGTGTAACCATGTCATTCCTTTGGTTTGGAGTGAGGTCTATACCAATCTGGATTAGTTTAGGGATTTCTAAGGTTCCGAGATTGAAGGAGGTGGTTCAATCACGGTTGGGTTTGGGTTTGGGTTTGTCTTCGACCCATTCTTTGATTTCTTGAGGTATCTCAATGTCCTCTTGTATTTCCATTAAGTCTAAGTCCAACTTTTCATCAAAGTTACAATCTTTATGGAGAAAAGGCACCTCATCAGCAAGTATAGGCACATCTAAATTCAGAGTCCTGAAACAAAATATTCTTTCACTTAATATATATGAAATTGTTCAATCATACAAAGTGTTAGCATGTACTGACAAAATAATTGCTAATACTGTACAGAAAAGTAAGCAGTTATTATTATCTACAGGGCAGGAGTTTCTGCCCGTTTTACCCTTGTCGACTAATGAAAGGAGTGCTGCTCCAATTGTCAAGGGTGAAGTCCTAATGGACTACAGTGATGAAGGGGATGTCATCGTCCTCCTTCTCCCGAATGATGACCATTACGTCTGGGAAATCATTGACTGGGGTGTATCTATTTGTATGTTCATCATGGACAATGATGCACATGTTTGACATCATCAGGGCGATGTCCTGTTTACGTCTCCGTTCCTCTTCTTCCACTTTTGGATCTGGAACTAGGACTTCTTTCTCCTTTACTAGTATCGGTTTAGGAAATAACATGGTCATTACATGGGCCGACACCTTTACCGGAGACCGTACAGGCTCAGGAACTATAAGTGGAGATAATCGCCATGTGGCTAAAGCTGAAGGAATCTATTTGTGCTTATAAGGATTCCTACGACTGGAACTAGCAGTATAGCCTAGTCCGGCTGTCCCTGTTTGACTGGCACATTGAATAGCACGCTTTATGCTATGATGATCTTTGCCCAACCCATGTTTAGGTTGATATCCCAACGACATCATTTCTTGAGTGGCCGACATTACTTCGGTAGAAATTTGGGGTATGAGAGGGGGCACCCCAATAGGATGGTAGTGAGTGTTGCTCACCTCCAGGGCATGAAAACTGACCAGCTCAACTTCTGAATTGAAGCTGATGAGTGGTATGTCACCTTGTTCAGGACATTCAGACTCAGCATTGACAGTGACTAGGTTAATGTTGATAATGTATTTAAGTTGTTAGTGAAGAGTGGAGGGGACTGCCCCGACCATGTGAATCCACGGTCTCCCAGAAGCATGTTGTATCCTGTATCAATTTTGAGAATGTGAAAAAGACACGCAGAATGTATGTGGACCAATCTCCACTGGCAGTTCAATCTCTCCGATAGAGTTTCGTCGGGATCCATCAAAAACTTTGATAACCGTATTGCTGTTTCGGATCCGATTGAGATTGATATTCATCTTCACCAATATGGCATAAGGACAGATATTCAGAGATGAACCTCCATCTATCAAGACTCCCCCCACCATAGATCCGAAGGACAAAACCACAATATGTAACGGCTTGCAATGACCGGTCCCTTCGGGAGGTATATCGTCATCAGTAAAAGATATCACATTGTTGTTAAAAATGTGTTCCACCAGATGCTGGAATTTCTCAACATCTATTGACTTGGGCAGTTGGGCATCTTCCAAAACCCTGACCAATACCTTCATGTGCTCTTCAGAAGAGAACACTAAGTCCAGTATGAAAACTTGATGTGGAGCTTCTCTTAAGCTTAAAACCACCTCGGCTTCATTATGGCCCATAGTACGAAGAAATTCTTTCACTTTCTCCATGGGAATCTTCCCCTTTGACTTGATGGTAGGCTTCATCACCCGTTGGGGAAGATACAGTGGATTATCCTTCGACACTGTAGCAGTTATGTGAGATGTGGATCCTTCAGCCCCTCCAAAATTCCATGGAACTTTCTTTAGGCTAACAATAGGATATTGTGGCCTGAATGGCAAGATAATTAGCTCTCACGCAGCCACTTTCAAAAGATTGTCAACTCCTTTGAGTTGAATTGATTGGATTATATGTGAAGGAGTAGTTGCATCTGTCTCAGAAGATATGACTGCTACAACTTCCTTCCACTTTGTAGGAAACGCGTCCTCACTTTCTAGAATCACAGCATCATCGTCTGCCATCTGCAGGACACTGCTGTCAATTAAATTCTAAATAAGATGGCGGAGTGCCCAGTATTCTTCTTTGTTGTGACCGCGAGATTGGGAGTGATGTTGGCACACCCCATTAAAATCAAACTGTCTTGAACGTGGTCTGATTGGAGGTAGCAGAGTTGTGATTCTTCGATCATTTATCACCATCTGCAGTATTTCTTCCATCAGTTGGCCTACGTATGTAAATTCCCTTTTGTGGGCAAAGTCCCAACGGGCTTTAGCACTTGCTCTTTTTGCAATTTTATCCTCCAGTGTTTCATTTTTTGGACTATGCGGTGGAGTGTTTATAACAAGAGGAAGGAGACTGGCATGCTCCTGACTAAATAATTGGCGGGTGGCTTAATGTTGATGGACCACCAGTTCTGCCAATTGGTTAAGTTGCACTTGCAGAGCATTCATTTTTCGTTCCATTGTATACTGGAACTTTGCATAGTCCCAGTTGTCAGCACCATCCTTGCTGGCCTGTGAAGATCCACCATTAAAATTGGAACTTTGTCCATTGCTCCAATTAATCATATTAATCTCTTCTTCTTTGTGTTGAGGAAGAGGGTTGTCTTGCACATGGGGTTGATCGGGCTTGGTGACCACAATCTCACCGTTATCTATCAAATCCTGGATCATGTGTTTCAAGGCCCAGCAATCTTGAGTATCATGTCCTGGTGCCCCGGCATGATAAGCACACTTCCGAGTAGCATTAAAACCCCTCCCAATCGGGTTGGCTGGTGGAAGAATGTAGACACTCAAAATTTTCTGCATATCTGTTGCTGACATCACAGGAGCGCAGATTCGTCTTTTAAGAGGAAACCCTGGAAGACGGTTCATATTCATTTTGGATACCACCGGGAGGAACAGCTCAACCCCAGAACACACACTGGGAGTAACAGCTCAACCCCGGAACACACACTGAGAGTAACAAACCAGAGAAGACCGATTTCATCCCGGAGATAACCCCGAGATGTTCTGTCTTAGTCCCAACACTGGGAATAGCGAATTCCAACCTTGGAGATAACCCCAAGGAAGACAGTTGCAGTTCCGGAGATAACCCCGAAAATGCTTATTTCAAATGTATGCCATCAGCTTCAACCTTGGTGCTCACACCAAGGCACTCAGTACAAGACAGGCACACCTCAGAGATGACACTGAGGACCTTCAACATTTGCAGCAGTCCAATCTCAGCAATAACCCTGAGCAATGTCTGCTTTATCAGCCCAAATCGGAGATAACCCCGGTGAGGGGCAAAGTCATCATCTCGCCACCATGACGCCACATCATGCTGTCTCAATATTTTAAACATACATTTCTACACAATAAATGTCTCACAAGAGCCAATGAAAACCAATCCTGAGTGACTATTATGCAAAACAACGGATAGAATTTGAAGCTGAAGACCGGAGGGCATCGTCCCATCTTCATGACTTCGTACAACCTCTAATCCCATGTCATTGCGTAACTCTCTATAACGGCGATCCGAAATAGGTCCTATATACCTCAGTCAGATGCCCAGATTATAATTCTAAACGTTCGAGCGGACATCATGTTGCCTACATGCACGTACTTCGAGACGACAGGACCCGCGAAGCCCGGGGCACCCCGGGCAGCCTCTGGTACACCTGCGGCTCCATCCTCTATAAATAGAGGGCTTGGGGTGGCCATTTTAAGAAGGGAAAAGGCGAGGAAGCCTTGTCCAATTTTCTCCATACACACCCCAAACTGAGTGCTTTCTCATTTTAAACACTTGTGAGCTCACATATAGCTACTTTTGTACCTGCGGAAGCCAGTGTTTATCTACTTTAAAGTTATTGAAGTCTTCTTTGGCAGCCCACTATAAGCCTTCTCATGCATTTTTAAGCCTTTCTCTTCACACTTGCACACACCCTTCTTTACGTTGAGAATCGTGTTGCGTGTGTTTGTCCAGACTTCGGTCCGTGGTTTTATTTCAATTTGTATATACATATATATTTATATTTATATATATGGACTAACATCATCGAGTTATGCCTCGATTGAGCCTAGACTTCGGTCTGGACCGTTTAATGGCTTTCTTATATATATATATATATATATATATATATATATATATATATATATATATATATATATATATATATATATATATATATATATACTGTGTGTTGAACTCTGATCGATGAGCCTAGACTTATGTCTGGTGCGTTTAGATACTTTCGTATATATATATATATATGAACTGTGTGTTGAACTAAGTTCGATGAGCCTGGATTTTATATCCGGTGCGTTTACTGCTTTAATATATATATACTTATATATATTAACTGTTGTTGGACTTTGTCCGATGAGCCTGGATTTTATATCCGGTGTGTTTATCGCTTTTATCTATATATATATATATATATTTATATTTCGTCCCACCTGGAGTTTACTTCGTGGTGGTTGACCGTTTTTACTGCTTTCTGTACATTTCGTCCCGCCTGAAGTTTCCTCCGTGGCGGTAGATAGCTTTTATAGCTTTATTTACATTTTTGATTCCTCGTGGAGGTGCTTCGTGGTTGGTGATCACTTCTATATATATATATATATATATATATATATATATATATATAGCTTTTATATATATACCTGCTTACTGCGTTTATATCAACTGCGGCATCATGGGTGCCTAGGAATCATGTGATCACAGATTCAGTCCACTGAATCTAGATACGATTCCTGTGATGGACCTTTTCAGCTGTAAGCAGCTTGTAAATTTATCTATGATGTTTGGATTTCCTCAGATGGTTCTCATACCCACGAGGAATTCAGCACCTTTTTGTACATTATTTTCATACAGATGCCTCGCATCTGTAAAATAAAATCAACCAAGCCGAATAATGAATAAAATGGGAGTGTAAAAGGTCTCATTTACTATTGAGCACTGGGTTTAAAAAACCTCTTTGAAAACATCACTGCCATATCTTGTTAAAACTAAATTTTTATATAAATTCAAACCCTTTGTATATAGATGCGAACGAGGCCTCGCACTACTTCCAAATAAAAGCACATTGACCCACCCACATATACACACACACATGTTCATATAACAGTTTCTTGAAAAGTGGCTGTCCCCGTGGCAACACGGATGTCGGGGGGTGCCTAACACCTTCCCTCCGCATAAGCAAGTCCCCGGACCCTAATTGAACCTCGGTTTCACAGGCCCGTTTAGCAGTGTCACATCACTGGGTCAATGTGCAAACCTTTTCTCGGTTGTGTTGGCACAACCAGTTAAAAAACCAACTGGCGACTCTTATAGTCCAATCGTCGACATTACACATGTCGGACCTTTTTCGCGTATTTTTTCAAACAAATCTCACCTAAAATGAGAACACAAAAAAAAGGTAACGAAAAAGGACAGATAAAAAATCCTGACGTCGACAGGTGGCGACTCTGCTGGGGACTCCAGTAAGAGGACTTAAGCCGCTATTACAAGCTTTTCAAAACTGTTATATGCTTGTGTGTGGATGTTGCATTTACATTTATGATGAATGTGTACGAATGCATATCTTTTACTGCGATTAATGTTTTACACTATATCTGCCTGTGATATTAGTGCTTCGCACATGTCATCATTTTTATATACGGTGAGACGCGATGTATGTGAATGTATGTTGTGTGGTCCCTCCACCAGTAGGCTATCCTGTCGGTGTTTGATTACTGGACTTGTGGGAAGACTAATTCCCCGAGGCTCAGGAAAGGCACCACCCAAATTCGCTCTAGTTGAAAGACTGGATTAACTTCCCGTCGACTAAATTATGATGACTTGGGAACCTTGATGTCGAAAAGCCACGAGAGTAACCTAAGATAGGTCAGCCTCTGATAAACCAAATGCGGAGGAAAGTCTCTTCATGCTTTCTCATTTTAAAAATAATTACTTGTAATTTACATTCCATATTCATCTCAATGTAATGAGAAATATGAAGAAATATGTGCATTAACATGCTATCCTATATTACAAACAGCTAACATCCATTTTGCAGGACAAAATTCCTAAAACGGACACACCATATAGCATATTAATATTCACACATTCCCTAAAAACTAAACTATGCCAGTTTTGTCGAAGGGAAGCATTCAGACCTATTACCCGGTCAAAGTCCAAAAAGGCCGCAGGCCTACAGCCAATCATGTCTTCATCTGACCAATCTAATCCAGTTTATCGTGAAGAATTTGACGAATTAAGTAAGCAAATCATAGACTTGGATGTTCTACTTAAAGAACTACATCAATCTACGCAGGGTCCAAAAATACCCGTACATGTTGAATCCTCTACACAAGGAGGAACTCAAGGTCCTGATAAAGTCATTACAGTACCTGAATTGCAGTTGGATACAACCAACAAAAGTCATGATACAGCCCATCTTACAAAAGATCCAGACACCGGTGACATCAGAAAGAAAGTTCTTCAAATGGAAGAAACCCTGCGTTCTATCAAAGGAATTGGAGCATACGGGAGTGTGTCATATGCTGACCTTTGTATATTCCCTGGTGTTCATTATCCAGAAAAATTCAAAACTCCTAACTTTGAAAAGTATGATGGGTTAGGAGATCCTTACACACATTTGAAGGTATTCATTGGAGAACTCAGATCTTATGCAGAAGATGAGAAGCTCAAAATGCAACTGTTCTAGAAAAGTCTAACTGGAGAAGCCCGTTCATGGTATACCAAATTAGACAACTCAAAAATCCATAGCTGGGAAGAGTTAGCTAACGCCTTCCTTACACAATACAGTTTCCAGTCTCAGATGGCTCCTGACCGGTACCAGATTACCAAGGTCAAGAAACAGTCCAACGAGTCTTTCAGAGAGTATGCTCAAAGGTGAAGGCGCCTTGCTGCTCAAGTTATTCCTTCTATGACAGAGTTAGAGATAGTTATGACCTTTATCGGCATACAAGAAGCTCCTTTCTATGAGAGAGTTTTACCTGGCATAGGTAAACCATTCTCTGAAATGATTAAACATGGGGAAATGGCTGAGATGGGATTGAAGTTAGAAAAGATTCAAGACCTAACTGCCCTTAAAGCTGTTGCTGAACACATCCAATCTGGAAATTATGGAAACAACCCCCAGAGGGTCTATAAAAAGAAAGAAGAGGATGTTTCCCTGATACTACAAGGTCAAAAAGGTAATCAGAACATGCCTATCCAGAGGAGAAATTACACTCCCCCTTTCCAGCACAATTGTCAAACCCTCCATTACCAAAAGGTGGAGAAGTCAAATGCCCTTGAGTGTTCACACCCTTAGGGGACTCTCTTGAGAATATTCTCACTCTTCTGACCACGCAGAAGAAAATCACGCATCTTCTTCCACCAGCCAGCCCTAATGGTAGGGGTTTTAATGTTGCTCGGAAATGTGCTTATCATACCGGCGCACCTGGACATGATACTCAAGATTGTTGGGCCTTGAAACATAAGATCCAAGACCTGATAGACAACGATGAGATTGTGGTCACTTAACCAGATCAACCTCACGTGCAAGATAACCCTCTTCCTCCGCACAAAGTGGAAGAAGTCAACATGATTAATTGGAGCAGTGGACAAAGTTCCAATTCTAACGGTGAAGCATCCCAGATCACCAAAGACGGTGCTGACAAATGGGATTATGCCAAGTTCTAGTTCTCAATAGAATAAAAAATGAAAGCTCTGTGCAAGCAAATCGAGCAATTGGCAGAACTGGTGACATACCAGCATCAAGTCGCACGCCAATTAATCAGCCAGGAGCATGCTAGTCTCCTTCCTCTTGTCATGAATATTCCCTCGTCACATCCATAAAGTGAAACAATGGAGGATAAAGTGGCAAAGAGAGTGAATGCCAAAGCTCGTCGAGATTTTACCAACAGAAGGGAATTTACATATATGGGCCAACCTATGGAGGAAATCCTTCAAATGCTAATCAATGAAGTAAGAATCACTTCCCTTCTACCTCCAATCAATCCTCGTTCAAGATGGTTTAATTCTGATGGAGTATGTCAATATCACTCCCATTCTCGAGGTCACAACAAAGAAGAATGTTGGGCACTCCGCCACCTTATCCAGAATCTCATTGATAGCGGTGTCCTGCAACTAGCAGACGATGATACTGTACTACGTGGAAGTGAGATTACCTGTCCTACTAAATGGAAGGGATTGGTAGCAGTTATCTCCACTGAGGCTGATGGCATTGTCAAGCAACGCCCTATAACTACCAACCAACTCAGAGGAAGCAACAATCCTTTGAAAGTGGCTGCTCCAGAGCCAATCAACTTACCCTTCCGACCACAATATCCTATTATCAGCTTACAGAAAGTTCCTTGAAATTATGGAGAAGCTAAAGGATCCACCTCGCATACAACTGCTGCAGTGTTAAAGGAGAATCCACTGTATCTTCCCCAATGGGTGATGAAGTCTACCATTAAATCAAAGGGGAAAATTCCCGTGGAGAAGATTAAAAAATTCCTCCGTGTTATGGGTCATAATGAAGCCAAGGTGGTTTTAAGCTTAAGAGAAGTTCCACATCAAATTTCAATACTAGACTTAGTTTTAACTTTCGACGATTACAGGAAGATTCTATTAAAGGTTTTGGAAGAAGCCAACTTGCCAAAATCAGTGGATGTGGAAAAATTTCAACATCTGACTGATCACATTTTCAACAACAATGTGATCTCTTTCAATGATGATGACATACCGCCCGAAGGGACTGGTCATTGCAAGTCATTACACATCGCGGTCTTGTCCTCCGGATATATGCTAGCTTGAGTCTTTATAGACGGAGGTTCATCTTTGAATATCTGTCCATACGCTACATTGTTGATGATGAACGTCAATCTCAATCGAATCTGAAGTAGCCATACCATCATCAAAGCTTTTGATGGATCCCGTCGAAATTCAGTCGGAGAAACTGAGTTGCCAATTGTGATTGGTCCCCATACATTCTGCGTGTCTTTTCACGTACTCAAGATAGATTTGGGATACAACCTGCTCTTGGGAAGACAGTGGATTTATATGGCTAGGGCAGTCCCCTCCACCCTTCATCAGCAACTAAAATACATTATCAACAATAGCCTAGTTACAGTTAACGCTGAACCGAAATGCCCTCACAAGGTGACATACCGTTCATCAGTTTTAATTCCGATATTGAGTCGGTCAGTTTCCACACTTTGGAAGTAAGCAACCCTCAATTTCATGCCCTAGGAATGCCATTGCATGTACCCAAGATCTCTGTCGAAGTAATGTCGGCTACTCAGGAAATGATGTCTTTGGGTCATCAACCAGGACAAGGGATGGGTAAAGATCACAAAGGTATCAAATACCCTATCCAAGTAGCCAGTCAAACTGGGACAGCTGGACTAGGCTATTCTGCCAGTTCTAGTCAGAGGAATCCTCATAAGCATCAGCAGATTCCTTCAGCTTCAACCACACGGCGTTTATCTTCTCTATCAACCTTTGAGTCCGCACAACCTCCTGTAAAGGTGCCAACCAACGTGATGGCTATGCTTTTTCCCAAGCCAGTGCCATTCAAAGCAAAAGAAGTCTTTGTTCCAGATCCCAGAGTGGAGGAAGAGAAACAAAGAGTCAAATAAAATGTCGTCTGAATAATGTCAGGCATGCACATCATTGTTCATGATGAACATACAAACAGATATACCCCCGATGATGATTGCCCAGACGTCATGGTCATCATTCGGGAAAAGGAGGACGATGACGGCCCCTCCATCAATGCGGTCCACCCAGACTTTATCATTGTCAATTGGAGGAGCACTCCTTGCATGGGTCGACAAGGGTAAAATGGGCAGGACTTCTTTCTGCCATGTAGATATAATAACTGCTTACTTTTCTGTATAGTACTCGTAGTTGTTTTGTCCGTATATGCTAACATTATGTATGATTAAACAGTTTCATATATATTAAGTGAAAGCATATTTTGTTTCAGGACTCTAAACTTAGATGTGCATGTACTTGCTGATAAGATGCCTCTTCTCCACAAGGATTGTAACTTTGATGAAAAGTTGGACTCAGACTTGCTAAAAATACAAGAGGACATTGAGGTGCCTTCGAAGATCAAAGAATGGGTCGAAGGCAAGCCTAAACCCAACCTTGATCAAACCACCTCCTTCAATCTCTGAACCTTAGAAAACCCTAAGTTAATCCAGATTGGTTCAGACCTTACACCAAACCAACGGAATAACAGGGTTACACTATTAACCCAATTCTAGGATGTGTTTGCATGGTCTCATGAAGACATGGTGGGTTTGTCCACTGACATTGTTCTTCATCGCATTCCTATTAAAGAGGAATTCAAGCCAGTCAAGCAGAAGCTCAGGCGATTAAAACCTGAATGGAGTTTAAAGGTGAAAGAAGAAATTGTGAAACAATTTCAAGCTGGCATTATCATGGTGTCCACATATCCTGAATGGATATCTAACATTGTTCCCGTGTCTAAGCCAGGAGGAAAGGTGCGAGTTTGCATGGATTACCGGGATCTGAATAAAGCTTGCCTTAAAGATAGCTTTTTCGTGCCCTTTATCCACATTCTCATTGATAATACTGCTCAATATGGCATGTACTCCTTCGCTGATTGCTTTGCGAGATACCATCAAATCATGATTGCTGAGGAAGATCGTGAAAAAACTTCTTTCATCGCTCCTTGGGGAACCTTTTGCTACAGACGGTTCTCATTCAGCCTCATCAATGTCGTAGCTACCTATTAGCGAGCTATGATGGCTCTTTTCCATGACTTAATGCATAAAGAGATCGACATCTATGTGGATGACATCATTGTCAAGTCCTGGAAGGAGGAGAACCACTTAGACCATCTCAGAAAGCTATTCAACAGGTTGCGCAAGTACAACTTGAAGTTGAATCCAGCCAAGTGCGCCTTTGGCGTTAAATCAGGCAAGTTGCTAGGATTCCTTGTCAGCCACAAAGGAATTGAGCTGGATCCTACCAAAATCCAGGCCATCAGGGAAATGCCCATTCCTCAAACAGAGAAGGAAATACGAGGATTTTTTAGAAGAATCAACTTCATTAGCCGATTCATTTCTCAACTCACAGCAACCTGTGAGCCTATCTTCAAGCTGTTAAGGAAGAACTCCTCCATGAAATGGAATGATGAGTGCTAGAATGCCTTCCTTACAATTAAAGAGCAGTTAGTCAAAGCTCCTATTTTGGTACCACCCAGGGATGATGTTCCCCTATTCATGTACCTATCCATAAGTGACAATGCCATGGGCTGCATGCTGGGCCAGAAAGACGATAGAGGCCGAGAACGAGCTATCTATTACCTCAGCAAAAGATTTAGCAGCAGTGAACACAAGTACACTCTGATTGAGAGGACTTGTTGTGCTTTAGCATGGGCTGCCATGAGGTTACAACATTACCTACATGGGCACACAACCCATCTCATATCCCGTGTGGATCCTCTCAAGTATGTGTTCAGTAAACCCATACTGAATTGTCGGCTGTCCAGATGGCAGTTGATCCTACAACAATTTGACATTGTCTACATGACTCAAAAGTCCATTAAAGGTCAAGGAATTACAGATCAACTGGCTACCGCACCTTCAAGGGACTCCAAACCCTTGAAAACATACTTCCCCGATGAAGGGGTAATGGCAATTCAGCCACACCATCAGTACGATACACACCAAGCATGGAAGATGTATTTTGATGGAGCTGTTAATACAGAAGGTTCTGGAGCTGGAGCAGTTCTAGTATCCGATATGGGGGAGCAGTATCTCGTAGCCGTCAAATTATAGTTTGTCAGCACCAACAACACAGCTGAGTATGAAGGCTGTATCATGGGGCTAAAACTTGCCCGTTCAATGGGTATCAGACGGTTAACTGTCTTTGGGGATTCATAGTTGGTAATTAAACAATCCACAGGAATCTATCAAATCAAAGAGCTGCGATTGCTGCCTTACCATCGGCAAGTTTTACAGATGGCTTTGGAGTTCGAAGAAATCTCCTTTATACACATTCCTCGTAATAGGAATGATTTTTCGAACGCATTAGCAACTTTGGCCACCTTGATGCACATACCTGATAAGGAACACATGCCAAGCGTCACATTAGCCCTACAAAAGACACCAGCCTATGGGAACTATGTTGGAGAAGTATCGGATGATCTACCTCCCATCCAACAACCTTGGTATCAGCATATCAAGGAGTACCTACGAGATGGATCTACACCCGCTGAGGCAAGCTTGACTGAGCAAAGGCAGATTCATAGACTTGCTATAAAATTCTACCTGAGCGGAGATGCACTCTTCAAGAGAGATGCAGGACTAGGTCTTCTCAGATGTTTAGACAAAGACCAAGCTCAGAGATTCATGGATGAGATCCATGGTGGAGTCTGTGGCCCACACATGAGTGGCCCCCTCCTTATTAAGAAGATCCTCAGGACAGGACATTATTGGCTTTCTCTCAAGGCTGATTGCTATGACCACGTCAAGAGATGTTATCAATGCCAAATTCATGGAAATGCTAGCCACGCCCCTCCACTGGAGCTCCACAATATGAGTTCACCTTGGCCCTTCTTAATGTGGGGAATGGACGTGATCGGGCCCATCGAGCCCAAAGTCAGTAATGGACATCGCTTTATCTTCACCATGATCGACTACTTTACCAAGTAGGTGGAAGCAGCCTCCTTCCCCAGGGTTACCAAAGAAGTCATCATTGTTTTTCTCAGAAACAATGTCATTTGTCGATACAGACAACTAAAGGTAATTATATCAGACAATGCTAAGAACCTCAACAACAAAATGATGGAGGAACTATGCAGTAAATTCCACATCAAACACCTTAACTCCGTCATCTATCATCCAAAGATGAATGGTGCTGTTGAAGTGGCTAACAAAAACATCAAGAAAATTATGCAAAAGATGTCCCCCAATCATAAAGGATGGCCTGACCTATTGTCTCTTACTTTGTTAGCCTATAGAACATAAATGTGAACTTCAACTGGGGCAACCCCCTACGCATTAACCTATGGGATGGAAGTAGTACTCCCCATAGAAGTAGAAATGGAATCCCTCAGGGTGTTGATGGACGCTCAGCTGGATGAAGATCAATGGATATAAGACAGGTATCACCAATTGTCTCTAATAGATGAAAGGCGAACCGCGGCTATCTTTCATGGTCAATTATATCAACAAATGATCGCCTGATCCTACAATAGAAAAGTCTGGCTACGGCAGTTTAAACAACATGACCAAGTTTTGAAGAAGATCATTGACAACCAAGACATCTAAGGGAAAATTTGCTCCTAACTAGGAAGGCCCGTTTGTTGTCAAGGAAGTATTGACAGGAGGCGCTCTCAGATTGCAAGAAATGGATGGCGATGAATTTCCATAACTCATCAACTCAGACACCGTGAAATGGTACTATGTCTGAAGTTACCATCAAGCAAACATCCTGGTGTTGGATCATCAGATCATCAGTCATTCCGGTTCTTTAAACCTTTACCACATACAACTCTTATCCACACTTTGCCCCTAAGGGAAACATACTCTTTAAGCCATCAGCTTGGCTTCACTGCACTCATACAACTTAGGTCATCCCATTACGGATTGAACCTCTCACATTTGCAGTTTGGCTACCCATACATGGGATCAAACTTCTCGTACCTGCAGTTTGTCCTCAACCTAGGATCAAACTTTCTCTTACCATCAAGCAAATATCCTGGTATTAGATCATCAGATCATCAGTCATTCCGGTTCTTTAACCCTTTACCACATACAACTCTTATCTACACTTTGCCCCTAAGGGAAACATACTCTTTAAGCCATCATCCTAGCTTCACTGCACTCATACAACTTAGGTCATCCCATTACGGATTGAACCTCTCACATTTGCAGTTTGGCTACCCATACATGGGATCAAACTTCTCGTACCTGCAGTTTGTCCTCAACCTAGGATCAAACTTTCTCTTTCTCGCAGTTTATCCTGCACATGGGATCACGCTTTTCAACTCACCTTAAGGGGTGAACTACGTCGACCTGATCTCCTTGATACACGGGAGTACGTAGGCAACCATATTCTATATGGCCCGGTCGCAATAAAAAAAACAACAAAAACACTTCTACATTCTTCTTCATCCATAAAGCTTCTACACCCATCTGCCTTTCATAAACAGCGTTAAACCTGTTACACCAGGTTCGAAATACGCAGACCTGATCTCCTCTTCAATAGGAGCACGTAGGCAGCCATTTATGGTTCGGTATCATCCCCTACCAAAACAAAAATACTTGTCAACTGGTATTGGGTTCAAACTTCAATCTACCACATTTCATTCGCTTTAAACCAAAGGGATGGAATTACCTAACCTCTCCTCTTAAATAGGAGATTCGACGATCATCTAAGCTGCGGTTGTACCTTGAAGAGCAACACCAATCCATAAGAGATGGAATTAACTAGGCTCCTCCTAAATAGGGATACGGGCAACCATCTCTGGTGCGGTCAATCTCAGAGAGGAAAGCCACAACCCTCTCCACATTTCCATACAGAAACCAGTCCCAAGACACTGAAAGATGGTAGGGATACACACAGATCCATGATCTATTCTGAACTATCCAGAGATAACTCAATGTCCATCCTGCAAAGAGGAATTTAGAATACATCAAGATCACAAACCCTGAAGAAGCAGGCAAATATCAAGCAAGTATCAGAGCATATCTAAAAGGGAAGTGATCAAAAATATATTTCCCTGCTATATATAATGTTGTTTGATATACACAATGTAAACTGTACATGACAAAATGGCTAAGCTAGTCTGTGCAAGAAAGTACAAGTCCATCTACAAATCAGTGTATATGCGAGCTAACAAGCCCAACATGGCATCCCTCTCAGAAGAATGAGGTAAGGTTGCGGTCTCCTGTACAAGGAAATCCACACAACCCAACAGATCTGCAGCCATCTGCATGGTGACCATGTGCTCATCAATATATGTGCTCATCTCTATGATCATGCTAGTGGTAAGGGACCTCACTGCAGTACTGTCTGTGATGGCTACATCCTGAGCAGATATGGCACTATCCCGCTCGACTATAACTTCATCTCTGGCTGATCTGGCCTCGTCGCGCTCAACGACAGTGGTATCTATACGAGCTAATGCCTCATCCCTCTCTAACAGAGTTGCATCTCTCCCATCAAGAGCTGTCAACATTAGGGCTCTAGCCTGATCTCTCTCGAAGATCATCAGATGAAGACTCTGCTCTAGGTATTGTGCTAAATGCTGAATCACGACAGTGCTAGTACTGGGAGAATCTAAAGGAGATACTGGCAACCAAGTAGATGGCTCCTCCTCAGTGTGAGAATCAATATCCTCCATGGGCTCTCCACTATCTGAATCAATACTATTTAATGTGGATACAACCACAACCGGTGCAGCCTCTGTCTCCATCCATGCAGAATACTCTGTAGAATAACCTGGATGACTAATAGAGAAAGTGGCTATCTCACGCTGATCCCAACATGCATACACACGGGATTTGTCCTCTACTGAAAGATAGCGAGAAGCTCAATGCTGGCCCAGCGCTCCCTCGAAAGGATGAAAATCCTAAAAGTGGTCAAACTGCGACATCACGGCCAGTGGATGGTAAGTAGTCATGCCCCTCAAACCAGCCAAAGGGATGTAATCCATGCCTGGAGCATGAGTAACAAAGCTATAAGGTGAGCTGACCCCTGAGCACGGCAGTATACTAAACGGGTCTATAATATCAGCTAAGAAAGCAGACCAAGATGCAGCGTCCGTACACTCTGCAAGCTGAAATGAATATGTCATGGCTATATCATATGTGAAACAATACCCATGCTGTCTGAAAGTGCCAATCGGTCTCATATATGACATAAACCACACATATAGCATGACCGAGCTGCCCGTAAATACTCTTGTCGGATAAGTGCAGCAGTATGTAGCTGACCTCAATGTCTCGACTATATCATAGGTATGATGGTATGACCCTCCCTGAGAGCTCTCACCCCCATGATAACTCCTATGTCTAACTCATCCATATATAGTGGCATGTAGACATGTGACAGTACACACAATAGCAGTACATCTACCCTGGTCAGACGCTAATGATCCTCCGGTATAGTGAAATCCCTGGAGTGTCATCTATAACTATCCTCAGAGCCAAATCTGTCAAATAGAAAATACTGGGATATAACGTGGCCAGATGTAAGCTCATCCTGCACCACTCTACGCCTCAGTCCAGTAAAGGTCATGAACCGCAGACTCATGTCCCCGAAAGCCATATGCACGCAAAGTCGATCCAGTGGCAACATCGTCAACCGTGCATACTCCTCCAGAGTGGGAGTCAACTCCTGGGTCCCAAATCGAAAAACCTACCTCTCCGATACCCAGTGCTCCAGCATGCCATCCACGAATCATGTGGGAACCTAAAACATCAACAGGGTCATAGTATGCTGCAATAAATGATCTGTGGTCACCCTGTCTGATGGTGACATGCTATTATACCACGATCGCATACCAGATACCACCGATAATGGTGGGGTATGATCAATACGGCTAACTGTCGAAGAAGACATCTGCACGGGCTGTGTCATAAGACCATCCAGGGGTCAATGTTGAATATCTTTGGACATACATACATGCATAACATGATACATGCATAACAGATAATAGATGGCAATATGATATAGGGAATGGAAAAACTGTATATACATTCCTAAGTATATCATCATCATTTGTACAGCTATAAATACAAGGAAATGGGGCACAGACGCCCTACTACTAACAAAGGCCTATCAAAAGATATAGCGAGAATGAGGCACAGACACCCAATAGCTAACAGAGAATACACATCAGAAGAAGATAATAGTGTTGATGTCCACATCATCAATCCTACCCACCAGATGTAACTCCTCCTGAGTCACTGGATCTCTATTAACAGGGATGTCAGGCCGATACAAAGTAAGATCTGCATCGGCAAAACCAAATGGGTCATCTGAGGGGTCAGCGCCTAAGCTGGAAGGATCAAACAAATCTGCCTCTGTTGGATCTCTGCCCAAATATCGGATAAAAATATGTTCCTGGTCCAACTGCCGGGTTAAACTGTCAGTCTGTGTCACATGAATCAGATCTCGGACACAGGCTAACCAATCCATCATTATCACGGATCCTGGAACCATATCCCCCATAAACTGAGTGGCACGGATCTGGGCTCCAATAGTACTAGGGATACACTAGCGCTGGAATACATCCTGAGTGCAAGGACCCTCTGACAATGGAAAACTGTCAACACCCAAAAATGGGATATCAATGACGGGTGGCTGCGACATAGGCCAATAACGCCTGGCAGGAGGCAAGATTGGAATACGAATCTCTCCTGTGGTGCTCCTAATAGCACGCTCTCCTAGATAGAGCTCTCATCCTCCATCCGTGAAGAGAGGAACTCTCCGGGTAGAAATCACGTACTCGACACCAGTCGGGTACCCATCCTAAAATCTGATGGCCAAATACTCCCCAGAGTAGGGAATCCGTGTGATAATGTCAGTTGTCAACAACTCTAGCTGCAAACAACAATGAGTGAAACCCTCAGCTACAGGGACCTCTGCCAATATAGAATGATGCCATCACCGTCCTCGTGGGTAGGTATCCAATCCTAGCAATCTCACTGGACGTAAACATGGGAGCCTTTTATAGGCCCAAAACTGCCAACACAAAGGCAAACATCTACTGCTAGTTAACATTCTTAGCCTATACAAGGTAAATGACAAGAGAAATACTTACCAGCAAAAATGGGTAAAATCCTAACCAAGCCTCGGTCAAGCCCTGTAAGCGTATACGCATGCCCCTGAGGAAATTGGTAAAGGTATAGGAACACCAATTATACTCTCCAATACGGTCCACATGTCGAGTGGCGCTGATTAAGGCGAACAACACTGTAAAAGAGTTATCTGCTATGAAGCAGCCCCTAATGATCATCAGGAACAATCGTCGAAGAATGTGATCCCTGACTCTGACATTATCTGGCATGGGCTCGCTCAATAGCCCACTCATAGCATCGACGCTCAAAGGACCAGCACGGACAGTCCTGCCCTTGAGCGCCTCCGCCGGAACTCCTAACAAGGATCTGACGGTAGTCAGTGTAATATCATTCGGGATTTTATTTGTCCCTTTTCTGTTCTTGTTCTTTGGTGTTCTCATGTTAGGTGAGATTTGTTTGAAAAAATAAGTTGTGAAAAGGTCCGACATTTATATGTCGACGATTTGACTATAAGAGTCGCCAGTTTGTTTTTTAAATGGTTGTACCAACACAACTGAGAAAAGGTTTGCACATTGACCCAGTGATGTGACACTGCTTAGCGGGTCTGCGAAATCGAGATTCATTAGGGTCTGGGACTTGTTTATGTCGAGGGAAGGTGTTAGGCACCCCTCGACATCCGTGTTGCCACGGTTACCGCCACTTTTCAAAAACTGTTACATGAATGTGTGGGGGGGTTAATGTGTAGTTATTTAGAAGTAGTGCTATGCCTCGTTTGAGCCTATATACAAAGGGTTTGAATTTATAAAAATTCAGTTTTAAATAAGATATAGCAGTGATGTTTTGTAAAAAGAGTTTTTTTCAAACCGTTGTGCTCAATAGTAATTGAGGCCTTTGATACTTCTATTTTTATTATGTGTTCGGCTTGATTGCTTTTATTTTCGAGATGCGAAGCATCTTCGAGAAAATAATGTACAAAGTAGTGCCAAACTCCTTGTGGGCATGAGAGTCATCTAAGGACATTCGAATACTGTGCATAATTTACAAGCTGCTTACAGCTGAAAATGTCCATCACGGGAACCGAATCTAGATTCAGTAGACTGAATATGTGATCACATGATTCCTAGGCTCACATGATGCCGCAATTTATATGAAAGCAATAAGCAGTTATATATATAAGTTGTAAATATATATATATACAGACTTGATCAACCACCACGAAGCACCTCTATAGATAAATGTAAATATATAAAAGTGGTAAATATATATATATATATATATATATATATATGTGTGTGTGTGTGTGTGTGTGTGTGTATGTGTGTGTGTGTATGTGTGTGTATGTGTGTGTGTGCGAGCGCGCGCATACAATCAACCACCAAGAAGCACCTCCATGGGGGATTGTAAATATAAATAAAGCATTAAAACTCAATCAACCACCACGAAGCACCTCCATGAGGGATTGAAAATGTAAATAAAGCAATAAAAATCAATCAACCACCACGAAGCACCTCCATGGGGGATTGAAAATATAAATAAAGCTGTAAAAGCGATCAACCGCCTCGAAGTAAACTCCAGGCGGGACTAAAGTAAAGAAAGAAGTAAAAATGATCAACCGCCACGAAGTAAACTCTAGGCAGGACGAAATGTAAAGAAAGCTGTAAAAGGCCACGAAGTAAACTCCAGGCCTGGCAGAAATATAAATATATATATATATAGCGATAAACGCACAGGATATATCGATCCCGGCTGGATTTATCATTTCGGCGATTTGTCGCTATATATATAGATATAAAAGCAGTAAATGCAGCGGATGTAAAATCCAGGCTCATCAAACAGAGTTCGACAATAGTTCTCATATATATATATATATATATATATATATATATATATATATATATATATATAGCAAATAAACGCTGCAGATGTAAAATACAGGCTCAATCGAGGCATAACTCGGTAATGTTAGTTCATATATATAAATATATACATAAATATATATATATATATATATATATATATACAAAAAGAAATAAAAGCCACGGACCGAAGTCCGGGCATACACACGCTACACGACTCTCAACGTGAAGAACTGTGTGTGCATAGTAGTGGAGAAAGGCTTTAAAGTGTATAAGAAGGCTTACAATGGACTGTCAAAGAAGACTTCAATGACTTCAAATAGATGAACACTCGGCTCCCGTTGGTAAAAATATAACAATATACGAGCTCACAAGTGTTTAAAATGAGAAAGCACTCAGTTTATAGTGTGTACATAGCAAATTGGACAGGGCTTTCTCGCCTTTTCTCTTCTCAAAATGGCTGCCCCAAGCCCTCTATTTATAGAGGGGGGAGCCACAGGTGTATTTGAGATAGCCGCAGATGTACCTACGGTTGCCTGGGGTGCCCCAGGTTCTGCGGGTCCTGTCGTCTCGAAGTACGTGCACGCATACAACTTGAAGTCCGCTCAAACTTTTAGAACTTCAATCCGGGCATTCGATTAAGGTGTATAAGACCTTTTTTGGCATGCTGTTGTCGAGAGCTACACAATGACATAGGATTAGAGGTTGTACGAAGTCAAGAAGATGGGACCATGCCCTTGGTCTTCAAGCTTCAAATTCTATCCGGGGTGCTGTCTTGTGCAGTAGTCACTCGGGATTAGTGCTCTTTGGTTCTTGTAGGACATTACTGTGTATGTATGTATAAATGTTGAGACAACGTAAAGTGGGATTGGGATGGTAAGATGACGGTTGTGCCCTTCATCGGGGTTATCTCCGGCTTTAGCTGATTTAGCAGTCATTGCTCAGGGTTATCTCTGAGATTGGACTGCTGCAGGTGTTGACCGTCCTCAGTGTTATTTCTGAGATGTGGCTGACTTCCCGGGGTTATCTCTGGACTTTGGAAATGAGTGCCTCGGGGCCATTGCCGAGTGTTTGAAGCTGATTGCATGGATTTGAAACAAGAATTTCTTGGGATATCGTCGAAACTGCAACTGCATGCCTCGGGGTTGTCTCCGAGGTTGACGCTGTCTTTCTCGGTGTTATTTTTGGGACTGAGACTGAGTATCTCGGGGTTATCTCCGGGATGACATGGTCTTCTCCGGTGTGATTTCCAGTATTTGAACTGCATTCCTCGGGGTTATCTCTGAGGTTGACGCTGAAACTCCCGGTGTTGTTTTCGGGGTTGAGGTTGAAACTTCCGGTGGTATTTCCGGGTCTGAGCTGGATGTCTCAGGGTTATCTCTGAGATGGTAATAACTGCATATCCCAAGGTTGTCTCTGGGATTGAACTGAGTTGTCTTCCAGGGTTAGCTCTGAAAGGCGATTCTGCCCTCCTGCAATGTTAGTAACAGGTATGCAGAAAATTTCGAGTGTCTACAGATACCCTGAACATTATTTTGTTTCATCATAAACCATTAGACGGTTTAATAATCAAATAGATTGTAAACAGTCTCTGCAAGTACTCCAGGTGATCAGCCTATCGTACCCTACATTGTGCACAAGTATAAAATTTAATTGCATAAGCATAAATGGGACTATATGCCCGACATCTGTTTGCTCGATAATTTGGATTGTTCATCTTAGTATTCATGCGGGACCGCACCAAACAAATTTGGATTGGTAAACATAGCTTCAAAGGATTTGAATTGTTCAAATGTTATATCATTTATCATCAATAATATCTAGCTGAAATAAAAAGCCAGAAAAGAATAATTGGAAACAGTTCGTTAAAGAAATAGAACTTTAAAGTATAACAGTTGTAATACTAACTGAGTAGTCATCAATAACGCTTGCAAAGAAATTGCAATTATATAACTTTACGACAAAGGAACTTGTACGAAAAAGTAAATAGCACAAGTCTGATACTAACCCTCAGTGCAATAACAATGAGTAAAGATTGAATAATTGCTCAATAGAAACTTAGGGTTAGGAAACTTGCCTGATACATCTTCTGCAATTAATGTTATCTACTAGCCCTTCACGTAACCTATTCACATGTGTCACGTTAAGCAATTAAGTTCTCGAACACCACTTCGAAGTGTAATGGTTCCCTTTTATTTTAATAAGATGATTAAACTCGCACGTATTCAAATACAATTCAATTACATAACATGTTGCTTCGTATAGGCCACGTGGTTCAATAAAAGAATCTGGGAAACATAAATTTCTGACATTTTTTAGACCCAAACCTCCATCAAAAATCTGCATAAAACATGCTTAAGGGTCCCAAGTCGAAAAACTTTATTTTCCATATTTTTGACTTCACATATTTAATTAAACTCATTTATCCATATAACATCATTTATTAGAAAAATACCAAAGTAGTCTCAAAAATATTTCTTTTCTGGGATTTTGGATAATATAGTCCCACATTGAACATATATTTTTCCCAGAATTTTTAAAATCCATCTACTATTTTTAAATAGTCCATAATAGCCAAATATTCTCAAATTTTTCAAAAATAAAGATTAGCTCCAAAAATTCTGAAATTTTCAGGGTTAGCTCCTGTTATATACATGTACTTCCAGTAAATATTTTGTAATATTTGGACTTATACACAGAGAGTTATTTGGGTATCTTTTCAAATAGTTCCCTAAGCCGTAAAATCCATAACTCTCAAACCGTATAGCCAACAATTCTCAAATTTTTACAGAACCTTCATATCTTCTTATATTAACACTCCAAATTTTTTCAGAATTTTTAAAGTACAAAAAGTGGACGAAAATGACCCCGAGACAGATTGATTCAAAACAGTTCCAAGAAAATGGGACATCAAATTCCAACCAAACTATTGAACATCTGACCATAAAACTTGGGCACAATATACATCATATAGCATAGTATTTTACAAAATTATTGCCTACCATAATCGGGTCACAGAAACCATGATTCCAAGGCTCCGAAAAACCCGAAAAGTCACATATTACTAGTTAAACCCAATTTGACAAAAATTCGTGATTTTGCTTCTACCATGCAATTAAATTGTTCCTAATGTCCAGATCATCTATACTCATATAAATACACATATTACAACAATTGAACTCAGTAAATTTCCATGATATGATCAAATTAGCATCATTGAGCCATATTATCAAATATTTGGCATGCATGACATAGTTCCTTGAATCTCTACGATATTAAGGCATGATTAAACCAGAACTTTCGTTCCTACATCCACATAACATCAACTAACATTAGCATGGCATCACAAAGTCCAAAACAAATTGTTTGCAAAAAAGTCACATAAGCATATTCTCTCATTTTTACTAAAGAACATAGAAAAAAGAGTTCATGGCTTACCTCTTTGATGAATTCTACTTGCTCGAACTCCTCCAATGATTCTCCTTGCTTGATTAGTCTCTGAAAGCTCCAGAATTTGCCACTCTCTCAAGCTCCTTCCTTTCTCACTCTCAACTTCACTCACGGTAGGTTTTTTTTACAAAGAGGAAGAAGATACTTGGGTTGGGAGTATATATAAAATATGTTATCAATTAATTTTCCCAGCCCTTCCATCTCCAATATAAGTTATATGTATTAAGTATATTGTATAAGTTCAATTTAGTATGGGGTGGAGGTTAGGGAAAGGAAGAGTCTTGGATTTGTAAAGGGTTTGTAACCCCCTCCCCCCTCATTACCTTATAATATGAATACTCCCTCTCTTGTCCCAATTTGGTTGTCACGTGGGCCCCACGGCTGCTGTACTTCTTTATTAAAATATTAATATAATCAATGTAATCTCTTAATACACTATTTTGACCATTTTGCCCTCCGTAGCCAAACGTTTCGATACTAATATCGAATCTTACTAAATCAACGTTCCAGACGTCATAGGATTATCCGTTTCGTCAAATTAAGCCTCCAAAATTTGTGGTTGACTTTTTACCCAAAAAAGTAAATCGGTTGACTTTGACCAAAAAGTTAACCGCGACACATTTTGTGGTTACAGTCTATCTTGACTAATTTCGACGTTCCGGACTCAAATACGCAGTCCACGTCTCTAAATTCTGCTCTAAAATCAATCTCATGGTTTAATCCCTCCCACGCAATTAATCAATTTATTTACATTACTAACTCAAATAGTTAAATTAATCCAAACCAACTATTTACACATACCCCATCACATGACTTAAAATTAAACATGTATGTATAACACATATACATCTAATAATAGAAATCACATAAGAGTTTCACATAAATTCATTTATTGATAATTAGAAAATTACATAATAATCTTGGATAGTACATTCACCCTCCCTTAAAAGGATTCCGTCTCCGGGATCATTACAAGTTAAACAAAAAGATAAGGGTAATTTTTCATCATTTTCTCCTCGAGTTCCCACGTAGCCTCCTTGACGTTGTGGTTCCTCCATACTACCTTAACAAAAGGTATTATCTTATTTCGTAACACTTATTATTTTCTATCAATTATCTATACAGGAACCTCTTCATAGGTTGAGTCCTTTTCAAACTGGATGGGTTCATACTATATGACATGCTTGTAGTCTTGCTTATAGGGTCATAAAATCGATACGTGAAACACATTGTGTACATGCTCTAACTCCGGAGTTAAAGCTATTTCATAAGCTACCTCATCGACTCACCTTAACACTTCAAAGGGTCCTATAAATCTAGGACTAAGTTTTCCCTTCTTCCCAAACCTCATTTTCCCCTTCCAAGGTGAAACCTTTAGAAACACATAAGTGCCGACGTCGAAGTCTCGTTGTTGCCGATGTTGATCAGCATATTTCTTCTGTCGATCCTGAGCCGTTACGAATCTTGCTCGTATCATTTTGATCACATCCGCAGTTTGCTGCACCAATTCTGGCCCTAGAAATTGTCGTTCTCCTACTTCATCCCAGCACAATGGCATTCTGCATTTCCTTCCATATAAAGCTTCATAAGGTGGTATACCGATTCTCGTGTGATAACTATTATTGTATGCAAATTCCACCAATGGTAGGTGGTCCTCCCAGCTTCCTTTGAAGTCCATAACACATACTCTCAGTAAGTCTTCCAACGTTTAAATAGTTCTCTCGCTCTGCCCATCTGTTTGAGAATGATATGCGGTGCTCAACCTCAGTTGTGTTCCCATTCGTTCTTGAAAACATTTCCAAAAATTTGTTGTGAATCGCGGATCGCGGTCTGACACAATTGATACCGGCACACCGTGCCTGAAAACGATCTCTTTGATGTAAATCTTTGCCAACTGATCCAAGTTATATCTGATCTTGATTAGCAAGAAATACGCTGACTTGGTCAGCCGATCAACGATCACCCATTCTACATCGTAACCCTTCTGTGTAGTTGAAAGTCATACCATGAAGTCCATCGTGATATGCTCCCACTTTCATTCTAGAATTTCTAAAGGTTGAAGTAACCCGCTCGGTTTCTAATGTTCCACCTTAACTCTCTGGCATGTTAAACACATGTTGATGCACTCTGCGAATTCTCTCTTCATATTGGGCCACCAATAATGTTGACGAAGGTCCTGGTACATCTTTGTGCTTCCCGGGTGGATTGAGTAGCTTAAACTATGAGCTTCCTGCAAGATCACTTCCTTTAATTCAGATATCGCAGGCACCCAAATTCTCTTCTCAAATCTTAATAGTCCATCATCACCCACGCTGAATTTAAGCTCTTCCCCCTCGGAAATTCTTTTCCTCACCTTCTCACATTCTTCATCGCTGCTTTGTGTTTTCTTGATTCTGTCCAACAGAGTCGGATGAACCTCCATTGCAAACAACTTCTCATTTGACTCCCTCGGGCTTTTTATCTCGAGTTCCAATCTAGCCATCTCCTTAACTAACTCCTCCTGAGTTATTAGCATTGCCAACTTACCATTGCTCTTTCTGCTTAGCGCATCTGCTACCACGTTAGCTTTCCCTAGATGATATAGAATATCGCAATCATAATCCTTTATACATTCCAACCACCTTCTTTGTCTCATATTCAACTCATTCTGCGTGAAGATATATTTCAAACTTTTATGGTTTGTGTATACTTCAGACTTCAGTCTCTTTGTCAACATGATCACCAATTGTGGAGTAAAATTTTAGAATGATATTCATGTATCAAACAAATAATTTGGATAAAAAAGAAAATTAAATTATGTTAGGAATAGTACTCATAAATAGTACCGTATGAATAGTACTCATGAATAGTACAGTATGAATAGTACCCCGACAAAAAAAAATTAAAATTTCAATAAAGGAGTTCAGACCAATATTCCAGTGAAATGATATTAGATGAAGCACAAATCTCAAGAAATTTTTAATCATTTCAAGAATTATAGAAGCAATATTAAGTTTAGATTTAGGAATATGAAATGATATAATACAAGAAACTGCAGATGGATTTTCATCCGTTATGCGGTAATTCGCGTAGACAAATCATTTCCACAATTTAACAAAGAACGAATACGAAGGGTAATTCACCATGCATGCGGTAATCTGCGTAAACAGGTTACTCCCGTAGATTAATAAAGAATGAATATGAAGGGTTATTCAACATGCATGTGGTAATCCGCGTAGAGAGATTACTCCCACAGATTAATAAAGAATGAATACGAAGGGTTATTCACCAGGCATGCGGTAATCCGCATAGACAGGTTATTCCCATATATTTATAAGGAATAGAATGACAACCCTTATAAGTATGAAGAAAATAACATCCTTTACGAATATGAAAGAAATAATACTCCTTACGAATACGAAAAATAATATCCCTTACTTTAGTAGGAGATTGGATACTACAATAGTGAAGTAGCAGAATACTCTTCTTCTTTCTCTCTATAGTTTCTCTCACTATAACTTGTGATTATAATGTGCTCTTCAAATTGGTAGGAAATAATGAATGGATGGAGGAGTATTTATAGGCTAGGAAAAGCTAGTAAATTATAAGGTTAATTATACTTTAGTACCTTCATCTTTACCTCTATTTTTAATTTATTCCCTCAAGTATTATCAATCTTGCATAACATCCCCTAATAGTACTTGAATGTGAACTAATAGTTTCTTGCATGTGAACTAATAGCAATTAATTGCTCATTTATCTGATTAATTACCCGTTTGATCAATTTAACATCTAGAAATCAACTATTATCGAAATAAATATCGATTTCCACTAACACTAATATTCACAACCCAATGGAAATATTTTTATCATCAATTTCATCTTTGAATTTTCAAAGTTTGACTTTTTTCGAAAAAAAAAGTTAATTGCTGGTTTTTTGACCAAAAAGTCAACCCTGACAAATTTTGTGTTTATAGTCTAGTTTGACTAATTTCATCGCCTCGGACTCAAATATCTCGTTCACGTCTCCAAATTCAACTCTGAACTCAAATTTGAGTTTTAATTTTATTTTCTTGTGTTTTATACACACTTTTACTTTCTTAGTTGGTTCAAATTATTTAATTAGTCTTGACTAATTATTAAATTAAATCTCATCATTTATAGCTAATATATATATATATATATATATATATATATATATATATATATATATATATATAAAACATATTTTTAATCTTTCAATAATTATTCATCATTAATATTATAACTCACAATATTGACAACTAGATCCTTCCTAGGAAAGAGAGGGCTTTCCGATAAGGATTTCTCCTTATTGGCTCGTAATTAAATAACCTAACCCCTTTCCTTAACAGAACTTTCTAGATATTGTCAATAATGCAAGTAATAATATGAATAATTGTGTGGTCTCAATTATTGATTTAATAATATAAAATATTGTGTAGATGATGATACTGTGACAATAATGAAATCTATAATATGAGATACTATGCAGCAACTACTGTGACAATTATTGAATAAAACTGAGTAACTTCTTACGTAAGCATCAATAATCAGAGATAGTATGCAATACCGTGTGCTACTTTTCAATACCGCGTACCATTGTGGAACAGTGCGTATTATTGTACTTTTATCACAAGGTATTTCACAAGTTTAACGGTAAAAGTTTTGCCGTTATTTTTTTAAAAAGGTTATTTCTATCGCTTTCTATATCCGGCAATTATTCCGTTGTGAGGTCTACCAATGATTGCATCGTCGTACGAATATTCTCTGGCAAAAAAAATACTCCCCGACACAACGAATATTTTATGACAACTTGCTTACTTTGAAAAAAATTTACATATCACACTTAACTTTGGAATTTATTAAATTATCATCTTACTATATATATTTATAAGAAAAATTGAATACTTTTATTTTATAAAATTCGGGGTCTTACAATCTCCCCTCCTTATTAAATTTCGTCCCCAAAATTTACGTACCTAGTAGTTCGAAGAGGTGAGAATACCTTGCTTTCATTTTAGATTCTATCTTCCCGGTTATTTCCTTTGTATCATGATTTCTCCATTGCTCATGTCTTGATTTCAGATATCATTTCAGTATACAGCTTCAAAACAAAGGTGAATTGACATATCATAATTTGTCAACTTATTAAGTAAGAAAATTCAGCTTAGGTAGGACACACACTAGCGAAGGATATTATTCATCTCTCCCTTCCTAGTTCTAGTCTCAGATCTCTACCAAAGACCATATCCCTAAGCTTTGATACCAACTGTGACGCCCCCAAATTAGGTCCACACAGCCCATTCTTGGTCGCCAAAAACACACTACAGAATCCAAATACAAACTTCATTTATACAACTGTCGTGCAAAATACGACAACACATAAGCTGTGAGTTTCAATACAAATATTGTACTGAATATAATACAACAATATACACACCTAAATTATTACAATACCGTATAAAATACAACAACAAATATTTCAAGTCATCAAAGGAACACGAGAAAAGTTATGTCCTCCTCATTCTAATGGGGCATATTTTTTACGCTTTCAAAGTCAGGTTCTCATCACCCGATTGTTGTTCACCAAAATTAACTA
Source organism: Panax notoginseng (assembly GCA_016801055.1). Taxonomy (NCBI): domain Eukaryota; kingdom Viridiplantae; phylum Streptophyta; class Magnoliopsida; order Apiales; family Araliaceae; genus Panax; species Panax notoginseng. The sequence continues at coordinate 196,527,372 of CM029014.1, forward strand.
TTAAATGACGTATAAAATACGACACACTCATTTTAAGTTCTCAATACAATTATATATTGTCATGTTGTTTTATAATGTATTCAGAAACTTCAATAGTCACAGACCATCACTCTATTCCCTTGTTATCCCCGCTCGACCCAGCTACACTTTTATTGCCTGAAAGGAATTGTGAAGCAAAAGGGTGAGCACAAATAGCCCAGTAAAGAATATTATGACTAAGATAATGTAAAATAAATTATCCTTAGTCCTTAATAGGGAAAAATCTAATAGAATACAATAGACAACAAGTTTTAGATTAACAACTGCAGCGGAAATAACAATCCATTAGAAGAGTCAAGTATAACATAATGTCTACTATCTCCTCCAAATTAAAAGTCCGTCACTAATATTTTATCCTTGTAATACCCATCAACACTTCTTTGTTGTACCCAAGACAAAGAGAACTTTCATCACCTGTCTTCACTTGAACCACCAAAGATTATAGTTAAATTCATAATTCATGTTTATAATAATGTAAATCAATAGTTTGTCCTTGCCAAAAAGTCTTAATAGAACTTTCACTCAATATCCTTGCCCCAAAGGCTAAAGACATTCAAATGTAATAACAATGATCATACCAATCAATTGTCTATCTTTGCACTATGGGCCAAAGATATTCAACCATAAAACCAATGGTCATGATCATGTCAATCAATTGTCTGTCAGTGCACTACGGGCAAAGGCATTCAACTATAAAACCAATAGTCATGATCCTACCATACAATAATCTATCTTTGCACTATGGGCCAAAGATATTTATTTGTATCATCAGTGGTCATGATCATGTCATACACTTGTCCATCTTTGCACTACGGACCAAAGCTATCAATCAATAGTTCATCTTTGCACTACGACCAAAGATATAAATCAACAGTTCTTCTTTGCACTACGGACCAAAGAGAACATTCATCCCAAGTCTTTATCTGTAACATTAAATGTCATGATTATACCAATACACAGTTCCTGGTCATAATCATACCAATCAACAATTCATCTTTGCACTACGGGCCAAAGATAACTTTCAGTACAATATAAGCATGAGGATGATGACAATGATATAAAGAATCAATCAAGTGAGATCAAGGATAAATATTAGAGATTTATAATTCAATTTATCCAGAGTTCAAGAATGTCTGAATTGTCAACATGATCACCAATTGTGGAGTAAAATTCAAGAATGATATTCATGTATCAAAAAAATAATTTGGATAGAAAAGAAAATTAAATTCTGTTATGAATAGTACTCATGAATAGTACCGTATGAATAGTACCCATGAATAGAGTACCATATGAATAGTACCCTGAATAAATAGTACTCTGACATGAAAAAATTAAAATTTTAATAATAGAGTTCAGACCAATATTCCAGTGAAATGATATTAGATGAAGCACAAATCTCAAGAAATTTCTAATCATTTCAGGAATTATAGAAGCAATAGTAAATTTAGATTTAGGAATATGAAATAAAATAATATAAGAAACTGCAAATGGATTTTCACTCGTCATGCGGTAATCCGCGTAGACAGATCATTTCCACAATTTAATAAAGAATGAATACGAAGGGTTATTCACCATGCATGCGGTAATCCGCGTAGACAGATTACTCCCGTAGATTAATAAAGAATGAATACGAAGGGTTATTCACCATGCATGCGGTAATCCACGTAGATAGGTTACTCCCGCAGATTAATAAAGAATGAATACGAAGGATTATTCACCAAGCATGCGATAATCCCTGTAGACAGGTTATTCCCATAGATTTATAAGGAATAGAATGACAACCCTTATGAGTATGAAGAAAATAACATCCTTTACGAATACGAAAGAAATAATACTCCTTACGAATACGAAAAAAAATATCACTTAACTTAGTAGGAGATTGGATACTGCAATAGTGAAGTAGCATAATACTCTTCTTCTTTCTCTATATAGTTTCTCTCACTATAACTTGTGATTATAACGTTGCTCTTCAAATTGGTAAGAAATAATGAATGGATGGAGGAGTATTTATAGGCTAGGAAAAGGTGGTAAATTACAAGGTTAATTATATGTGACACCCCCAAATTTGGGTACTTCATTCCCACAAGACTTGGTGTTCACTTTCTTTTCATTCATATCTAACTACCCAAATATGATAAAATTTAAACCATAAATCTTCCCATTAGAGGGTTACATAACTTAATCAACAAATCTCCCAAGTTATCTAACCTTTAAAACATACATCAGGTGTGGAAAAATTAAAATAGTTACATCACAATGATTATATATATGCAAGAGTGAGCAAAATAAATGCTCACTTGAAAATGACAATGAATAATAACAGTATAACAACTGCCAATGAATAGGCTCAACAGAACTGAATAATATTTTCTATCAATTATATTCAAGAACTGAAATCAAAATGTGAAATTTATCTGAGGGTCACAAGACTACGAACTATGTCCAAGGTTATAAGTAATCTTTCAACTTAAACCTAAACAATCATAAGATTGTAGGGACTCCCCGTACTTAGGGTAATCAGCCCTTCATACCATATATTGTGCACAAATATCTAAATACTTCGCGTAAATAATCCCCTACAATAGGGTTATTCTTCTCAGTTTTAGAGTACAAGTCCGCACCTAAGAAAGTTTAGTTTAGATAAGTTTCAAGGGTAATTTAAGGTTTAACGATCATCAACTAAGGATTAGTTGAATCAACAAAGTTCAATATCATTTCAAATGATCGATAACAAAAAATATAGAATAATTATGAATCATAGGTGAATCAACACTATATATCGAAGCCATGCTTGGAAATAAACTACAAAGCATAAGCATTGAGTAATACAATAAACCTTGCTTGAACAATATCAAGCTAAGAATTTAATCTTGTCGAATAAAAGAATTCAATTATTGAACATGTGTTAATGAATAACAAGTTGAGAACAAAACTTGCTCATTATAACAATAAATATGTTATAGTGTCTTTATTACATGCTGAGCACATTAGCATTTCCATTAGACTAGGTAAAAATGAGTTTTTAAAGTCTGCATAATCAACAGACATCACTGCCACTGTTCTGGCTAGGGCGCAGCTGTGCCATTTATAACTCTGGAACCGGCGCAGCTGTGCCGTTTCTACCTTTGACACCAGTGCAACTGCGCTGGTGCGCAGACAGAAACTACGCAGACAGTTTTCATATTCTATTTTGATCAATTAAGCAGCAAATTACACACACCCAAATGATATAGACTTCATATAAGTATTACCCATCACATATATACTGATTTAGAACAATTAAACAACAACTACATTCAAATTAAGTCCTTTGAATTCCATATTTTTGCCAAAACTTCATTTTTTGACGTCTTTAGCAAAAATCATCACTGAAACTTCGTTACTACACCAATTCAATTCATTCATACTATATTCTTTTCGTTTCTTAATGAATTAACACATCCAAGAATCAATTTATAATTTAGTTCACAAATTAACTATCAATTTTAGACTCCAACAAGCCATATTCATACACACACTCACTATAAACGATTTCTTTTCTTTTTTTGAATGTAATACTCCTAAATTAATATCCCAAATCCTTGTTATAATATCACAATTACAAATAAACACAATCAATCACTCAAAAGTTCATCAAAATTGCATTACAGAGAGTTGGAAAATAATTTTTATTATTTTACAGTGAACTCAAGAACATACAACTTTTCATATACGTAAAACTTAAAGCCTTAGAAATTATATCTTCAATTCGCTTGTTTAACCCACAAGAATGATTAGCTTTGATTTATCAAACTTCTTCCTTCAAACTCATAAGTTTCTCTCTTTTCTTCCTCTCTTTTCTCTCTATTTCTTCTCTGTTCTTCCCCTCTTCTATTCTCAGGCTTAAGTTAAAACTTCTTACGTAAAATAAAATAGACGCAAGAATAAAAATAAAATGTATAAAATTGTCATAATAATAACTCTACTTATTATGTATCAGTTACAAAAAAATTTTAAAATTCAAAAGTCATAAGGCCTTGTTTGGCAAAACACTTTTAAAAATAAAGATTTAATATTCCTTAAGCCTTGTTTGGTAAACCCATTTAAAACTCCTTAAATTTATTTTAATAAATCATTTATATTATAGTTTATTGTCTGACATTATTTGTTTGGATTTTCATATCCAATCTTAATTTATAAAAAAAAACTAATTACAATTTATTAAATCAATTTTCCACTTAACCCATTATCACAAAATTATAATTTTTATTATAATTTTATTTAATAAATTAACACATCACTTTAATTATTAAATTAAATTAAAACAACATTATAGCAATTCATATAATCCTTATCAACTCTCTAATTTAATTACTACATTAAATTAAGATATTATCTCATAAATTTAATTCATCACTCTTTTATCTTAATTAAGTTAATTTCTACAACTCATGAATTATATATTTAACTAATAAATAATCTAACAAATATCTACTTAACAACAAACACATTAATTAAAAATATTTATTTAATTCAATAAATATTTGAAATTAAAAATAAAATTCTGGATTGTTACATCTTTCCCTTCTTACAAGAATTATGTCCCCAGAATCACAACTCAAATAATTTATTCGTCACATTCTTCCCTCCTTATAAGGATTTTGTCCCCAAAATTGAAGACACATATTAAACAAATAACTCAGGATAGTTCTTCATCATTTTGTCTTCGAGTTTCCACGTAGCTTCTTCAGCATTGTAGTTCCTCCATATCACCTTCACGGAAGGTATCACCTTATTCCTGAGCACTTGTTCTTTCCTGTCAACTATCTGGATATGAACCTCCTCATAAGACAAGTCCTTATCAAACTGTAATGGTACATACTCGATCTCATATTTGTAATTGGGTTTATATGGTCGCAGCACCGACACATGAAAAAATGTTGTGAACGTGTTCTAATTCTGGAGGTAGAGCTACCTCGTAAGCCACTTAACCTACTTTTCGCAGCACCTCAAAGGGTCCAATAAACCTTGGGTTTAGCTTCCCTTTCTTACCAAAATGAATTTTCCCCTTCCAAGGAGAAAGTTTTAGGAAAATAAAATTTCCTACGTCGAACTCACGATCTTGTCTGTGTTGATCCCCATACTTCTACTGTCTGTCTTGAGCAGCTACCAGTCTTGCTCTGATGAGTTTGATAACTTCAGTGGTCTGCTGTACCAATTCTGGTCCTAACAGTTGACGTTCACCAACTTCATCCCAGCATAGTGGGGTTCTGCACTTCCTGTCGTATAATACTTCGTAAGGCAGCATGCAAATGCTCACGTGGTAACTGTTGTTGTAGGCGAACTTTGCCAGTGGTAAATGATCATCCTAGTTCCCTTTAAAATCCATGATGCATGCGCTAAGCATATCTTCCAACGTCTGGATTGTTCGTTCACTTTGGCCGTCAGTTTGAGGATAGTATGTCGTACTCATTCTCAATTGTGTTCCCTTGCATTCTTGTAGTTTTTTCCAAAAATTCGACGTGAATCTCGGATCTCTGTCTGACACAATTGATACTGGAACTCCATGTCTCGAAATGATCTCTTTGACGTACAACTTTGCCAATTGATCAAGATTGAATCTAATCTTTATTGGCAAAAAGTGTGCTGATTTCGTCAGTCTATCAACTATCACCCAAATCGCATTGTATCCTGTCTGAGTAGTTGGAAGACCTACCACAAAATCCATTGGGATATGCTCCTACTTCCATTCTGGTATTTCCAATGGCTGAAGTAATCCGCTTGGTCTCTGATGCTCAGCCTTTACTCTCTGACATGTCAAGCATTTTGCCACATATTCTACAATATCTAGTTTCATGTTTAACCACCAAAAATTTCGTCGTAAATATTGATACATCTTCGTACTTCCCGGATGAATGGAATATCTTGAGTTATGAGCTTCAGTCAGGATTTCGTCTTTAATATTCGGTACTGCTAGAACCCAATTTCGTCCCTCGAATCTTAGCAATCCCTCGGTATCAATCTTGTACTTGACCTCACTACCCTTAACCACTCTTTTCTTGATTTTTCTGCATTCTTCATCTTATAGTTGAGCCTTCTTTACCTTATCCACTAAAGTTAAACTAGCTTCCATCTGCAACAATCTTTCATCGGATTCTTTTGGAAATTTTATTTCCAACTCTAACCTTGCCATTGCTGAAATGAGCTCTTCCTGGGTAGTTAACAACATCAACTTTTCTCGACCTTTTTTACTCAAGGCATCGGCAATCACATTTGCCTTGCCCGGATGATAAAAGATCTCACAATTATAATCTTTTATCAATTCTAACCATCTCCTTTGACGCAAGTTTAGGTCCTTCTATGTGAAAATATACTTCAGACTTTTATGGACCGTGTATATTTCACATTTCTCCCCATAGAGATGGTGTATCCAAATCTTCAGAGCAAATACCACTACAGCCAACTCTAAATCATGAGTCCGGTATCTTTTCTCATAGTCCTTCAGTTGCCTTGATGCATACGCAATGACACAGCCTAGTCCTTTATGTGATGCATCACTATACACCACAAAGTTTCATGTATTATCTGGTAATGACAATACAAGGGCCATACTAAGCTTCTTTTTCAATTCCTTAAAACTTTCTATGCACTTTTCTGTCCACACAAATTTTACAGATTTCCTTGTCAAATTCGTTAATGGAGTGGCAATCTTGGAAAAGTCCTTAATAAACCGTCTATAATAGCCTGCCAGTCCCAAGAAACTCCTCACCTCTGATGGAGTCCTTGGTTGTTCCCAATTTATTACAGCTTTGACTTTTGATGGGTCCACTGAAATCCCATCTTTGTCAATCACATGCCCAAGAAATTGTACACGTTCCAGCCAAAATTCACACTTAGAGAATTTTGCATATAACTTTTCCTTTCTTAGTGTCTCCAACGTCAATCGTAAATGTTCCATGTGCTCTTCTTGAGACTTGGAGCACACCAGAATATCATCAATGAATACCACCACATACTTATCTAAGAATGGTTTAAACACCTTGTTCATCAAATCCATGAATGTTGCAGGGCCATTAGTCAAACCAAAAGACATTACCAGAAACTCGTAATGTCCATACCGAGTTCTGAATGCCGTCTTTGGTACATCCTCCTTCCTCACCTTTAATTGATGATACCCACTTCTCAAATCTATTTTTGAGAAGTATTTAGCACCCTTCAATTGATCAAACAAATCATCAATTCTTGGTAACGGGTACTTATTCTTAATACTGAGTTTGTTTAATTCCCTATAATCAATGCAAAGACGCATTGACTCACCCTTCTTCTTCACGAATAATATCGGTGCTCCCCACGGTGATACACTGGGCTGAATGTATTTCTTGTCTAGCAGCTCTTGTAATTACACCATTAGTTCTTTCAACTCTACCGAAGCCATTCTGTTCGGGGCCTTCGATATCAGAGCTGTTCCTGGTGCTAAATCGATGACGAATTCGATTTCTCTGTCCGACGGAAGTCCTAGTAAATCTTCCAAAAACACGTCCGCAAAATCCTTAACAACCGGTATCTCTTTCAATTTCACACCCTTCTTTTGAGTATCAACTATGTAAGCTAAGTACCCTACACAGCCTTGACTCAATAACTTCTTGGCATATATAATCGTCAGACATCTCGCTTGTCTAGGCGACTTGCTACCATAGAAAACTACCTTTGACAAAGTCATAAGGTTTACACATTTCTTTTGGCAATCAATTATCGCTCCATAATTGAATAGCCAATCCATTTCCAATATAACATCAAACTCTCCAAGTTTTATCGGGATTAAATCTACTGTCATAACATTTCCCTTAATGTTCACCCTACAATTCTTGTATACGAACTTAACAGGAATCACATCCTTATTTGCAATTTCTATGTGTAAATGGAAATTCAACTCTTCACTAGGCAATTCTAACCTCTTAGGAAATTCATCAAATATAAACGAGCAAGTAGCACCCGAATCAAATAATACATATGCATTTATATCATTGATTGGGATAATACCTGACACAACATCTTTTAATTTCACAGCATCCTGCACAGTCATGTTGAAGGTTCTGGCTGTGGGTCTGTTCGATGACGTTGGTCCAGCAACAGCTAATGTAACTCCACTGTTACCTCCCTTACTTCCTGTTGTTAGAGTTTGTGCCCTAGAGGTCAATTATTTGATATAATTGCTTAACATTTTGATATTATATTTGATTGAATAAATGAATGGTATTATTATGATTTTATTTACTGCGTTATATAAATGTTAACATAATAAAATTCCTTAGAATAGTGATACAAATTATATAGTTTCAAGTATATGGCTTGAACATGAGATTATATAATTACAATTAGTATCATTGCTCTTAAATATCCCTAGTCAAGTATCATTGATGATGGGACAACAATGATACATTGAGACTGGTATGTGGATTGACTGATGACCAAATCTCATTGGTCATAAATATATGAGATATTAAGTCAATGCAAAGGTACATATTAGATAACGATGTACTGGACAGGCTCACCATGAGAATTCTATGTGGAGCATTATGCAAAGTGTCATTAGCAATTCTCATAGTGACAATAATGTAATGATCCTCCGACCTGAAATCACTATATTACTACACGGGAATTTATGTACTTTGATATCATCAAAGGTCACCTTTAATAGGGTGGACTATAAAGGTGATTATTGGGTACATCATGAATCATGTGAGGAATATGAGTGATCTAAATAGAATTTAACCCTCCTATATATTAGGGGTGATATCCATAGGCCTCTTGATTGAGTAGGACTATGAAATGCATGGCCATGCTCAAATAGTGATTTGTTTCATATAGTCTACTCATTGATCAAGAAAACTTAGATTAAGTTATGAAGAGTATAACCCATTCCATGACTCAAGTTTAATCTAGAATGTCAAGGTTAAAGGGATTAAATTACATTGAAACATTGGTCACGAAAAGGTTGCATCGAATCATCGATCTTATTATTACTTGGGTAGCAGTGATGCATTACTAGATGCCGCTCACTGTTTATAATTTTATAATATAATTTTAAAATTATTACCAACGTCATAATAACATATAGGGTCATACACTTAGAACGCAATTAAAGGGGAATTAATTTAAATTGTAAGATTTAAATATGTCAATATAATTGTTAATATTTAAATTACGAATTTAAATTAATAGGATAATTTGTATATATGTATATTAATTAAGTAAGACTTAATTAATATAATATATATATATATATATATATTTGGATTTTACTGGAATTAGATTTTAATTAATTCCTTTTGACAACTATATATATATATAATATATCAGCCACTTTAGGAATTAATCAAAAATAAAAACCTTAGCCGTTCTTAGAGAGAGACTAGAGAGAAAAACTTCAGAGAAATCCCGATCCTTTGTGGGTAGTACCACGGCTCTTTTACAGCAGATCGTGTGACGGTTCACGAGACGTTTATGTGGATACAGTAGAGGCGCAGATCATTTCGATTGCATTGGAGATTCGGTCGTATCAATTCTAGCTTCTATAATCGGTATAAATTTCTAACCATTGAATTAATGTGTTTTTCGCATAGATCCTATTTTAGAGTTTTGGAATTGGCTTTGAAATTTTATATTCCGCTGCATTTTCATGCCAAAATCCCTTACAGTGGTATCAGAGCTACTTGCGAAAATAATTAATTCAGATTACGTGTTTTAATTGTATTCTATATATATGATATATGATAATGCATGTTTACAGATCTGAAATTGAATATATGATATTCCGCTGTATGCATATTCTGTAATTATGAATTATATATGCATGTATATGATATTCTATTAATCATATCTTACGAGGTGGAATAATAATACAACTTCTGTTCTAATTGGATTAGAAGCACGAAGATTCAGTTTAATATGATTAATCAAAATTGGACATATATGATATGTTTTAGGTGTACTGTTATTGTGAGTATTTTGGGGGATTTGATATGATTCTGGAATTGTTTCAGAGATTCGTATGAAAAAATTCTACAATATAGATTGTAGTTCGAAAAAAATTTCCAAGGGCACTGCCCCTGACCCCACTCGCTAATCGGTCAGCGAGACCACCCACCGGCTGATCGGTCAGCCGAACCACCGCCAGGGGGGAGACCGCACTTGGACCCCCCCTGTCATAGCGCACGATGGTCGTGCCCCCAATATTTTGTATATAATTTTCTTTAATTATATATACACTATTATATGCTTATTGTGATATGCATGGTGCACAGTTATGGTCTTTTGACCCATAGGTTAGTGGTTTTGGTTTTGAAATACGGCTTGCATGTCGTGCCTTTCTATAAATTCTGATGTATATTTTCTCTTCTCGTCTAAATCCCCTCGGATGTAACTCGAGGTTTCTTTATGTCATGTAATCATCTGTAATCGATGAAGATGACAAGATGAAGAACACGATGGAAAGATGATGATGGAGAGGAGGCACATGCATGATGAAGATCTAAGGAAGCTACTATTTTGAGATCTTTTACCACCTTAGATTGACCTTCAATCTTTCATTAGCTTGAAAAGATTGACAGTGGATTGGGCCATAACTGTGACACATTTAATTTTGCACTTTATTTATGCTTGTATATGATATGATATGATAAATAATGTGCATGCTTAATAAGATTAAAATTGGTGAGATCTAAATTAATTTATAAAATCCCTCATTAAATTATTAAGTCTAAATCAGATGTCTTCCAATGAATAACACTCATCAAGACATTGATCAATGGATGTTGGTTTGCCAAAGTAAAGTACCCTATTTATCTAGGTAAGATGCGATAGGATAATTGTGATATCCAAACTGTTAAAATCATTGGGCCCGACTTAACTAAGTTATCTCAATAGGATTGTGGACTTAGAGGCATGGAGTTTGGTAGGTACCATTAGATGAACTAGAAACAAATGTTTTTTACCAAACTATTCAGGAGTTATATATGATATAATTGACAAGGGGTTGTCTACTTAAATAATTGTGTTTTGAGAGAATAGCCAAAGCTAACTTAAGGCATAATGAAATATGGATTTTGGCTCACTAGAAAGATTTAATAGAAAATGCTTTCCAAATTAATGGTAAGGGCTATTAATTTGAATAAAATAGTGGGAGGTATATTTTTAATGTACTATTATCAATTACATAATATCAAAAACTTTACAATTTGACTTATTATTTTTTGCACTTATAAATTATAGATATCAATGGCAAACAACAACAACACAAATAGTATTTCATTACGATCAGTCCTTGAGAAGGATAAGCTGAGTGGAATTAATTTTCTTGACTGGCATAGGAACTTAAGGATTGTCCTCAAACAAGAGTGTAAGCTATATGTCATTGAAAAGCCTATTTTTGTAGTACCAGCTGACACTGCACCACGTGCAGAGCATAATGCTTACAATAAGCATCAAAATGATGCTCTGGACGTGAGTTGTCTCATGCTAGCAACTATGAACGCTGAGCTTCAGAAGCAACATGGGTTGTTGGATGCTTATAAGATGATCGAGCATCTCAAGAAATTGTTCGAAGGCCTTGCTCGACAGGAAAGGTATGATACAAGCAAAGTGTTGTACTATCACTGCAAAATGGGTGAACGTGAACCAGTTGGTCCACATGTGCTAAAAATGATTGGGTATATTGAGTACCTTGATATGTTGGGTTTTCCGATTACTCCAGAAGCTCAAACTGATCTTGTTTTGCAATCATTGAATAGCAGCTACTCTCAATTTGTTATGAATTTCCTCATGAATGAAATTTAGAAACCCCTTACTGAGTTGTTGAGCATGTTAAGAACTGCTGAGAACAACATATAAAAGGCAAGACCCGCTCCCATAATGATGGTGTAAAAGGGGAATGCTAAGGGAAATTGGAAAGGCAAGAAGAAGATAGAATCTAAATCTTGTGCTAAACCCAATTCCAAAACTAAACAAGCTTTAAAACCTAAATGTGGGGTGGCTAAAGAAGGTGATTGTCACTTCTGTGGAAAACCTGGACACTGGAAGAGGAACTGTCATGCTTATTTAGAAGAAGTGAAGAAAAGGAAAGGAAGTGCGACTTCTGATTCAGGTGTATATGTTATAGAAGTCAACTTGTCTACTTCTACATCATGGGTATTGGATACTGGATGTGGTTCTCACATTTGTGTTAATGTGCAGGATGTGATAACCCAGGATTTTGAATAATTCGAATTTTACGAATAATTTTTTTTATTTAATATTGATATTAACTATCAATAATGTGCTAAGTATCTGTGATACGAGTCTAGAGAAGTGGTCAATTTATGTATTGACTGAGAAATATGAGTAGAGTTATGCTTAATAGAGAATAAAAACCCTAACCCTAGTTACGGATAGGGATTGGATAGAAAATACAATTATAATAATTGTATTGATGAGTACGTGTTTGTACTGTATAGAATTAATGCTCAACGATTGATCTGAGAGGGTATAAATTTAGTAGACCCTAATGAAGGATTAGAAACCCTAATCTCAAATTGAGAAACCCTAACGCATAGTTAGGAACCCTAATCGAATGTCAGAAAATCCTAATTTTAAATTCGGGAACCCTAAACCCTAATTAGGAAACACTAATCCTAATTAAAAAGCCTAATGTGATTAGTAAACTTTAATATAATTAGGAAACCCTAATTATAATTTAGAAGTCTTAATTTTCTATTTTAAAATTGAAATAGAAAATCCTAGAAATTAAATGTGTAAAACCTAAGGGTTAGAATGTTAGGGTTAAACCCTAGGGGTTTGGACAAATGTCTAGAATGCCATTAAAATTTCAAGTGTAAAGACCAAAATACCATTTTCACATTCTTTAATATGTAACTTGTATATATTGCCAAAACTTTAGTTGTTCGCTAACTTTGACTTAGTATTTGACTTATATCTCAGCAAATCAGCCTCTCATTAACAGCTATATCAGCAACATACATTGCATCAAGAAATAAATAGAATAAAGAAAGAGAAAGTTCACACTTTTGGCTCATTTGCACACAAGCTCTCAACAAACTCTCTCTCTCCAAACCTCCAAAAATCCTAAGTGTATCAGTCACAAAATAAGCCCTTAGATCACCAAGATCAGTAGAAGAGATCAAAGATCAAAGATTGAACTAGAAAGGTAAAACCCTAAACCCATCTTAGATCTTGAATGCTTAGTCAAAGTTTATGTTTATGTGTTTAAATTCATGCTAGAGGATGTTTTATGATGATCTATGATGATACATCATAGATCTATAGCATCAAAGGCCTTAAAAATGAAGTTTTTCAGAAACTGCTCAAAAACTCTAAAAGTGCTATGACAAGCTAATGTCAGTGGCCCTAGATCGTTCTATTTTATGATTTTTGTTGTTTTATGGTTTAGAACTACAGTCTGATATGAGGACTGTGATCTGGAAGTGGAAACATAGCTATTCCATGTCCAGATTACAAGATATTGTTGGTCAAAGTCGGTTAACCGACCATGACCGAGTGATTTCTGGGTAACCCTGAAATTCTTAAACCGAGTCTGATAAGATTTTCTAAGGCCTATATCTGTCATACGTTAGATGATATGATGATGTGTTTCTAACCAGTTTGTAGCTTGTTAGATGGACTCTAGATCCACGTCTTTAGACCCTTCAAAACATCAATAGATCAAACGAAGTGAAAGGTCATAGTAGGCCACTCGACACTGATTTAGAGTTTTTGGAAAACCCAAAACTCGTAAGAACTAGCCCTCTAACATAGTTTGACCGGGCTAAATCTGAAGAATAAGATGTGCTTGGACTGATCTGTTGATGTATATATGTTCTTTGACATGTGTACTACATGTTTGAACCATGAGATCGACCAGTTAATGACCAGAACCTAGATTAAAGGGAGCTAGAAAGTGCCTAGTCGACACTGTCTGGATTTCTAGGTTACCCAGAACACCCAGATTTGGTCTGACAGTAAGTTTGAGAGCCCAGATCTTCGTGATGTGTGGTTAAATGAATCAGATGATGATTGAAACTTGTAGTACTACATACCTACTACAAAATCGATGCATAAACAAGCCCAGAAACACATTGGATTGGAAATTCGAAGCGGTCAAACATAGCATGTTGAACACTGGCTGTCAGTGTTCCTGAGCCCCAAGAACACCTATAGCGACAGAAAGTGTCGCTATAGCCTATAGCGACGGTTTTAATATTTTTATTTTATGAATTTCCAGAAAATACTTAAAAAATAGAAATAAATTCTAAAAAATTACAAAAATTGTTTTAAAAATTATTTTCAGTTATGAAAATTAATTTCTAAAAATTTGGAATATTTTTCATTAATATTTATAATTATTTTAATATTAATGGTATTTAATTTATTTAATTAGTACATTAAATAAATTAGAGAAAATGATTTTAATATTATAAAAATCAATTTAAATAAGAATAAAGTGTTAGAAAATATTTTGAGTTATAAAAAGTAACTTTTAATATTTTTGAAGAATTTTCATTAATAATTTAATATTAATGATATTAGATTTATTTAATTATTATATTAAATAAATAATGGAAAATGGTTTTATTGATTTAAAAATTATTTTAAAATGAGAAAAATAATTTAAAAATATTTTAAGTTATAATTAATTACTTTTAATATTTTAATGATAAATTTATTAATATTTAAATATTAATGGTGATGGTTTAAAAATTATTTTAAAAATTATTTAAGGATAATATTGATGATTTAAAAATATTTTAAGTTATTAATAATAACTTTAATCTTTTTGACATGTATGTCATTAATATTTTAATATTATTAAATATTAATGATAATGGTATTATACAGTATTTAAATCATTTAAAAATGATTCCAGTGTTTGAAAAATTATTATAAATTATAATAATTGTTAGAAAATTATTAAAAGCTTCCGAAAAATATTATGAACAATATCTGACTTATCTAAAATAATATTGAAGCTTTGAGACTGAGTTTAATTGACAATAAATGTGCTAGTTGTCTGATAGAGGTGACTAGGACACCGAGAACAGACTGAAGTCCAAACAGACCGAACTAGTTAGACTTGATGAATGTTTATATAGGTTATAAACACTGATGTAACTATGCGGTAATGTGTCTAGGAGAACTATTGATTGTAAATTACAGTATTGTGTGTTGTGAATTATTGTGCTAATTGTGAGACCGATATTGTGATTATAGGTCTTTCAAACGCAGATAAGTATATTGTGCAGCAGTAATCAACGCAAAAGGCAAGTTTCCTTAACTCAACCTTAAGTTATATCTTTTCAAATATTATGGTGGTTAATTATTGTTAATTAGACCACGTCTGAGAATTATTGTTGATTATTCGCAGTTAGTGCATGTTTATTAATTCAAATTGAATTAGTGATTCTGAGAATATACTTGTAGAATAACTGTTGTTGGATATTCACATCCGTAGAAGCTATTATTGATTGCAAATAGTACAGTTAAATTATGTCTATTGTTAAATCGTATTGAGATATGTCTTAGCTAATTATTCTAGTTGGACGAACTTTTGTAAGAACTTGATAGGTTCGAGAAGAGAACTCAGTTATTATTTACAAGTCAATGTCAATTGTTTTGGCTAGATCGAAAAAGTGAATAGGTATTGAAATCATAATATTTCGTTATTAAGATTCAAAATCTATTTATAAGACTGAGAAGAACAACCTTTTTATATAAAGGGAACCTTGTGGTCGTATATTTGGCAGTTGTGCGTGTGTAAGTATTATGCATAATATAGGGTATAAAGAGTTGGCCACTCTAAGTACTTACTGAGGGGTATGACTTAATCTTTATGGTTATCTGATACACCTGGGTATATCAGAGTAAATCTTTGATAGTTACTCGAGAAGAGAAGTTCAAGATCTAAATGATCGCTCAGCATAAATCTGGAAAACATTCCACTCTGTTATTGCGTAGAATTGATTCTTAATTATTCAATAGAATATCGTAGAAACTTTGAAAGCGTTGTACTCTTTCATTATCAGATAATTGTGTTGCATAGAATGCGAGAAGACTTGTTAGTGATTAAAGATTTGTTCAGCTATTTCAAAGTTCTCCGAACTTTGGTGTCATTCTATCGAATAGATAGTCTGTTATTCTTGATTATTATACAATCATTGTATATCTTAACTTGGGGGGAAAATTTGTTGCTCACCCTTGCTTAAATAAAATATTTCAGCTAGGAACGAAGCGGCCGGAGGGGCAAAGAAGAACAAAGGCAAAGGCATTTTGCTGAAATAATTATGTTGAACAATATTTATTATGTTGTATTTGTAAACCCTTTTTGTATATCTAAGGGATATGTTTGTAAAGTTATGGTTAGATAACCTGTGACAACCCGAGAATTTGAATATTTATAAAATCTTAAAATATTGAATTAAGGTTAAATAATAAACCTAGACAGAAAATAAGTGAATGGATTTGAGACTTTCGGGAAGAAATTTTGTGAATTTAAAATTTTTCTGGAGAATTATTCAGGATTCAGGGTTTAAGTGTATATGTTCTGTGTGTATGGTCATGTATGTGTACAGAATATGGTTAAGGGTCAAAGGTTGACCAGATAACCTATATCAGTGTCAAACCCTATATATATATATATATATATATATATATATATATATATATATATATATATATATATATAGACGTCAACGTTCAGTTAGAAAATTCTTACGATTTCTAAGAAACCCAAAAACTGGTTCTGAAAATCCTAATTTCAGTTCCAGGAATCTGAAACCCTAATTCGAAAGTTGAAAACCCTAATTTGGGAATGCAAATGCTAGTATAAGGTTTAAACGTTATTAATTATATTTAATTAGGGATAACCCTAATTGATTTTTAGAAAACCCTAATTGTTCAGCAGGAAACCCTAATGCACGATTATGAAACTTAATTGCTAAATTAGCAATTTTAATTAGGAAATATTAATCCTAATTACCAAGCTTGAATTATGATTAGGAAATTTTAATATAATTAGAAAACCCTAATTATAATTTAGAAATATGAATTTTCTATTTTGAAAACCAAAATTGGAAATCCTAGAAATTAAATCGCAAAAGCCTAAGGGTTAAACCCTAAACCCTAAGGGTTAGGGCATATGTCAAGTTGGCCGTTAAAATTTAAAGCCAAAAGTCCAAAATACTCTTATTTCATTATTGTGACATAACTTACAAATCTTTCTTGAGTTGGTGAACTAACCATAGCCCTAGCCCTAGCTATGTGTCAACTATCAGCCACCTATTGCTAGCAAATACATTGAATCATGTCAAATAAATAGATTAAGAGAGAGAAAATCGCTACTTTACTTTTCATTTTCTCCAAGAACTTCTCTCTCCTCAATTTTTGAAATCTAGAGTGAGAGAGAGTGAGAAACCAAGCTAAGATCAAGTGTTAGATCTCCAAGAACAAACATCAAGGATCAGAATCGAAAATTAAGGCTCAAAATGGTATAAAACCCTAATCTTAGAAATCTTTATGATCCATGTTGTTTGATGTTGTTGGTTGTTTAATATTGTGTAATAAGATGTCATTCAGTGATCTGAGTTGTTAAATCCCAGATCCATAACATCAAAGTGCTCGAATTTTGAGTTTTTAGAAATCTGGAAAACTGAAAATTTTTAGCGTGACAGCCATATGTCAGGGCTCGTAGATCCGTGTGTGTTTGGTGTTATGTGTGTTTTTTTGTTATGGATCTGTTCTATGCCATGTGGTCTTTGTTCTGAAACTTGGATCATGGTCAGACCAGGTCTAGATTGCAAGTTATTAGTGGTCAAAGGTCGTTGATCGACCATGACCGAACAAATCTGGGTAACCCAGATTACCCAAAAAAGTCTGACAACCATTTTTGGAGGCTCGGATCTTGCAGTATGTTAGTGTTTATGTCATGTTGTGGGTTGGATATTGTAGTCTGACATGTAATCTACATACTCAAACCATTAGATCACCCGGATCTTGCTCAGAATCAAAGTAATCAGTGGTCAAACAAGCGTTGGCCAACTGTCCTGTTGAAATTCTGGAAAACCCAGAATTCACCAAGAACAGTTTTTGGCATGCACTTTGACCGGCTTGAATCTTGTGCTTCTGTTGTTGTTATGATGATCGAATGTTATAAAATGGTACACTGACATCAATAATACATGACTGAATCGATATAACACACTAAGAAAGTTGGGAACATATACATTAAAAGGAGCAAAGTAAGAACCTCGAACTGTTCTTCATTTCTGGAAAACCCAGAAATGAAGAACAGGTCTGACATGAATTTCTGAGGCCTATATCTCACTGATTTGTTGTTGGATGGCTATGAAATTGATTGATAATGATAGTATTACACTTATACTACAATTATAACATAATTTACCAGCCCAGAATCAACACTATCCTAGATCTATTAATGGTCAAACCTAGCGCCTTATAAACTGACTTGAAGATCTGGGTTTTGGCCAAAAACATCTACGGCGACGGTTTTGTCCCCTAAAGCCCTTTTAATGACAATTAATTTCTGAAAATAATTATTTTATTAAATAATTAGAGAAAAATAGTTTTTAATTATTAAAAATACAAAATAAATTCTTAAAAATTATTTTAAAGTCAAAAAATTAGTTTTTAATTATTCTGAATATATTTCATAAATATTTAATATTTTAGGAATAATAATGGTATTTAATTTATTTAATTATAATATTAAATAAATTATTTAAAAATTATTTTAATGCATGAAAAATTATGAAAAATTATATTATGGTATAAAAAAATATTTTAAGTTATTTTTAATGACTTTTAATATTTTGTAATAAATTTTATTAATTAATTAATATTAATGATAATTAATTTATTTAATAACTATATTAAATAAATTGTGGAAAAATAGAATTAATGATTTATAAATCATATAAAAATGATTTAAGTGTTATAAAAATATTTTAAGTTATAAAATATAACTTTTGATATTTTGTCATAAAAAATATTAATGGCAATTACCAGATAATGAATTTAACTGTTTAAAAATCATATAAGTATGATTTTAAGGTATTAAAAATACTTTGATATATTATAAATATATTATAATATTATGTTCTAATTTTTATTAATATTTAGTATTAAATAAATATTAATGATAAAGGAATTATGTGGTATTTAATCCATATAAATACGATATTAATGATTAAAAAATCATGATAAATGATAATAATTATTTAAAAATTATTACGAGCTTATGAAAAATATTTTGACTGATAATAAAATTATCTAAGATAATTGGTAAGTGTTTAGGCATAGTTTAATTGAACTTAAACTCGATATTTGTCCGACTAGGCCGTCGGAATGTCAGATTTGTACCGAACTCGACTCAGACTGTAAAGGTTTGACTTGAGGTGAAGTTTTATGTGTGTTATAGACTGGTAGGATTATGTGTTAACGTGTTTAGGTTATTTTAAATATTGTGATGATATTATTCTAACTTAAAAATAAATAATATTAATATTAGGTCTTCAGACAAAGCTTATTAAATTGCATAGCGGTAATCAACGGTTCAGGCAAGTTTCTTATACTTATTTATTGTGCAAGTTTTTCTTAACTCGACCTCAAGTTGTATTATTTAATTATACTTGTGGTTAATCATTTCTAATTGTCATGTCTAAGAATTATTAAATTGCACACTGTGCAAACTGCATGTATTCATCAGGTATGAAAGGCTGATCACCTTCATTACCATTCGGTCCAGATATGTATGTATATATATATATATATATATATATATATATATATATATTTGTTCATGTTCAATGTTCGTTCAGCTATATAAAATTTGTTCATGCTAGTTCATAATTATATTGTAGAACTTTAGCCAGCTTATTGTTCAATTCTTTCTATCATGATATATCTTTAATTTATTAAACTTAAACTTGCTGGGCAAATATTGCTCACCCTTGCTATATCATGATTAACATTGCAGATGAAGACGAATACGTCGGATACAAGAAAGGACAAAGCCAAGTTCAGCTTGGGATAATATGTTCAGATAATTATAATAGTATAGTATGATAATAATGTTATATGTTAGACAGGTTAGGAATTGGCATAAGTTAAGGTTACTCGACCTTGGAAAAATAGTGTGTAAAGTTTATTGTATAAAAAATTTATGTTTATATCTTTCGCAATAGTTATAGAATGATTGTACCGGATCCGTGGTAATTTAGGATCCGGATTTGGGGCTTTCACATAACCTGGGACAATGTATTAACAAAATCAGTTAATGAAGTGTGTATTTCTATTCATAAATAAATGGGTAGTTAGATGTTATTTATATTGTGGATCGTGAACACCAAACTCAGGGGTCAGGTAACTCGGATTTGGGGGCGTCACAAATTGGTATCAAAGCTGTAGATTATAAACTTTAAGTGGGGTGGGGCAAAACCCTAGCATTATAACCATAAGCGAGATATAGAATACTATTTTAGAGTACTAAGTAAGGGATTCTCGAAGCGTATCGATAGTGAGATATGTGGACACATAGTGTGAGAATTTCGTACTGGTAAAGTACTAATCAAGTTATTTAAACTGATTGTAGGATGTCAGGAGAAGATGAAATGAGTACGGACATGCTAGCGGATGTTGCACCAGTGCCAGTAGCCGAGGTGCCAGCGCAGAGTGAGTCAGTTGAGGAGGTGGGCAAAGATGAACCCATGGTGAATCTGGGAAGTGATCATGATGATTATCCCGAGATGTATTTGAATGAAGATGAGGAGGCAGAGTCTGAAGAAGCTAAGGTAGAGAAAGAGATTAAGACCAAAGTAGGAGAAAAAGATCAAGAATCTATAGAAGTTTAAGAACTTTGGAGTAAAGTATTTCTCTTGGAGGAGTTATGGAAGATAGAAATGGTGTTACGCGAGATGAGTAAAGAACGGAACGAGTTGAAGGCATGGGTGGATAGAATAAAAGCTGAAGGTGGTGGATCATCGGAGGGAACAGTCAAGAAGAAGGGAGAAAGCAATAAGAGAAAGAGGCACAACGACAATGATAATAATTCTAAAAATTCAAACCCGAAAAAGAAGCTAGTCTATGGCAAGTGTGGAAAGACTCACGTGGGAGAATGTATGATGTGGAAGAACGTGTGTTTCAACTGTAAACAGAAAGGACATAGTTCTCTACATTTTCCTAAGTCGAATATGAGGAAGTATTTTTCATGTGGAAGAACGGGTCATGGATTCAATAAGTGTCCCAGCAAGAAGAAGATTGGTGAAGGGAATGGACAGTAGACAACATAGATATAAGCGGTAGTATCTTTTGGTAGTAGTATGTGATATTAAAGATTGTAATATCGAGAATGATGTGTGAGCATATGTAACTATATATATATATATATATATATATATATATATATATATGTTTGTATAAATTTTTATTTTCTATATGAATATAAGATTAAATTATGAGTTCTTAAAACTCATACTTGTGGTAAGTTCGTGACTCATAATTATATGAAATGTTTCTGAATCCCTCAACAAATGGACGCCAATGGTCTGACTAGGATAAGTTCATAAACGCATATAATTGTGGCAAGTTCCTGAACTCATAAGTGTGGTAAGTTTGACGAACTGGGAATAGCTATGTGTGAATGGAGAATTGCAACTTTTTGTGTAAAGTTAGAGAGTTGTAACTTTTTGTGTAAAGTTGTGTGGGTTAATCCTATTATTTATTTTAAAAGGGATAGTAATATGTGTTAAGTACTAAATGTACTATGTGATATTTGGATAAATATGCGATTATATGAGAAATTGTGTTAAATTCTTATTGTGCTATTAATAAGAATTTGTGTGAATAAAGAGGATTAATGTAAGATTTTTATTTAAATCAGATAATGTCGCCTAGACGACAGAATCGAAATCAAAGAGAAAAGCAGTCAGTGAATAATGAAGGAGGTCAAGCAGACTCGATGCAAAACTTTACAAATATGATAGCCGAAGCTATGGGGAATAGAGCGCTAGCAGCAAAAGCAAGAGGACAACCAGCCAATAGATTGGTGAATTTTAAGGACTTTAAAGCGGTGAGACCGCCAGAATTTAAGGGAACCACAAATCCCATTGAAGCCCAAAATTGGGTGAAGGAGATGGAGAAGGCATTCATTATTGCCGGAGTAACGGAAGAGCAAAAGACAGCTTTTTCTATATATCTGATGAAGGGAGAAGCCAATTATTCGTGGGAGACTAATCAGGCTAGAGCTAATACAGCGGTAGTGACTTGGACTAGATTCAAGGAGTTGTTCTTTGAGAACTACTTTTCACCGAGTATTCAAGCTCAGATGGAAGTTAAATTTTTAGAACTGAAGCAGGAGAACATGTCGGTATCAGAATACGCCGCTAAATTTAACGAGTTAGCAAGATTTGTACCTCATCAGGTGGACATAGAGGCAAGAAAGGCGAGAAGATTTGAGAATGAACTGAAGCCAGGGATATTCAACAAAGTAGCTGTATTGCAGATTAATACGTTTACGGCTTTAATGGAAAATGCGATAATTGCTCAAGGAGGGAGCGAAGCTACATCTCGATTTCATCAGGAGAAGAAGAAGAAGATAAATAATGGAGGTAGTAATCCGAACAAGAGAAAGTGGAGTGAGAATATCCAATCGGGTAATAAGACAGAAGAGAATAGGAAGGGAGCTAAGCCATATGCGAGTTGTGGGAATCATTCTGGAGTCTGTTTAAAGAGGAAGGGAGTCTATTATAACTGTGGAAAGAGGGACACATGTCGCCCAATTGCCCCAGTCCGAAGAAGATACAAGGTTGTTATGCATGTGGATCAACTAAGTATCTGGTTCGAAATTGTCCGAAGAGAAATGTGGAGAAGGGAAGAGTCAACAAGGGACCTGATAGCGGAACCCTAGCGATTCGAGAACCTACATAGTCAGGAAGAGTAACGACCAGTACATTCTACATGACGGTGCAAGATGTAGTGGCTGCCCAAGAGGTGGCGGCAAGTAACGATTTTGTTTACAAATTAAATTACGTGAGAAATATGAGCTAGATATTACTGTGATTTGATTTCTTTTATAGATCCCAGTCACAGGTTAGAATATGAGATACAAATTAATATTGGGTCGATAAGAATGAATTAATGATAAAACTTTAAAAGATTGTAGAGAATAAGAAAGCGGTGATTCCGAGGACGAAATCCTTATAAGGAGGGGAGAATATGATAACTCAGGATTTTGAATAATCCGAATTTTATGAATAATTTTTATTTATTTAATATTGATATTGACTATCAATAATGTGCTAAGTATCTGTGATACGAGTCTAGAGAAGTGGTCAATTTATTTATTGAGTGAGAAATACGAGTAGAGTTGTGCTTAATAGATAATAGAAACCCTAACCCTAGTTACGGATAGGGATTCGATAGAAAATACAATTATATTAATTATATTGATGAGTATGTGTTTGTACTATATAGAATTAAGGATCAATGATTGATCGGATAGGGTATAAATTTAGTAGACCCTAATGAAGGATTAGAAACCGTAATCTCAAATTGAGAAACCCTAATGCATAGTTAGGAACCCTAATCGAATGTCAAAAAACCCTAATTTGAAAGCCTAATGTGATTAGTAAACTTTAATATAATTAGGAAACCCTAATTATAATTTAGAAGTCTTAATTTTCTATTTTAAAACCAAAATAGAAAATCCTAGAAATTAAATGTGTAAAACCTAAGGGTTAGAACCTTAGGGTTAAACCCTAAAGGTTTGAAAAAATGTCTAGAATGCCATTAAAATTGCAAGTTTAAAGACCAAAATACCCTTTTCACATTCTTTAATATGTAACTTGTATATATTGCCAAAACTTTAGTTGTTCACCAACTTTGACTTAGTATTTAACCTATATCTCAGCAAATCAGCCTCTCATTGATAGCTATATCAGCAACATACATTGCATCAAGAAATAAATAGAATAAAGAAAGAGAAAGTTCACACTTTTGGCTCATTTGCACTCAAGCTCTCAACAAACTCTCTCTCTCTCTCCAAACCTCCGAAAATCCTAAGTGTATCAGTCATAAAATAAGCCCTTAGATCACCAAGATCAGTAGACGAGATCAAAGATCAAAGATTGAACTAGAAAGGTAAAACCCTAAACCCATCTTAGATCTTGTATGCTTAGTCAAAGTTTGTGTTTATGTGTTTAGATTCATGCTAGAGGATATTTTATGATGATCTATAATGATACATCATAGATCTATAGCATCAAAGGCCTTAAAAATGAAGTTTTTCAAAAACTACTCAAGAACTCTAAAAGTGCTCTGACAAGCTAATGTCAGTGGCCCTAGATCGTTCTCTTTTATGATTTTTGTTGTTTTATGGTTTAGAATTATAGTCTGACATGAGGACTGTGATTTGGAAGTGGATTCATAGCTATTCCATGTCCATATTACAAGATATTGTTGGTCAAAGTCGGTTGACCGACCATGACCGAGTGATTTCTGGGTAACCCATAAATTCTTAAACCGAGTCTGACAAGATTTTCTAAGGCCTATATCTGTCAGACGTTAGATGATATGATGATGTGTTTGTAACCAGTTTATAGCTTGTTAGATGGACTCTAGATCCATGTATTTAGACCCTTCAAAACATCAATAGATCGAACAGAGTGAATGGTCAAAGTAGGCCACTCGACACTGACTTAGAGTTTCTGGAAAACCCAGAACTCGTAAAAACTAGCCCTCTGACATAGTTTGACCGGGCTAAATCTGGAGAATAAGATGTGCTTGGACTGATCTGTTGATGTATATATGTTCTTTGACATGTGTACTACATGTTTGAACCATGAGATCGACCAGTTAATGACCAGAACCTAGATTAAAGTGAGCTAGAAAGTGCCTAGTCAACACTGTCTGGGTTTCTAGGTTACCCAGAAAACTCAGATTTGGTCTGACAGTAAGTTTTAGAGCCCAGAACTTCGTGATGTGTGGTTAAATGACTCAGATGATGATTAAAACTTGTAGTACTACATACCTACTACAAAATCGATGCATAAGCAAGCCTAGAAACACATTGGATTGGAAATTCGAAGCGGTCAAACATGGCATGTTGAACACTGGCTGTCAGTGTTCTTGAGCCCCAAGAACACCTACAGCGACAGAAAGTGTCGCTAAAGCCTATAGCGACGGTTTTAATATTTTTATTTTCTGAATTTCCAGAAAATACTTAAAAATAGAAATAAATTCTAAAAAATTACAAAAATTATTTTAAAAATTATTTTCAGTTATGAAAAATAATTTTTGAGAATGTGGAATATTTTTCATTAATATTTATAATTATTTGAATATTAATGGTATTTAATTTATTTAATTAGTGCATTAAATAAATTAGAGAAAAATGATTTTAATATTATAACAATCATTTTAAATAAGAATAAAGTGTTAGAAAATATTTTGAGTTATAAAAAGTAACTTTTAATATTTTTGGAGAATTTTCATTAATAATTTAATATTAATGATATTAGATTTATTTAATTATTATACTAAATAAATGATAGAAAAATTGTTTTATTGATTTAAAAATGAGAAAAATGATTTAAAAATATTTTAAGTTATAATTAATGACTTATAATATTTTGATGATAAATTCATTAATATTTAAATATTAATGGTGATGGTTTAAAAATGATTTTGATTATTTTAAAAATCATTTAAGGATAATATTGATGATTTAAAAATATTTTAAGTTATTAATAATAACTTTAATCTTTTGACATGTATGTCATTAATATTTTAATATTATTAAATATTAATGATGATGCTATTATACAGTATTTAAATCATTTAAAAATGATTCTAGTGTTTGAAAAATTATTATAAATTATAATAATTGTTAGAAAATTATTAAAAGCTTCCGAAAAATATTATGAACGATATCTGACTTATCTAAAATAATATTGAAGCTTTGAGACCGAGTTTAATTGACAATAAATGTGTTAGTTGTCGGATTGAGGTGGCTAGGACACCGAGAACAGACTGAAGTCCAACCAGACCGAACTAGTTAGACTTGATGAGTGTTTATATAGGTTATAAACACTGATGTGACTATTTAGTAATTTGTCTAGGAGAAATATTGATTGTAAATTACAGTATTGTGTGTTGTGAATTATTGTGCTAATTATGAGACCGATATTGTGATTATAGGTCTTTCAAACGCAGATAAGTATATTGTGTAGCAGTAATCAACGTGAAAAGACAAGTTTCCTTAACTCAACCTTGAGTTATATCTTTTTAAGTATTATAGTGGTTAATTATTGTTAATTAGACCACGTCTGAGAATTATTGTTGATTATTGGCAGTTAGTGCATGTTTATTAATTAAAATTAAATTAGTGAATCTAAGAATATACTTGTAGAATAACTGTTGTTGGATATTCACATCCATAGAAGCTATTATTGATTGTAAATAGTATAGTTAAATTCTCTCTATTGTTAAATCGTATTAAGATATGTCTTAGGTAATTGTTCTGGCTAGATGAACTTTTGTTGGAACTTGATAGGTTCGAGAAGAGAACTCAATTATTATTGACAGGTCAATGCCATTTGTTTCAGCTAGATCGAGAAAGAGAATAGGTATTTAAATTATAGTATTTCGTTATTAAGATTCAAAATCTGTTTATAAGACTGAGAAGAACAACCTTTTTATATAGAGGGAACCTTGTGATCGTATATTCGGTCGTTGCGCGTGTGTAAGTATTATGCATAATATAGGGTACAAAGAGTTGGTCGCTCTAAGTACATGCTGAGGGGTATAACTTAATCTTTATGGTTATCTGATACAGCTGGGTATATCAGAGTTAATCTTTGATAGTTACTCGAGAAGAGAAGTTCAAGATCTAAAGGATCGTTCAGCATAAATTTAAAAAATATTCTACTTTGTTATTGCGTAGAATTGATTCTTGATTATTCAATAGAATATCGTAGAAACTTTGAAAGCATTTAAATCTTTAATTATCAGATTATTGTGTTGCATAGAATGCGAGAAGACTTGTTAGTGATTAAAGATTTGTTCAGCTATTTCAAAGTTCTCCGAACTTTGGTGTCATCCTATCGAATAGATAGTCTGTTATTCTTGATTATTATACAATCATTGTATGTCTTAACTTGCAGGGCAAATTTATTGCTCACCCTTGCTTAAATAAAACATTTCAGCTAGGAACGAAGAGGCCGGAGGGGCAAAGAAGAGCAAAGGCAAAGGCATTTTGCTGGAATAATTATGTTGAACAATATTTATTATGTTATATTTGTAAACCCTTTTTGTATATCTAAGGGGTATGTTTGTAAAGTTATGGCTAGATAACCTGGGACAATGTATTAACAAAATCAGTTAATGAAGTGTGTATTTCTATTCATAAATAAATGGGTACTTAGATGCTATTTATATTGTAGATCGTGAGCACCAAACTCGGAGGTCTGGTAACCCGGATTTTGGGGCGTCACACAGGAACTTCGAAGGAGTAGGACTTTGGCGAAAGGAGAGGTTAACCTACAAGTTGGAAATGGAGCAAAAGTTAATGCACTGGTCGTAAGAACTTATCATTTATCGTTGCCCACTAGACTAGTATTAGAATTAGAGGATTGTTATTATGTGTCTGCTATAAGAAAAAACATTATTTCTGTTTCTTGTTTGGACAAGAAAGGTTTTTCATTTATAATAAAGAACAACCGTTGTTCGTTTTACTTGTATGATATATGTTATGGTGTTGCACAATTGTTTAACGGTCTTTATATTCTTGATTTAGAAATGCCTATTTATAACATAAATACAAAACGATTTAAATCAAATGATTTAAATCCGACATATCTCTGGCACTGTCGTTTAGGCCATATAAATGAGAAACACATATCCAAACTCTATAAAGATGGGTTTTTGGATTCATTTGATTTTGAATCATATGAGAGATGCGAGTCTTGTTTATTAGGAAAGATGACTAAAGCCCCTTTTATTGGAAACAGTGAACGGGCTAGCGATGTATTGGGACTTATATATAGTGATGTATGTGGACCCATGAGTTCGTTAGCAAGAGGTAGGTTTTATTACTTCATTACATTTACTGAATACTTTAATAAATATGGATATGTATATCTTATGTGACACAAATCCGAATCCTTTGAAAAGTTCAAGGAATTCAAGAATAAAGTTCAAAACTAATTTGGCACAAGCATAAAAGCCCTTCGATCCAATTGAGGAGGTGAATACTTAAGCCAAGACTTTGATGACCTTCTAAAGGAGTGTAGTAGAACATCACAATGAAATGGTGTATCTGAGAGGAGGAATCGCACCTTGTTGGACATGGTACGATCAATGATGAGTCATGTAGATCTTCCAATAAGCTTCTGGGGTCATGCCCTAGAGACAGCTACATTCACACTTAACTGTGTTCCTACAAAGACAGTTCAGAAGACACCATATGAGATGTGGACTGGGAAACGTCCTAGTATGTCGTTCATGAAAATTTGGGGTTGCGAGGCGTTTGTAAAACGTCTGGATTCTAACAAGCTCGGACCCAAATCTAAAAAATATAATTTTATGGGATACCCAAAGGAAACAAAAGGGTATTATTTCTACAAACCTTCTGAGAATAAAGTGCTTGTTGTTCGAACTGGTATTTTTTTAGAAAAAGAATTTTTCTCTAAAGGAACAGTGGGAGGAAAGTAGAACTCGAAGAAATTCGAGAACCACAAAATATCATTGAACCTGAGTTGGAACGTGAGTAGGAACCACAAGATATTGTGGAAAGTGAACCTGCTCAAATTACGCAAGGCATTCGTAGATCTGGTAGGACACGCCAAGAGCCTGAGAGATATTATGGATATCTTGTGACTCAAAACGGCGATGTGATGCTCATAGATCAAGATGAGCCTACTTCCTACCAAGAAGTTATGAATGGACCAGATTCTAAGAAATGGCTTGAAGCCATGAAATCTGAGATGGACTCCATGTATACTAACTAAGTATGGACTCTGGTTGATCCACCCAAAGGGGTAAAACCAATCGGTTGTAAGTGCATTTTCAAGAAGAAAATAGACTTGGATGTTAATGTACAAACCTATAAAGGTCAACTTGTAGCAAAAGGTTTCAAACAAGTTCAAGGTGTTGACTATGATGAAACCTTCTCTCCAGTGGCAATGGTTAAATCCATCTGGATCTTACTTGTTATTGCAGCTTTTTATGATTACAAAATCTGGCAGATGGATGTCAAAACTACTTTCCTTAATGGAAATCTCCTTGAGGATGTGTACATGACACAACCTGAGGGTTTGGTCGCTCCAAAGGATGCTAGAAAGGTATGTAAGCTGCAGCGATCCATTTATGGATTGAAGCAAGCCTCTCAGAGTTAGAATCTTCGATTTGATGAAGTAGTCAAAGAGTTTGGCTTTATAAAAAATGAAGATGAACCTTGTGTATATACGAAGGTTAGTGGGAGTCACATTGTATTCTTAGTATTATATGTTGACGACATATTAATTATTGGGAATGACATTCCTTCCTTACAAGCTATAAAAACATGGTTATGAAAATGTTTCTCTATGAAAGATTTATGCGATGCAGCCTACATTTTAGGTATCAAGATCTATCGAGATAGATCAAGAAAAATGCTCGGCCTAAGTCAAAGTATATATATTGATAAAGTGCTGAAACGGTTCAGCATGTAAGAGGCAAAAAGAGGACACTTACCCGTAACTCATGGTGTAAAGATCTCTAAGGCCCAATGTCCTAAATCATAAGATGATGAGGAGCGTATGAGAAAGATCCATTATGCTTCAGTAATTAGATCTATCATGTATGCAATGATATATACTCGTTCAGATGTCTCGTATGCTTTGAGCATGACGAGCAGATACCAGTCGAATCCAGGCGAAGGTCACTGGACAGCAGTCAAGAATATCCTCAAGTACCTGAAAAGGACAAAGGATTCATTCTTGGTATATAGAGGTGAAGATAAACTGGCAGTAAAGGGTTACACAGATGCTAGTTTCTAGACTAACAATGATGACTATAAGTCTTAGTCAGGTTTTGTGTTTTGCCTTAATGGTGGTGCTGTTAGCTGGAAGAGTTCGAAGCAAGAGACAGTAGCCAATTCTATAATAGAGGCTGAGTATATTGCTGCTTCTAGTGCGGCCAAGGAGGCTGTATGGATTAAAAAGTTTGTCACTGAACTTGGTGTTGTTCCAACCATTGTTGATCTGGTTAAGCTATAATGTGATAATAATAGAGCCATTGCACAGGCTAATGAACCCAGATCTCACCAATGATCCAAGCATATACATAGGTAGTAACCATCTCATCCGTGAAATCATTGACAGAGGAGATGTACATATAGGAAGAGTGCCAACAGATGATAATGTTGTAGATCCACTGATCAAGGCATTGTCGCAGCAGAAGCACGAAGCTCACACTAGTTCCATGGGTATTAGATACAAGAGTGATTGGCTCTAGTGCAAGTGGGAGACTGTTAGAGTTTGTGCCCTAGATGCCAATTATTTGATATAATTGCTTAACATTTTGATATTATATTTGATTGAATAAATGAATGATTTTATTATAGTTTTATTTACTGCGTTATATAAATGTTAACATAATAAAATTTCTTAGAATAGTGATACAAATTATATAGTTTCAAGTATGTGACTTGTACATGAGATTATATAATTACAATTAGTATCATTGCTCTTAAATGTCCCTAGTCGAGTATCATTGTTGATGGGACAACAATGATATATTGAAACTAGTATGTGGATTGACTGATGACCAAATCTCATTGGTTATAAATATATGAGATATTAAGTCAACGCATAGGTACGTGTTAGAGAATGATGTACTGGACAGACCCACCATGAGAATTCTATATGGAGCATTATGCGAAGTGTCATTAGCAATTCTCATAGTGACAATGATGTAATGATCCTCCTACCTAAAATCACTATATTACTACACGGGAATTTATGTACTTTGATATCATCAAAGTTCACCTTTAATAGGATGGGCTATAAAGGTGATTATTGGGTACATCATGAATCGTGTGAGGAATATGAGTGATCTAGATGGAATTTAACCCTCCTATATATTAGGGGTGATATCCATAGGCCTCTTGATTGAGTAGGACTATGAAATGCATGGCCATGCTCAAATAGTGATTTGTTTCGTATAATCTACTCATTGACCAAGAAAACTCAGATTAAATTATGAATAGTATGACACATTCCATGACTCGTGTTTAATCTAGGATGTCAAGGTTAAAAGGATTAAATTACATTGAAACATTGGTCACGAAAAGGTTGCATCGAATCATCAATCTTATTATTACTTGGGTAGCAGTGATGCATTACTAGATGCCGCTCACTGTTTATAATTTTATAATATGATTTTAAAATTATTGACAATGTAATAATAACCTATAGGGTCACACACTTAGAACGTAATTAAAGGAGAATTAATTTAAATTGTAAGATTTAAATATGTCAATATGATTGATAATATTTAAATTATTAATTTAAATTAATAAGATAATTTGTATATATGTATATTAATTAAGTAAGACTTAATTAATATAATATATATATATAATTCGGATTTTACTGGAATTAGGTTTTAATTAATTCCTTTTGACAGCTATATATATATATATGATATATCAGCCACTTTAGGAATTAATCAAAAATAAAAACCCTAGCCGCTCTTAGAGAGAGACTAGAGAGAAAAACTTTAGAGAAATCCCGATCCTTTGTGGCTAGTATCGCGGCTCTTTTATAGCAGATCGTGTGACGGTTCGCGAGAAGTTCGTGTGGATACCATAGAGGCGCAGTTCGTTTGGATTGTGTTGGAGATTCGATCATATCAATTCTATCTTCTATAATCGGTATAAATTTCTAACCACTGAATTAATGTGTTTTTCGCATGGATCCTATTTTAGGGTTTCAGAATTGGCTTTAAAAATTTTATATTTCGCTACATTTTCGTGCTGAAATCCCTTACACCCGTTGCCTCTCCAGTTTTCTTCTTAGGGCACTCGCGAGCAAAATGATCCTTTGACCCACAAGTGTAGCAAGCATTCTTCTTTGGTTGATGGCAATTTGGGACAATATGACCCTCTTGGCCACAGTTAAAGCATACTCGCTTACCCCTTAAACACACGCCAGTGTGATTCTTTCCACATGTAGCACATGCTTCAAACTTCTTTTTCTGCTGGCTACTTTGTTGGCTTCCAGCACCCACGCTTGCATTCCACTTTCTCTTTAGGTTATTACTACCATTTCCACCACTACTACCACTATTCTTAACTTCACTCTCACTCTTCTTCTTTCTTTGTTCTTAATTATACTTTGTCACAGCCTCGCCTCCACCCTCAGTGATAATCGCCTTCTCAAGCACCGCTACAAACATCTTCAACTGAAATATGGAGACTCTATTATACAACTAGGGCTTCAGTCCCTGTTCAAACCTCCTAGCCTTGTGCTCATCTGTGTTGACTTGATATGGTGCAAATCTCGTCAACTCGTTAAACTTTGCTGCATACTCTGACACTGTCATTATACCCTGCTTCAGTTCTAAAAATTGCACTTCCATCTAATTCTTTGAACTCTCCAGGAAATATGTCTCAAAAAATATTTTCTTGAACCTATCCCAAGTCATCACTCCCTGACCTCCTCGAGTTTTATTGGCTTGCCACCAATAATTGGCCTCTGCTTTCAACATAAATGTTGTAAAAGCAGTCTTCTGATTCTCACCTACTCTAGCAACATCAAAAACTTTCTCTATTTCCATAACCCATGTCTGTGCCTCAACCAGATTCATGGACCCACGGAATTCTGGTGGCCCAACCGCCTTGAAGTCCTTAAAGGTCGCAGTTTGATTCTGCGGCTGATTTTGTAATGCTCCTGCCAATAACGTCACCAACTGCTGAACTGGGTTAGCATTGGTATTGTTGTTATTGGTAGATCCATCAGGGGTTCTTTGTCGTGGTTGACGTTTTGGAGGCATTTTCTGTTAAAATACACTCATTAGATTATTACTCAATCTCTTTCAAGTATTCTCTACTTAACTTGCACATCATAAAAGATCATCACATAACACATAATATCTTGAATAAATATTAACTTTTATTCATTCATCATCTTTTAAAACATAACAATGATAGCATCCCTGCTATCTATATCACTTTCCTGAACTACAAAAGTTTCAGGATAACATCATCATCATATCCCATTGGTTACATAACACTTAAGATTTACATCTTATTTATTATATCTGTGACAACCCGAGAATTTAGAAAATTATTAAAATCTTAAATTATGGATTAAAGGTTATATAATAGACCTAGACTAGAATTAAGTGTATGGATTTGGCATTTCTGTGAAAGAAATTTAAGGATTTCAGAATTTTTGGAAAAGGACTTGAATGATTTAATTGACTGTAAATGTTAATCTGATAATGAGGTATATGATTTTAGTGGATCTAAAATTCTTGTGAAGAATTATCAGAGTTAATTATCGAAGGTTATAAGAAGCTGTGTAAGTGATTTTAAGTGTATAGTGATTATGTATGTGCAGGATTGTAGATAAAGATCAAACATTGATCAGATAAGTTACATCAGTGATTTTATGTATACAGTTGTGGTTTAGGATCAAGGAATTGATCAGACAAGTTCTAACTTTAGTAAACCCTAAAGTTATGATAAGAATATGGTTGTTAAGTTAGTAAACACTAACGAACTGTTAGAAACCCTAACGATACATTCGGAAATCCTAATTTCAGTTTTGAGAACCCAAAACCCTAATTCGGTGTTTAAAAACCCTAATTCAGGGGCTCAAATGTGAATTATAAAAGCTTAAGGAATAAAAGTTATGGGATATATTTGAAAAGTCCAAATTACCCTTCAATTTATTTGGTAAATTATGAAAATACCCTTTTAGGGGGCAAAAAGACCAAAATACCCTTTTACTTAAAATCTAAGTAAAAAGTTATGGCCACATCTCTTGAATTACTACCAGCCACCTTGTATCAGCTAAGTGAAGCCACATCACAACCATTTTAACAACAAGAATCAAATTAGCAGGATTAAAAAGAGAGAAAGTCCACATATTTGGTTCATTTGCTATCTAGCTCTCAAACAACTCTCTCTCTCTCTAAACATCCAAAAATATCGAAGTGTTTCAGTCACTTAACAAGCCCTAGATCACCAAGATCAGTTAAGAAGAGATAAGATCAAAGCTTGGAACTAGAAAGGTATAAAGCCCTAAACCTACTTTGATCTTGTATGCTTAGTCTAAGTTTATGTTTATGTGTTTATTAACATGCTAGAAGATGTTTTATGATGATTTATGATGATATATTATAGATTTATAGCATCAAAAGGCCTTAAAAGTGAAGTTTTTCAAAACTACCTAGAACCCTAATTTGTGGTCTGACAAGCTAATGTCAGTGGCCCTAGATCCTTCTATGTTTATAATTTTTGTTGTTTTATGTTTTAGACTTATAGTCTAACATGAGGACTGTAACCTGGAAGTGGAATTAAGGCTATTCCATGTCCAGATTACAAGTTAGTAATGGTCAAAGTCAGTTGACCAACCATGACCAAGTGATTTCTGGGCAACCTAGAAATCCTTAGGCAACGTCTCACAAGTTTTTGCCTAGCCAAGAACTGTTAGGTGTTATGTGATTTGATGATGTGTTTGTAACTAGTTTGTAGCCTGTTAGATGGACTTTAGATCCATACCATTAGATCTCTTAAACAACAAATATGTTGGTCGTAGTGGAAGGTCAAACTAGACCATTTGATCACGGATAGAGTTTTTGGAAAACCTAAAAACTGTAAGAACACGCCTTCTGACAGACTTTGACCAGAGTGAATCTGGAGAATGAGATGTTGTTGAACTGAGGTGGTGATATGTAAATATTGTAACGTCCACGAATTTGAAACTCCTTATTTAATTAAATATGTGATTTAATTTTTAATGAGTTAGTTTTGTGAGTTTATTTAAATCTTATGTGATTATGTGAATTTATAAAATGATTAAAGGGAGTCATTAATAGTTTGTTTAAATTAGTGGACTAACCCTAAGGTTTAATATCAAAGACTTGATAAGATTATTAATTAAATATTCAAGTTATTTGAATAGTAGCAAGAGCTGAACATGTGCATTAATTGCAATTATGAGTAATTAATTGATAATGTGTTAATTGTTATTTTTTATGAATAGATAATAATTAATGAGTATGAGATTAATAAATATAATGTGATTATATTTACTTAATTAAATTGTGCAAGGATGCCATAAATTAAACCTTTATTATATGGTAGCTAACTATATATTTTATATAGTACAAGGTGTCACATTAATATGTCTATATATTATAAATATAGACTATATAGTAATGAATTATTTGCATTCATGTGAGTTGCATAATAATATTGTTATATGATATGAAGTGTGTGGGTAAACATCCATGTATACCTTATTGACTTATAATAATATCAATTGTTAAATTAATAATGATTTCATTAAGTTATTATGATAATAGCAGTCATAGTAATAGAAAATGTACATGAATTATATATATGTGCACTACTTGATACCTTGTAATTAGAAAATACATTGTATACTCTTTAAATCAATATAACCTATGTTGTATGAATTGAATTGTGTAAACATATTATATAACCAAAGTATGTGATAACCCCAGATTTCGAATATTCAAAATTTTGCGAATAATTTTTTTTAATTTTAATATTAATATTGATTATCAATTTTGTAACAAGTATCTGTGATACGAGTCTCGAGAAGGTCAATTTGTATATTTACTACTAAATTTAGAGTAGAGTTGTGCTTAACAACTTTAGAAACCCTAACCCTAAGCTCGGATAGGGATTCTGTGACACCCCCAAATCCGGGTTACCTGACCCCCGAGTTTAGTTTTCACGATCCATAATAACTACCCATTCATATATAAATAGGAATACATAAGTTATTAGCATAAGTTGTTAATACATAAGTCCCAAGTCCACTAACCTTAATATTACAGAAATACCCCTTAGATATACAAAAAGGGTTTACAATACAAGACAACATAATAATATTGTTCATCATAACTAATTTATAACTATGCATTTTCCCTTGTTCTTCTTCGCAGCACCTTCTGCAACTTCGTCCCTAGCTGAAAAGTTTTATTTAGCAAGGGTGAGCAACTAGTTTGCCCCGCAAGTTAAGATATACAATAAATGTATACGAATCAATAAGAACATACTATCTATTTTGATAGAATGAAACCAAAGTTCAGGAAACTTTGAAATAGCTGAACAAAGCTTTAAAAATGAACAAGTCTTCTCACCATCTATGCAACACAATAATTTGATAATGAAAGAGTACAACGCTTTCAAAGTTCTACGGTATTCTATTGAATAATCAAGAATCAATTCTACGCAATAAAAAAGTGGAATGTTTTCCACATTTATGCTGAGTGATCACACTAGATCTAGAACTTATTTTCTCAGGTATCTATCAAAGATTTACTTTGATACATACGCAGGAGTATCAGATAATCATAAAGATTAAATCATACCCCTCTGCAAGTACTTAGAGCCGACCAACTCCATGTACCCTATATTATGCATAATATTTATAGGTCACGCGCAATGGTCGAATATACGACTTAAAAATTTTGTTCCCTTTATATAAAAGGTTGTTCTTCTCAGTCTCAGAATCAAGATTTTGATTTAACAATGAAATACTGTGATTTCAAATTCTATTTACTTATCGATCTAGCCAAAATAATTGGCATCGATCTATCAATAACAACTGAATTCTCTTCTCGAATTTATCAAGTTCTAACAAATGTTCGTCTAGCCAGAATAATTAGCTAAGACATTTCTCAACATAATTTGACAATAAACAGGAATTATCTGTACTGTCAATTCTATCTTCTACGAATATGAATATCCAACAACAATTATTCTACAAATGTATATTCTACGAATCAGTAATTTAATTTGAATTATTAAACATGCACTAACTGCGAATAATCAACAATAAATCCCTGGACGTGGTATAATTAGCAATAATTAACCACTATAATAATTGAATGAATATAACTCAAGGTTGAGTTAGGAAACTTGCCTTCTCTGCTGATTACTACTACACAATATAATTAACTGCGTTCGTAAGACCTATAATCAACAATGTCGGTCTCACAATTAGCACAATCATTTATAACATTTCACACTGTATTTTACAGTCAAACTTCTCCTAGGCACATTATCACATAATCACATCAGTATTTATAACCTATATAAACACTTATCAAGTCTAACTATTTCGGTCTGGTTAGACTTTGGTCCATTCTTGGTGTTCTGGTCACCCTATCCAACAATTAACACATTGATTGTCAAATAAACTTGGTCTCTAAGCTTAAATATTATTTTAGATAAGTCAAATATCATTTATAATATTTTTCGGAAGCTTTTAATAATTTATAAACAATTATTATAATTTATAATAATTTTTCAAACACTTAAATCATTTTTAAATGATTTAATTATCAAATAATCTTATCATTATTAATATTTAATAATATAAAAATATTAATAACATACTTGTCAAAATATTAAAGTTATTGTTAATAACTTAAAATATTTTTAAATCATCAATATTCTACTTAAATGATTTTTAAAATAATTAAAATCATTTTTAAATCATCACCATTAATATTTAAATATTAATGAAATTATTATCAAAATATTAAAAGTCATTAATTATAACTTAAAATAATTTTAAATCATTTTTCTCATTTTTAAATGATTTTTAAATCAATAAAATCATTTTTAATTCATTTATTTAATTTAATAAATAAATAATCTAATATCATTAATATTAATTTATTAATGAGAATTCTCTAAAAATATTGAAAATTATATTTTATAATTTAAAATATTTTCTAACACTTTATTCTTATTTAAAATGATTTTTCATAATATTAAATCATTTTTCTCTAATTTATTTAATACACTTAGTAAATAAATTAAATACCATTTTTATTCAAATAATTATAATTATTAAAGAAAAATGTCCCAAATAATTAAAAGTTATTTTTCAGAATTTAAAATGATTTTTAAAACCATTTTTAATAATTTTTATAATTTATTTTTTATTTTTAAGTAATTTCCAGAATATTCAGAAATTAGAAAATAATAAAACCGTCGCTATAGTGCTTTAGCGACAAAAAGCGTCGCTGTTGGTGTTCTTGAGCTCAAGAACACTCAAGAACACTGACAGCTTCGTTTTTAAGGGTCATCGTTTGACCACTAATGATTCTCTGTGTAATGCGTTTTTGGGTTATCTTGAACCGTGATTGTGTAGTGTTTATGTAACACTACAACATCCAAGTATCATCTTTGTCATACAACAAAACGATCTAATCTCTTAAACATTCTGTCAGGCAAAATCTGGGTTTTCTGGGTAACCCAGAAACCCACACAGTGTTGACTAGACACTTTCAATCACGATTTGATCAAGGTTCTGATCATTTTATGGGAAACGGTAGTACACATTACAAGGAACAATAACATAACACTAACTCAGTTCGAATACATCAAAAGCACCATACTTAATCTGGTCAAACATTGTCAGAAATTGTGTTCCTTCGGATTCTGGGTTTTCCAGAAACCGCAACCAGGATTGACAGGCCTAGTTTGACCATTTACTCTATTCGATCAGATGATGGTTCAAAGGATCTGAAGGCATAGATCTATACTCCAGACAACAGTCTACAAGTGCATTACAACAACAATAACAAATAACATCATAACGACCAGATCTGGGCCTTCCAATACTTGTCAGACACGATTTTTTAACTTTCTGGGTTGCCCAGATTTTCAGTCGGTCAAGCTCGGTCAACGGTGTTTGACCATGAATAAAATGAAATCTATACAACATATAACTGTTATTTCAATTTCAGAACAAAGACCTACTACCAGACTACAGATCCAAAACATCAAACAACAAAAATCATAAATACACAAAGATCTACAGCCACTGACATTAGCTTGTCAGACGACTTTGACTGTTCTTCAGCAATTTTTGAAAACTTCAATTTTTACCAATTTTGATGCTATTAATCTATGATAGATCATCATAGATCATCTAAAAACAACTTCTAACATAAATCTAAACATCTAAACACAAAATCTTTCTTTGCATACAAGATCAAAGTTGAGTTTGGTTTTATACCTCTCTTGTCCAAATTTTGATCTTGATCCTCCTTAGTTGTTCTTAGTGATCTAGGGACTGATATTGGGACTGATTCACTTATGATTTTCGTGGGTTTAGGAGAGAGAGGGAGTTGGTGAGAGCTTAATAGAAAAATAGACAAATACATGCATTTTCTCTCTCTTTAATCTCTTATAATCATTTGGTGCAATGAATCTAAGCATGCTAGGTGTCCATTTGGATAAGATTGGAGCTTATTTCTAGCACATGGGATAAACTTTAAGTGATGACTCACTAGATTTGCAAATCTTTTTACTAAAAATCTAAGAAAAAGGGTATTTTGGACTTTGTACACGTAATTTTAATGGCATACTTGGAATTTACCAAACCCTTAGGGTTTTAACCCTAAGGTTCTAATCCTTAGGTTTTACACCCTTAACTTCTAGGATTTTCTAAATTAGGACTTTAAAAATAGAAAATCAAGATTTCAAAAATATAATTGGTGTTTCCTAATTATATTACAGGTTTACTAAACACATTAATGTTTACTAATCACTTTATGGCTTACTAATTAGGATTAGAGTTTCCTAATTAGGGTTTAGGATTCCCGAATTAAATTTTTAGGGTTTCCCGATTTTCGATTAGGGTTCCTAACTACGTGTTAGGATTTTTAATCTTGAGATTAGCGTTTCTAATCCCTTACTAGGGTTTACTAATATTGTACCCTACCCGATCAATCATTAATCAATAATATCATACAGTACAAACACGCACTCATCAATATAATTATTTTAATTATATTTTTTTTATCGAATCCCTTTCCATAAATTAGGACTAGGGTTTCTAAAGCTGTTAAGCACAACTCTACTCTAAATTTATTAGTCAATACACAAATTGACCTTCTCGAGAACTTGTCACAAAATTAATAATCAATATTAATATATTAATAAAAAAAAATTATTCGTAAAATTTTGATTATTCGAAATCCCGGGTTATCACAGATTCGATAGAAAATATAAATAAAATAATTATATTAATGAGTATGTGTTTGTACCGAAGAGATTTATTGATCAATGATTGATCGGATAAGGTTTAAAATTAGTAAACCCTAATAAGGGATTAAAAACCCTAATCTCAAGTTTAGAAACCCTAACGTACAGTTAGTAATCCTAAACGAATGTCGGAAAACCCTAATTTAAAATCCGAGAATCCTAAAACCTTAATTAGGAAACCCTAATCCTAATTAGCAAGCTTAAAGCAATTAGTTTGTGTTAATATAATTAGGAAATCCTAACTATACTTTAGAAATATTAATTTCTATTTAAAACCCTAATTATATTTTTGAAATTTTAATTTTCTATTTTAAAATCCTAATTTAGAAAATTCTAAAAAATAAAGGGTGTAAAACCTAAGGTTTAGAACCTTAGGGTTAAACCCTAAAGGTATGGCAAATGGCAAGAATGCTCTTAAAATTATTTTATAAATGACAAAATACCATTTTTACATTTTTTTTTAGTAAGGTTACTTGTAAAAATGGTCAATACTTTTAGTTGTTCACCAACTAAAGCTAGCCTTTTTGACTCTTATCTCAGCCAAATCTAATCTAGGGGGACACCTTGCATTACATACATTCAATGTATCTAATTTAAAGGATTAAAGGGAGAGAAAGTCTTAACTTTTGCTCATTTTGATATCAAACACTCAACAAACTTTTTCTCTCTCCTAACCTCCGAATTGTTTAAGTGAATCAGTCCCATTAACAGCTCTTAGAACACCAAGGTCAGATCTGGAGAGTTGAGATCAAACATTGGACAAGAAAGGTATAAAGCCCTAAGCCCTTTTGATCTTAAATGCTAAGAAAGATTTTGTGTTTATGTGTTTAGAATATTGCTAAAGGATGTTTTATGGTGATCTATGA
Organism: Panax notoginseng; assembly: GCA_016801055.1. Taxonomy (NCBI): domain Eukaryota; kingdom Viridiplantae; phylum Streptophyta; class Magnoliopsida; order Apiales; family Araliaceae; genus Panax; species Panax notoginseng. The sequence continues at coordinate 196,568,625 of CM029014.1, forward strand.
TGATCTACCATAGATCCATAGCATCAAAATGGGTAAAAAGTGATTTTTTTCAAAACTGTTCTTGAACTCTAAAATCGCCTGACAAGCTAATGTCAGTCGCTCTAGACTTTTATTTGTTTATGATTTAAGTTGTTTTAAGTTTTGGATCTGTAGCTTGTTATGTTGTCTTTAATCTGGAAATGGTAGTACAGCCATCAGATGTCTAGATCGTGAGTTATAATCGGTCAAAGTCGGTTGACCGACCATGACCGAGTAGAAATCTGGGTAACCCAAAAAGTATGAAACCGAGTCTGACAACATTTCTCGAAGCCCAGATCTGTCAGGTATTAAGTGATTTGATGTTGTTGTTATGAACATGTTGTAGCTGGTAATATGGACTGTATACCCATGCCTTAAGATCCCATAAACAATCAATAGATCGATCGTACCAAGTGGTCAAAGTAGGCCACTTGCACTGATTTGCATTTTTGGGATTTTCCAGAAACATAAAGAACAAGCTGTCTGACAAGGTTTGACCAGATTAAATCTGGTGGTTGTGTTATAGTTTGACTGTGATCATGTTATTCCGTTGTGCTTTGTCATAATTACTACCTGTTTAGATCAATAACCAACCTATTTGATGACAAGAACACCTAAGTAATTGGGCTGGAAAGTGACCACATGCAACTGCCTGGGTTTCTGGGTTACCCAGAAAACCCAGGAACACCCTGACAGCGACTTTGGTGGCTTGAATCTTTAAAGTGTGGTGATGTTTAGCTCCGATTGTTAGTTATAATTGTGTTGTTACATAAACACTACAAGATCTAAGTTTTAGATTGGACAGATCAAGCAAGAACAAATAATTATAAATGGTCAAAGTAAGGCTCCTGTGAAGCCGGCTGTCAGTGTTCTTGAGCTCAAGAACACCAATAGCGACGCTTAGTGTCGCTAAAGGGCTATGGCGATGGTTTAATTATTTTTTTTTCTGAATATTCCGAAAAATGCTTAAAAATAGAAAATAAATTATAAAAATTACAAAAATAGTTTTAAAAATCATTCTAAAATCTAAAAAATCACTTTTAATTATTTGGGATATTTTTTATTAATAATATTACTTATTTGGATAAAAATGATATTTAAATTATTTAATTAGTATATAAAATAAATTTGAGAAAAATGATTTAATATTATGAAAAATCATTTTAAATAAGAAAAATATATTTAAAAATATTTTGAGTTATAAAATATAACTTTTAATATTTTTGAAGAATTTTCATTAATAATTTAATATTAATGATATAAGATTTATTTAATTATTAAATTAAATAAATAAGTTAAAAATGATTTTAATGATTCAAAAATTATTTTAAATAAGAATAAAGTGTTAGAAAATATTTTGAATTATAAAATATAATTTTTAATATTTTTGGAGAATTCTCATTAATAAATTAATATTAATGATATTAGATTTATTTAATTATCATATTAAATAAATGAATTAAAAATGATTTTATTGATTTAAAAATGAGAAAAATGTTTTAAAAATATTTTAAGTTATAATAAATGACTTTTAATATTTTGATAATAATTTCATTAATATTTAGACATTAATGGTGATGATTTAAAAATAATTTTAATTATTTTAGAAATTATTTAAGTGGAAAATTGTTGATTTAAAAATATTTTAAGTTATTAATAATAACTTTAATATTTTGACAAGTATAACATTAATATTTTAATATTATTAAATATTAATAATGATAAGATTATTTAATAATTAAATCATTTAAAAATGATTTAAGTTTTTGAAAAATTATTATAAATTATAATAATTGTTTATAAATTATTAAAAGCTTCTGAAAAATATTATAAATGATATTTGACTTATCTAACATAATATTGAAGCTTAGAGACCAAAATTAATTGACAATAACTGTGTTAATTGTCGGATAGTGTGACCAGAACACCGAGAATGGACCGAAGTCCAACCAGAACAAAATAGTCTGACTTGTTAAATGTTTATATATGTTATAAACACTGATGTGAATATGTGATAATGTGTCTAGGAGAAGTTTGACTGTAAAATACAGTGTTACGTGTTATAAAATATTGTGCTAATTGTGAGACCGATATTATTGGTTATAGGTCTTACGAACGCAGATAAGTTGATTGTGTAGCTGTAATCAACGCGGAAGGCAAGTTTTCTAACTCAACCTTGAGTTAATATTGTTCAATTATTATAGTGGTTAATTATTGTTAATTATACCACGTCCAGAGATTTATTGTTGATTATTCGCAGTTAGTGCATATTTAATAATTCAAACTGAATTACTGATTCTGAAAATATATTCGTAGGATAACTGTTGTTGGATATTTAAATTCGTATAAGCTAATATTGACAGTGCAGATAATTCTTGTTTATTATTGAATTATGTTGAGAAATGTCTTAGCTAATTATTCTGGCTAGACGAACATTTGTTAGAACTTGATAGGTTCGAGAAGAGAAAAGAAGATAATTTAATTATTATTAATAGATCAATGCCAGTTGTATCGGCTAGATCAAAAAAGAAAACTTGATAGGTTTGAGAAGAGAAGTGATTAGATATTGAAATCATTGCATTTCGTTGTTAAATCAAATTCTGATTCAAAGACTGAGAAGAACAACCTTTTATATAAAGGGAACACTTTTAGTCGTATATTCGACCATTGCGCGCGACTTAAGTATTATGCATAATATAGGGTACAAGGAGTTGGTCGGCTCTAAGTACTTGCAGAGGTGTATGATTTAATCTTTATGGTTATCTGATACACCTGCGTATATGTCAAAGTAAAACTTTAATATATACCCGAGAAGAGAAGTTCAAGATCCAACGGATCGCTCAGCATAAATCTGGAAAACATTCCACTTTGCTATTTCATAGAATAAATTCTTGATTATTCATTTGAATATCGTAGAAAACCTTAAAAGTGTTGTACTCTTTCATTATCAGATTATTATTGTGGAGAATGTGAGAAGACTTGATATTGATTTCTATACCTTTATTGTATGTCTTAACTTGCGGGGCAAACTTGTTGCTCAACCTTGCTAAATAAAACTTTTCAGCTAGTGACGAAGTTGCAGAAGGTGTTGTAAAGAAGAACAAATGAAAAGATATAGTGATAAATTAGAATAATGAACATTATTAATATTATGTTGTTTTGTAAACCCTTTTTGTGTATCTAAAGGGTATGATTGTAATGTTAAGGTTAGAGAACCTAGGACTAATGTATTAACAATCTTTGTTAATGACTTATGTATTACTATTTCTATATAAATGGGTAGTTAGATGTTATTATATTATGGATCGTGAACACCAAACTCGGGGGTTAGGTAACCCAGATTTGGGGGCGTCACAAAGTATATATTATGTGTATTGTATAAATCAAATGTTTCATTAGTATTATATGGCAAGTGTTGAGAATTCTCTTGTCCCATAATTAGAGTCCCATTTCTTTCTTCCCACGTGAATAAGCTAGCAAGCCTAGCTTCCTCTCAAATTCATCAATCCTAGAGCAATAAGTGAATGGGGAGTGGGCTTCATGATTGAATTAACCAACTCTCACCAACTCTCTCTTAACCCTTTTGCATTCTTGAAATTCTTTGGTTTGATTTGGGAGGTAATCCCATTATCTAGATAACCATTCTTCTATAAATGAGGCCTTCATCCTTCCTTGTTGCAAATTGTTGAGAATTAGTTTATATAGAGTGAGTATAGAGCTGCTGAATTGAGTCACAAAGGTATATCTTCCATTCCCATCCTTCATTTTGATAAATTATTTAATGGGTTGATTCTTTGAATTATGCATGTATTGGTTGATAGTTGATTTGGGTTATGTTTCTTAGTGTTATACATACTTATAAATGTGTTGGGTTATGTTAGAAACAAATTTTTGTAAGGATTTTGCATGTTGGTTTGTACACTGCAGAACAGAGCAAGTTACTGTCTCTGATGCAGGCATGGTGCAGCTGCGCCCTAATTGTACTAGGGTGCAACGCAGTTGCGCCAGGCCTGCACCAGACCTGGTATTGATAGGTTTGAGAAGAGAAGTGATTAGATATTGAAATCATTGCATTTCGTTGTTAAATCAAATTCTGATTCAAAGACTGAGAAGAACAACCTTTTATATAAAGGGAACACTTTTAGTCGTATATATTCCTTATTGTTGTATTTAAACTTGTTGAGCAAACTTGTTGCTCATCCTTGCTATATCATGAATTATATTGTAGCTAAGCCCGAGACCTCAGGAAAGGACAAGGGTAAAGGAAAGATGTAGATTAGTCGCCAGGAGCAAACTTTACTATATGCCTAGTTTAAATTTCTGTTATGAAATAAAAACCCTAATTATTATTTTAGGGTATGTTTGTAAGACTTTATTAAGGTTATCGAATCTTGGGACTAGTAACACTTTTTGAATGAACGACGTACGTTTATTATATTCCGCATTTTAGTTATCGTATGTTGTTTAGAGGTGGATGTTTGTATTTTATCGTGATGACCGAACCGGGGTCAGAGGACCCAGTTTCGGGGGCATCACAAATATTCCTCGACACAAGGACTATAGATTTGGACCTTAAGAACATCAATTCGATGACCAAAACCTATGTATAAGTGGGCTACAAAGTGCCTAGTCAAAACTGTATGGGTTTCTGGGTAACCCAGAAAATCCAGATGGTGTCTGACAGCAACTTTGAATGGCCGGATCTTCAAAGTGTGTTGTTGTATGACCCAGATTATTGGTAATAATTGTAGTGTTACATAAATACTACAAGATTGATGCTTGAGATGGCCCAGAACATGTATGAGCAGAGAATTAAAGTGAGTCAAACCTAGCAACTTAAACACTGGCTGTCAGTGTTCTTGAAGCTCAAGAACACCAACAGCGACGGTTACTGTTGCTATAGCCTATAGCGACGGTTTTAATTAATTTTATTTTCTAAATTTCTGGAAAATGATGAAAAATAGAAATAAATTCCTAAAAATTATAAAAATAGTTTTAAAAATTATTTTAAGTTATGAATATTAACTTTTGATAATTTGAGATATTTTTCATTAATATTTATATTTATTTGAATATTAATGGTATTTAATTTATTTAATTAGTATATTAAATAAATTATAGAAAAATGATTTTAATATTATAAAAATCATTTTAAATGAGAATAAAGTGTTAGAAAATATTTTGAGTTATTTGTAATGACTTTTAATATTTTGTGAGGAATTTCATTAATAAATTAACATTAATGGTAATTGATTTATTTAATAAATATATTAATTAAATTGTGAAAAATTAGTTTTAATGCTTTAAAAATCATATAAAAAATGATTTAAAGGTTATAAAAATATTTTAAGTTATAAAATATAACTTTTGATATTTTATCATGAAAAATATTAATATTTTAAATATTAATGGCAGTAATTAGATAATGGATTTAAATGTTTAAAAATCATTTAAATGGGATATTAAGGTATTAAAAATACTTTGAGATATTATAACTATATTATAATATTATGTTGAGAATTTTATTAATATTTGATAATAAATAAATATTAATGATAATAGAATATTGTGATATTTAAATCATATAAATACGATATTACTAATTAAAAAATCATGATAAATGGTAATAATTATTTAAAAAAATTTACGAGCCTATAAAAAATATTTTGACTGAGAATAATATTATCTAAGATAATTGTGAACCAGTTTAGTTGAGTCTTAGTGATATTAGGCTCGAGAATTGTCCGAATAGGACGTCGGGATGTAGAAATTGTGTCGAATTCAAATCAGACTGAAATAGTTTGACTTGATACCGAGTCTTAGGTGTGTTATAGACTGATAAGATTATGTGTTATGTGTTTAGGTTATTTTATAACTTTAATTAATAGTATTATACTGTGATGATATTATTCTAATATTGGAGATCGGTATTATTAATATTAGGTCTTCGGAGAATGCTAAATTGATTGTGTAACAGTAATCGACCGTACAGGCAAGTTCTTTAACTCGACTTCGTGTTGTTCTTTCAATTATGCTTATGGCTAATCATTGCTGATTACCATGTCTATGAATTGTTGAATAGCACTCTGTGCAAATATTGAATGTGTTCATCAGGTATGAAAGGTTGATCACCTTCATTACCATCTAGTCCAGTTATAATTGTTCATGTTCATTCTTGACCATTCAATTCCTATTGTATTGGTCGTTAAGCTATGAAAATTTGTTCATGCTAGTTCACAACTATATTGTTAAATGTTAGCCAGCTTATTGTTTAATTCTTTCAATCATGATATATCCTCAATTAAACATACACTTGCTGGGCAAACTTGTTGCTCACCCTTGCTATATCATGATAAATATTACAGATTAAGACGAATACGTTAGATTCAGGAGAAGTCAGTGACATTGTATGTCGGATAGATATGGAATACAGGTTTTACGTGAAGGTTCTCGACCTTCGGGATAGTGTGTAAGGTTAATGTATAAACAATTTATGTTTATATCTTCGTAAATAGTATAGAATTAGTGTACCAGATTCGCGGTGATTAGTACCCAGATATGGGGCTTTTACAATATCATTAATCACTCAACAATTACATTCTTTACGATGACCTACTAAAATGCTGCATAGCCTTACGACGTTCCTCTTCCATAATACGAAACATTGTTCGACAATCTAACATGTACCATGGCAGCGTCTCGAACTGAATCGGATAATACATGACTCGGTCTTGAGTTCGGTTTATCACAGTGTTAAAAATGCCATTCATCTCCTCCATCTTGATCTTCTCTGCTTGTACCTCTCTCCTGCTACCTCGGCACGCTGAGAAGCTTCCTTGTACGCGTCTTCGAATCTTGCTCTCTTGGTGGATTCTTCTTTTAATTTGTTCTTCAGCTCCGTAATCTCCTCTGTCAACTGCTCGTTCTCCCCTTCTATGTGAATCAGCTTTCATTCGACATTACTCAGGCGCTCGTCTAGATCCCGAATCTCATCGTCCTTCTATGCCATCGAAGTCTGACGCTCAACTACTATCTCTTCCAACTCCTCGACTCTATCATGAAGCTTAATATTATGATCATATACTTTGTCGTACATATGACCTGCGATAGAGTTTGGTGGAAACTCTTCCTCCTCCTCATCCTCATTCGTCTATGGCAGCTCTATGGGGCCTTCCTCATCCATCTCTACCACATCGTCCTCATCAGGTATGTCCTCCTGTTCAACCACTGTGACCAACGGAGATGACTCTCGTGGCAGTAGTTGTTCCCAAACCACCTGAATATCTTGAGGTTCCTCCTCTCTAGTCATTTGAGGTCCCTCCTCCCTAACCTGACTGGATTCTCCCACATTAGCCATCCTGACAACAAAATTTTTAAGTTTTAATTGCTAATCATCACTACTCAACACTCACGAGCACATAGGTTGCAACCATATAAGACATAAAGTGTTTTATTATTTCTTTCTCAAAACTCAATAAGAGTTTATCACCACTATCTTTTCAATCTCCTATAAGGTTACTTCCTAAGGCTTTTTCCCACCTAAAGTTCATAACCTAAAGCTTTGATACCAACTTGTGACACCCCCAAATCTGGGTACTTCATTCCCACAAGACTTGGTGTTCACTTTCCATTCATTCATATCTAACTACCCAAATATGATAAAATTTAAACCATAAATCTTCCCATTAGAGGGTTACATAACTTAATCAACAAATCTCACAGGTTATCTAACCTTTAAAACATACATCAAGTGTGGAAAAATTAAAATAGTTACATCACAATATTTAAAATATAGTCTGTCATCATGAAAGTCAATAAATTACAAGTCTTCAACACTTGTTCATTTTTCCTTTCCCTTTGCTAGTGGTAGGTTCATCGACATTCTCAACCTTAGCTGCAATGATTATATATACGCAAGAGTGAGCAAAACAAATGCTCACTTGAAAATGACAATGCATAATAACAGCATAACAACTGCCAATGAATAGGCTCAACAGAACTGAATAATATTTTCTATCAATGATATTCAAGAACTTAAATCAAAATGTGAAATTTATCTGAGGGTCACAAGACCACGAACTATGTCCAAGGTTATAAGTAATCTTTTAACTTAAACCTAAACAGTCATAAGACTATAGGGATTCCCCGTACTTAGGGTGATCAGCACTTCGTACCATGTATTGTGCACAAACATCTAAACATTTCGCGTAAATAATCCTCTATAATAGGGTTGTTCTTCTCAGTTTTAGAGTACAAGTCCGCACCAAAGAAAGTTTGGTGTGGATAAGCTTCAAGGGTAATTTAGGGTTTAACGATCATCAATGAAAGATTAGTTGAATCAACAAAGTTCAATATCATTTAAAATAATCAATAACAACAAAATGTAGAATAATTATAAATTATAGGTGAATCAACACTATATATCAAAGTCATGCTTGGAAATATTCTAGAAAGCATAAGCATTGAGTAATACAATAAACCTTGCTTGAACAATATCAAGCTAAGGCTTTAATCTTGTCGAATAAAAGAATTATTATTGAACATGCGTTAATGAATAACAAGTTGAGAACAAAACTTGCTCATTATAATAATAAAGATTACAAACTTGCATAAAGTAAATGAGATAAGACAACTCAATTAGAGATCAGAGTTCAGGAACTTGCAATCATTATAAAGAGAATGAGACTAGGAATACTTGCTTAATTATAAATAAGTTAGGGTAACTCAAACAAAGATTAGAGTCCAGAAAACTTGCCTCATGCGTAAGCTATAAAATTACAACTCACGTTCACCTACACGTATTATTAGAATCACAACATCTATTCGATATACTAACATCCACTTTCCAAGTTAAATCTCATTTTAGTTTAACTTGTTATTTTAGTACAAATTCCAATCACTAATACTATATATAATTCAGGAATCACAAGTTTTAGAATTATAACACTTATTCACCAACTCTAGATTTTAATAAATCACAACGTAAAGTTTTCACAACTTACTAATTTTACAATTTTTTGAAATTATCACATACATGATACAAATCTATTATAGTATCTTTATTACATGCTCACCACATTAACATTTCTATTAGACTAGGTAAACATAAGTTTTTAAAGTCTGCACAATCAACAGACATCACTGCCACTATTCTGGCTAGCGCGCAGCTGAGCCGTTTATAACTCTAGAACCAGCGCAGTTACGCTGTTTTTGCCTTTGACACCAGCGCAGCTTCACTGGTGCACAGACAGAAACTACGCAGATGATAAGTGAATTTTATATACACGAATCGATTTCCATTTCAAGTTTAAATTCGTAATTATCTTCATGTTTTGTGTTCGTTTTTACTCGTTATATGTTATTTTATGTGTAGGGTGGTCATGGATGCAAGTGGTGAGGAAAGGCGGTCTTAGTGGAGCAAAAGTGGAAAAATGTTGAAGACGACAAAAAGTTGAAGTCAGTAGCCTAGCCCGTCGGGGCGGGCTTTATTATACTTATACCCCCCGTCGGGGCGGGGGTCCCAATTTCTGGGGTGTCCTGTTCAGTTTTGACTTCTGCTGGTGCACGGTTTATGGGATTTTAATGATGCGCATAGACTCTACAAAAGGGGATTTTCGGCTAGGAAAGAGAGGGCTTGAGATTACTTTGATAAACAACAATCTTACAACACGCAGAGCATAATTCAAGAGGATTTCTAGGATTCAAGCACAACTTTGGAGGAGTAATTTTTAGAGATTGTCACGACGATTGCAAATCGAGTCTACGTGAAGGGTTTTTCAATATTCTTCTTCTCTTTAGTCTTATTTGTAATTGGAAGGATGTTTTCAGTAAATTATTCAGTTTTTAATTCATTCGTTATGAACTAATTCACTTATTAGACTTGTGATGGATCTTTGGGTGAAACGATGATTCTATAGCTTTGATTTCCAATTCAATAATATATCATCAGTTTATCTATGTTAATTTGAGCGTAAATTTATGAATTGCCTGATCAACAGTTCTTTGTGGATTTGAAAGGAATCGAGAGAGGAGATTCGAATCTAGAACTAGTTAATATAGCATGTGTCATGAATTTTGTCAATAGTAGATTTGTGATTATTGTTGAGGTAGAGATACGCTTGACATCACATGTAATTGTATAGAGAGCTTAAACTTAAACCTTCTTTAATTGCAGTTCACATAGAGATATAGTGAGTTGGTTAATTTAGGTGTTTAACGGATTTCTATCTTAATTGTGGATTGATGTTAATATGGTATTAGTGCATCGAGAGGTGGCTATTACTACGATCGTGCTCTTGATTAATAAACTGGGATATTAAATTGAGTTGGAATAAAGGTTTGAAAATCAGAGTGAAGCTCAGGATGAAATCATAAGTCTAATTCTCCATTAATTGTTTGAAATTCCAGATTTTGATATTGGTGACTGCTTTGTGATAGTTTACTTATTTATTAATTTAGTTTTTTTTTATATATAGTTTTAAAACCATTGAATTGAATAGTTTAATAGAATTAGGATTAATAGAAAATTGATAATTGTGAAGTTAAAATTTTTGATAATTTGTCATCGTGGGAACGATACTCTATTTACTACTATATTACTTGTTGACCACGTACACTTGCGTATTTTGTGCATATCAATTTACACCAACAAGTTTTTGGCGCCGTTTCTGGGGATAATTTAGCCGAGATTTTAATATTTTTTACGATATCAGTTTAATTAGTCCAGTTTTACTTAAACATTTTTTTGTTCATGTTTCTCCTATTTCAGGTTTTCGATATTGGTTTATGCAAACGTGTTCCAAACATCCAGACTTGCTTCCTTTTGAGGACAACATTGAAAGAAGATTTCAGAGGTTGAGTAAGTGGATCGACGAAACGAGGAACGAATTCGAAAATTCTGATAAAGAAGAAACGATGGCTGCCGAAGACCAGAAAGCGTTGAGGGATTTTGCAACACCTAAGGTGACTGATCTGCAGTCGAGCATCACTAGGCCTGCAATAGCTGCAAATACTTTTGAAATCAAGCCTGGGACCATTCAGATGATGCAGAACTCATGTCAGTTTGGGGGAATGGCAAACGACGATCCGAATGAGCATTTAATCAGTTTTCTGGAAATGTGCGACACGTTCAAGTACAATGGGGTGTCGGATGAGGCAGTGAGACTTCGCTTGTTTCCATTCACTTTACGGGATAAGGCGAAGAGTTGGTTACATTCTCTGCCACCAGGGTCGATTACTACGTGGGATGACTTGGCTCAAAAATTCCTTGCCAAATTTTTCCCACCGGCGAAGACTGCGAAAATGAGGAATGACATCACAATGTTTGAGCAGCAGAATGGGGAGTCACTATATGAGGCATGGGAGCAATACAAGGAATTACTCAGAAAGTGCCCACATCATGGATTGCCCAAGTGGTTACAAATGAACACCTTTTATAAGGGGCTATATGGAAATGTCAGAACAAGCATTGATGCGGCATCGGGCGGTGCATTCATGGCTAAGAGTTACGAAGACGCATACAATTTAATCGAAACAATGGCGGCAAATAACTACCAGTGGCCCACAGCAAGAATGACACAAGCAAAGGCGGCTGGGATCTTAGAATTAGATGGAGTAACAGCTATACAAGCACAGCTTTCTGCACTATCCATGAAGTTTGATACTATGAATGATAGGGTTAATACGATGACAGGGGCTCAAGTTCAGCAAGTTATGGTAGTATGTGAATTGTGTGCGGGTGATAATCTGACAGATCAGTTCGCAATAAATCCAGCATACGTTCAGTTCATAGGCAACTACAATAGAATTTCGCAAAATATATACCAAAACACCTACAACCAGGGGAATAGGAACCACCCAAACCTCTCATGGAGCAATAGCCAGCAAAATCAAGCTCCACGACCATCATATCCCCCTGGTTTTCAGAGTCATCAACAACCGGTTCAACATCAGGAAAGGAAATTCGATTTCGAGGAAATGGTGTCAAAGTTCATAACCAGCACAGATGCATTAATAAAAAATCAAGCAATGGTGATGAAGAGTCAAGAGATGTCAATCAAGAATTTGGAAAATCAGATTGAACAGATGGCGTTAGCAATGAATAATAGATCACAAGGAACATTACCTAGCGACACTGAGAGAAATCCGAAGGGTAATCATGAGCAATGTCAAGCAGTTATGTTGAGAAGTGGAAAATATCTCGGGGGTAACAGTGCAAAAAATTCAGCAACACCGGAGGAAAAAGTTGATGAAAGTAACGTGGTGGAGGGTAACAAAAATAAAGAAAACAATGAGCCGATTGTTTATCCTCCACCGCCGTTTCAGCAGAGGGTCCAAAAACAGAAATCAGATAAGCAGTTCGCAAAGTTTTTAGACGTGTTCAAGAAACTCTAGATTAACATCCCATTCGCAGAGGCCCTAGAGCAAATGCCGAGTTATGCGAAGTTTATGAAAGGAATTCTGTCGAGAAAAAAGAAATGGGAAGATTTCGAAACAGTGGCACTAACAGAGGAGTGCAGTGCGGTGTTACAAAAAAATCTACCACTAAAACTCAAAGACCCGGGGAGCTTTACTATCCCGTGCACGATCGGGAAAATATCGTTTAACAAATGTTTATGTGATTTGGGGGCGAGTATAAACCTGATGCCATTGTCAGTATACTCAGAATTGGGTTTGCCCGAGCCAATGCCTACAAATATTTCACTACAGTTGGCGGATAGGTCAGTCACATATCTGAGAGGCATTGTAGAGGAAATTCTGGTTAAAGTGGATAAGTTTATATTCCCTGCGGACATTATCATTCTAGATTTCAATGAAGATAAGAACATCCCGATCATCCTAGGGAGACCTTTCTTGGCCACGGGAAGGACACTCATAGACGTGCAAAAAGGAGAACTTACTATGAGAGTCCAAGATCAAGAAATAAAATTCAATGTGTTCAAGGCCATGAAATACTCTATGGACGAGGAAGAGTGTTTTCGAATGGATTTAATTGAGCAAATTACCAGTGAAGATATGAGCAAGAGTTTGATCAACGATCCGTTAGAAGCAACTTTATTGGGGGATGAAGAAAAAGATGACCCAGAATTTGTGGACTTATTACAGATGCTAAACTCGTTGCCACGAGTTAGCAGATTCAGAGCACCATTTGAACCTCTGCACACTGAGGGGACAGTTGCAGAAAAATTGAAACCATCATTGGAGGAACCACCGACATTGGAACTTAAGCCACTCCCTAAACACATCAGGTATGCGTATTTAGGCAATTCAAATTCTTTACCTGTAATTATTTCTGCTGCACTTAACGAATTGCAGGAAGAAAAGTTGTTGAGGGTGCTTAGGATCACAAATCAGCGATTGGATGGACGATTGTGGATATAAAAGGCATTAGCCCATCATTTTGCATGCACAAGATTTTGATGGAGGATGATGCAAAACCATCGGTGGAGCATCAACGTCGACTTAACCCAATCATGAAGGAAGTGGTCAAGAAGGAAATTCTAAAATTATTGGATGCCGGTATCATATATCCAATTTCTGACAGTAAATGGGTAAGTCCGATTCATTGTGTGCCAAAGAAAGGGGGAATGACGGTGATACAGAATGAGGACAACGAGTTAGTTCCAACAAGGACAGTGACTGGTTGGAGGGTGTGCATCGATTATAGGAGGTTGAATAAGGCAACCTGAAAGGATCATTTCCCGCTACCTTTTATCGATCAAATGTTAGACAGGTTAGCGGGACATGAGTTTTACTGTTTATTGGATGGATACTCGGGCTATAATCAGATCACCATCGCTCATGAGGATCAAGAAAAGACAACATTTACATGCCCTTACGGCACATTTGCATTCAGGAGGATGTCATTCGGGCTATGCAACGCACCAGTAACTTTCCAACGGTGTATGATGGCTATTTTTTCAGATATGGTGGAGAAGAATGTTGAAGTCTTCATGGACGATTTCTTTGTTTATAGAGACAATTTTGATACTTGCCTAGAGAATCTGGTCATGGTTTTGCAGCGATGTAAGGAGACAAACCTCATACTCAATTGGGAAAAATGTCACTTCATGGTTGAAGAGGGCATAATTTTGGGCCATAAGGTATCGGCTCAAGGATTGGAGGTGGACAAAGCAAAGATGGATATGATCGAGAAACTGCCTCCACCGAACTCAGTTAAGGGTATTAGAAGTTTTCTGGGGCATACTGGGTTTTACAGGAGGTTCATAAAAGACTTCTCTAAGATTGCAAAATCTCTATGCAGTCTTTTAGAGAAAGATGTTACTTTCAGCTTTTCTGCGGAATGCAAGTCAGTATTTGACCTATTGAAAAAGAAATTAACTACAGCCCCCGTGATAGTCGCACCGAACTGGAAAATGCCATTTGAGCTTATGTGTGATGCGAGCGATTATGCGGTTGGGGCTGTTTTGGGACAAAGAAGAGATAAGGTGTTTCACGCCATATACTATGCAAGCAAAACACTTACGGAGACTCAAATGAATTACACTACCACGGAAAAGGAATTGCTTGCAGTAGTGTACGCATTTGACAAATTTTGGGCATACTTGATCGGAACTAAGGTAATAGTCTACACGGACCATTTGGCGATTCAGTACCTAATAGCGAAAAAAGATGTTAAGCCACGCCTTATCCGATGGATTCTCCTACTTCAAGAGTTTGATTTAGAAATTAAAGATAGAAAGGGGACGGAGAATCAAGTTACCGACCATTTATCAAGGCTGGAAAATCCAGAAAAAAAGGATGAAGATAAATGTGCAATCAACGAGTCATTCCTGGATGAGCAACTATTTGGGTTAAATGCAAAATTTCCGTGGTATGCAGACTTTATAAATTATGTGGTGAGCAAAATGCTTCCCCCTGATCTTACACGATAACAGAAAAAGAAGTTTCTTTATGACGTCAAGTGGTACATGTGGGATGAGCCGTATCTATTCAAGTAGTGCGCCGATAAGATGATTCGATGATGTATCCCCTAAAGTGAAGTCCACAACATAATGCAAGAATGCCACTCGTCAGCATATGGTGGACATTATGGGAGTGAACACACTGCGGCAAAAGTGCTTCAAGTCGGGTTTTATTGGCCGACATTGTTCAAAGACGCCCACCAATTCGTGAAAACATGTGATAGAAGCCAAAGGGTAGGAAACATATCCAAACGGAATGAGATGCCCCTACAAACAATTCTTGAAGTGGAAATCTTCGATGTATGGGGGATCGATTTCATGGGACCCTTCCCTTCGTCCTTAAGCAATTAGTATATTCTACTCACCGTGGATTACGTCTCGAAGTGGGTTGAAGCTGCAGCACTACCGTCCAACGATGCCAAGGTTGTCCTCAAATTCCTATAGAAAAACATTTTCACGAGGTTTAGCACGCCAAGAGCAATAATCAGTGACGAAGGTAGTCACTTCTGCAATAAGTCTTTTACAGCTCTCTTAGCTAAGTATGGGGTTAACTACAAGGTGGCTATAGCGTATCATCCTCAAACAAATGGACAGGCTGAGGTATCAAATAGAGAAGTTAAGAAGAAATTGGAAAAAGTCATAAATCCGAGTCGAAAAGATTGGTCACTTCGGTTGGATGACGCATTATGGGCGTACCGGACTGCATACAAAACACCAATCGGGATGTCACCATATCAACTCTTGTACGAAAAAGCATGTCACTTACCGGTGGAGCTACAGCATAAAGCCTACTGGGCCATACAGAAATTGAATTTTGATCAAGCCGCTGTAGGAGAAAAGAGGCTACTTCAACTAAATGAGCTTGACGAATTCCGACTCCAAGCCTACGATAACGCCAAGCTACACAAAGAAAAGGTTAAAAGATGGCACGACCAGAAAATTATGCAATGAACATTCGAGTCGGGTCAATCAGTCCTCTTGTTCAACTCACAACTGCGATTGTTCCTAGGAAAGCTTAAGTCGAGATGGTCGGGACCATTCACTATAAAACGAGTATTTCCTCATGGCGCCGTTGAACTCTACAGTCGTAATCCGTTAGAGACGTTCAAGGTCAATGGTCAACGGATAAAGCATTACTGGGGTGGCAAGTCGAACTGGGACGCTGACGACATTACCCTCGCCGATACACAGTAAAACAGGGAGTAGTCAGGCTGAACGACTTAAAATCAAGCGCTAATTGGGAAGCAACCCAACTTTTCGTTATTTTTCATAGTTCATGTTTAATTGTTAGGATGTAGTTTTTATTAAGCAATATTTAGGTCTTATCAAGTAAAACTTTTGCTAAAAATATCAATGAAACTCCATGTCGCTATTAATCTAACAGATTGCATGTTTATGGTTGCAGGAGGGGCCCAAAGTGAGTAAGAGCAACAACGGGCAAGAAAACAAGCAAAATTAGAGAATTGTGATCTGCACTTTCTAAAACCAAAAATTCAATTATAGTGGGCATGCTCGTCGGGGCGGGCATTTTTGGCCTAGCACCCCCCGCCGGGGCGGGGGTCCTGAATCCTGGGCAGACACGCTTATTTGAAACGCACACCCCAGCCATATCTCCCTCACATACAAACCTGGTGCCATCTTTGTTTTCTCTCCTAAACATAACCCACGTTTGACATCTCCTGTCAACCTCTTCAACCCATTACCTACATCAAACCCTCATCCCCACTACTACCACTACCTAAATCCATTACACCCACCTTCTACCCCATGAATTCCATCACGTAGCCTCCATCACGTCCACCACTTCCTCTCCCCCACATCACTCCTATATAAACCCTACCTCATACTTCCCATATTCAACACCATTAAACTCGACTTCATCCAGAAATTGGGAAACACATAGCCCACTTGAGAGTAAGTTACATTTCCTTTGAGTTTTCATCTGCTCTCCACTGAATTCCATAGAAATAACCTAAGTTTGGGGGAAGAACGGGCTATGCACACCAAGTGTTTGATAAATTGACTGAACCAAGTGTAAGGGAAGGAAATGTGTGCCAGCAAGTTTCAAACATCCAAAAATCAATGGCTTCACAACCAACATCAAAACGCCAAAGGGGAGAGGGTTCAAGTTCCGCTCCACCGACACGAACATATGACCGCCGAAAATTCAGAAGTGTCACCGCCGCCGACTGGTACGACTATATGGTTACCAAGGCTCTTACACAGGAGCGGGGGTTGGCTCTAGATGCCCATGATGGTGAGATGATGCAACAAATTTATCAGCAAGGGTGGGTAAAATTCACATAGGATCCCGAGCCCGTTGCTGTGAATGTCGTCAAGGAGTTCTATGCTAACGCAGAGGACAAGGCACCATTTAATGCCTTTGTGCGGGGTCGCATGGTACCGTTCAGTGCTAATGCAATCAATACATATTATCAGCTGAGGGTGCCACACCAGTGCCAGTATGCCTATATGCGGGATTTCGACCCTGACTTTGAGGAGGTTATCCAAAACATGACTAAGCGGGGTACAACATGGATAAAGGGTACGAAGGGAGGCACAGTGTTTCACAACAAGGACCTCAGTCGGTACGGGAAAATCTGGTATGCCTTCCTTTGTGATAAATTGCTAGCATCCACGCACACATCGGACGTGACCAAGGAGAAAGCACTCCTTCTGTATGCCATCGTGCATAACTTCATCATAGACATCGGGGCAATTATCAATTTTTCTATTCGACGATGTCTCTGGGGCAACTTTTCTGGCGACTTACCACACCCATCTCTCATATGTGGGTTGTGTCGTCAAGCCGGAGTGCGTTGGTCCGATGATGAACACACTCTAATGCTGCTGCAGCTCTTAGATACTAGAATGATAGCGCGGTATTCAGTGTGGCCCGGCGGTGAATCGCATCCTAGAGGTTTAGGATTTGTTTTTCCATCAGCTTCGGAGGACGAGGCTGAAGCTGAAGATACCTCGGAGGATGAGGATGAAGCTATGGGAGATCAAGGAACCAAGCAGGTACCGCAGACCGAGGCAATATCTAGTCCTCAGTTCCTTGAGTTCAAAAATCAGATGAATGCACACAATAGGACAGCACGCCGGGAAATGAGGCGATTGGCGATGCGCCAAGATCACATGTTTAATGCCATGAACGCATCTTTCGCCTCACTCAACACATCACTCCAAAGTTTTAACCCGACGGCTAAATTTTCATATCAACAGCCCAGACCATTACCTCGATTTCCTCTGAGTGATTCTGATAAAGAAGAGCACCAACCACCTCCCCAGACTTAGACGATTCCAGGGAAGTCCTCATGCACTTAATTTTTATCCAATGAAGGCATTGTCTTATTTAAGTTTGGGAGATTTATTTATTTGTTTAGTTGCATGCATGCATTTTGTTAATTTTGTTTTCATATCTAGTTTTGCATTATAGATTAGGTATTTGCATAGTAGTTAGGATTTTGCATAGTTTTTATAAATCTAAAAAAAATTAGTTAAATAGTGTGTTTGCATATGTCCAACGGCGTCGCATTTTTCATGTTATTTGTGGGCCAATAATGAGATTGTGAACAAGTTAACCAATATAGTATGGATTATTAGAACTATGATATAATTTCTGTTATGAATCGATTCTTGGACTTGTTTGGAAACTGTTATAAAACGGGTAGCACTAATAACATTTTTGTTGACCGATCAGTTCAAATTGATACATAAAAAGTTTTTAAAGGATAATGCTAGGGTGAACCAGAAAATGACAAGGATAGGCAGTGAAGGCTTAAATTAGGCAAAAACTTAAGTTTGGAGGAATATATGTGGGGTATATAAGCTTTAAAAAAAATGGGTTGAGTCTTGTGGTGGGTTGAGGAGAAACACTCCCCATAAACACAAGTGTGAGATGGAGCGTAAAACGCACTCACCAACCATCTATCAAAAGAAAAAGAAAAGGGAAATTATCACGGAAAAAGTGCAAAAAGCCCCGTGTGAAAAAAAAAGAGAAAAAGAAGAAAGCATAAGTATCCTGCATGTACCCTTGAATTTGGTTCTGTTTAATTTTAGTTGAGTTGTGCCTATCTTTGAGATTTTTAAGTTTGCACTGTATGATTCCTTCTAAGAAGTTGTTTATGCATTGAATTTGGGTTCGAATCAGTTATCTTAGATGTTGTTCACACACGCACGCTATACCAGTGATAATTGTTCAAGATTTGAGAATTAATAAGAAATTGTGGATTAGTTTTGGTGATTCGTATTGTAAAGTTGCTTGTTTTCTCTGAGGCTGATGGGATAAGTTAGTTTATGCGACGTTGTTGGATTTTTAGGCATTTAGATTGTTAGTGCATTTCATTGCATTGCATAGCATGTAGTTTGTTTTGTGCTCGGGGACTAGCACGGTTTAAGTTTGGGGGATTTTGATAAGTGAATTTTATATACACGAATCGATTTCCATTTCAAGTTTAAATTCGTAATTATCTTCATGTTTTGTGTTCGTTTTTACTCGTTATATGTTATTTTATGTGTAGGGTGGTCATGGATGCAAGTGGTGAGGAAAGGCGGTCTTAGTGGAGCAAAAGTGGAAAAATGTTGAAGACGACAAAAAGTTGAAGTCAGTAGCCTAGCCCGCCGGGGCGGGCTTTATTATATTTGTACCCCCCGCCGGGGCGGGGGTCCCAATTTCTGGGGTGTCCTGTTCAGTTTCGACTTCTGTTGGTGCTCAGTTTGTGGGACTTTAATGATGCGCATAGACTCTACAAAAGGGGATTTTCGGCCAGAAAAGAGAGGACTTGAGATTACTTTGATATACAACAATCTTACAACACGCAGAGCATAATTCAAGAGGATTTCTAGGATTCAAGCGTAACTTTGGAGGAGTAATTTTCAGAGATTGTCACGACGATTGCAAATCGAGTCTACGTGAAGGGTTTTTCAATATTCTTCTTCTCTTTAGTCTTATTTGTAATTGGAAGGATGTTTTCAGTAAATTATTCAGTTTTTAATTCATTCGTTATGAACTAATTCACTTATTAGACTTGTGATGGATCTTTGGGTGAAACGATGATTCTATAGCTTTGATTTCTAATTCAATAATATATCATCAGTTTATCTATGTTAATTTGAGCGTAAATTTATGAATTGCCTGATCAACAGTTCTTTGTGGATTTGAAAGGAATCGAGAGAGGAGATTCGAATCTAGACCTAGTTAATATAGCATGTGTCATGAATTTTGTCAATAGCAGATTTGTGATTATTGTTGAGGTAGAGATACGCTTGACATCACATGTAATTGTATAGAGAGCTTAAACTTAAACCTTCTTTAATTGCAGTTCACATAGAGATATAGTGAGTTGGTTAATTTAGGTGTTTAACGGATTTCTATCTTAATTGTGGATTGATGTTAATATGGTATTAGTGCATCGAGAGGTGGCTATTACTACGATCGTGTTCTTGATTAATAAACTGGGATATTAAATTGAGTTGGAATAAAGGTTTGAAAATCAGAGTGAAGCCCAGGATGAAATCATAAGTCTAATTCTCCATTAATTGTTTGAAATTCCAGATTTTGATATTGGTGACTGTTTTGTGATAGTTTACTTATTTATTAATTTAGTTTTTTTATATATATAGTTTTAAAACCATTGAATTGAATAGTTTAATAGAATTAGGATTAATAGAAAATTGATAATTATGAAGTTAAAATTTTTGATAATTTCTCCTCGTGGGAACGATACTCTATTTACTACTATATTACTTGTTGACCACGTACACTTGCGTGTTTTGTGCGTATCGATTTACACCAACAGTATACAGTTTTCATACTTTGCTCAAACCCAAATATCACGACCTTCATCAATTAAGCAGCAAATTACACACACCCAAATGATATAGACTTCATATAAACATTATCCATCACATATATACTGATTTAGAACAATTAAACAACAACTACAATCAAATTAAGTCATTTGAATTCCATATTTTTGCCAAAACTTCATTTTTTGATATCTTTAGCAAAAATCATCACTGAAACTTCGTTACTACACCAATTCAATTCATTCAAACTGTATTCTTTTCATTTCTTAATGAATTAACACATTCAAGAATCAATTTACAATTTAGTTCACAAATCAACTATCAATTTTGGACTCCAACAAGCCATATTCATGCACACACTCACTGTAAACGATTTCTTTTCTTTTTTTGAACGTAATACTCCTAAATTAATATCCCAAATCCTTGTTATAACATCACAATTACAAATAAACACAATCAATCACTCAAAAGTTCATCAAAATTGCATTATAGAGAGTTGGAAAACAATTTTTATTATTTTACAGTGAACTCAAGAACATACAACTTTTCATATACGTAAAACTTAAAGCTTTAGAAATTATACCTTTAATTCGCTTGTTTAACCGACAAGAATGATTAGCTTTGATTCCTCAAACTTCTTCCTTCAAACTCACTAGTTTCTCTCTTTTCTTTCTCTCTTTTCTCTCTATTTCTTCTTTGTTCTTCCTCTCTTCTATTCTCCGGCTTAGGCCAAAAGTTCTTACGTAAAATAAAACAAACGCAAGAATAAAAATAAAACATATAAAACTGTCATAATAATAACTCTACTAAATATGTATCAGTTACAAATTTTTTTTTAAAATTCAAAAGCCATAAGGCCTTGTTTGGCAAAACACTTTTAAAAATAAAAACTTAATATTCCTTAAGCCTTGTTTGGTAAACCCATTTAAAACTCCCTTAATTTATTTTAATAAATTATTTATACTATAGTTTATTGTCCCACATTATTTATTTGGATTTTCATATCAAATCTTAATTAAATAAAAACTAATTACAACTTATTAAATCAATTTTTTACTTCACCCATTACCACAAAATTATAAATTTCATTATAATTTTATTTAATAAATTAACACATCACTTTAATTACTAAATTAAATTAAAATAATATTATAGCAATTCATGTAATCATTATCAACTCTCTAATTTAATTATTAAATTAAATTAGGATATTATCTCATAAATTTAATTCATCACTCTTTTATCTTAATTAAGTTCATTTCTACAACTCATGAATTATTTATTTAACTAATAAATAATCCAATAAATATCTACTTAACAACAAATACATCAATTAAAAATATTTATTTAATTCAATAAATATTTGAAATTATAAATAAAATTCTGGATTGTTACATTATACTTTAGTACCTTCATCTTTGCCTCCATTTATAATTTATTCCCTCAAGTATTATCAATCTTGCATAACCTCCCTTAATAGTACTTGCATGTGAACCAATAGTTCTTTGCATGTGAACCAATAGTAATTAATTACTTATTTATTCGATTAATTACTCGTTTGGTCAATTTAACATCTATAAATCAACTATTACCAAAATAAATGTCGATTTCCACTAACACTAATATTCCCAACACAATGAAAATATTTTTATCATCACTTTCATCTTTTAATTTTTGAAGTTTGACTTTTTTCAAAAAAGTCAACTGTTGACTTTTTGACCAAAAAATCAACCCCGACAAATTTTGTGTTAATAGTCTATTTTGACTAATTTCATCGCCTCGGACTCAAATATCTCGTTCGCGTCTCCAAATTCAACTCCGAACTCAAATTCGAGTTTTAATTTCATTTTCTTATGTTTTATACACACTTTTGCTTTCTTAGTTAGTTCAAACTATTTAATTAGTCTTAACTAACTATTAAATTAAATCTCATCATTTATCGCTAATAAATATATATAACACATTTTTAATCTTTCAACAATTATTCATCATTAATATTATAACTCACAATATTGACAACTATATCCTTCCCAGAAAAGAGGGGACTTTTCGATAAGGATTTCTCATTATTGGCGCGCAATTAAATAACCTAACCCTTTTCCTCAACAGATATTTTTAAATATTGTCAATAATACAAATAATAATATGAATAATTGTGTCGTCTCAATTATTGATTTAATAATATAAAATATTGTGCAGATGATACTGTGACAATAATGGAATCAATAGTATGAGATACTATGCAGCAACTATTGTGACAATTATTGAATAAAACTGAGTAACTTCTTACGTAAGTATAAATAATTAGAGATATTGTGCAATACCGTGTGCTACTTTTCAGTACTACGTACCATTGTGGAACAACGCGTATTATTATACTTTTATCATCGGGTATTTCAACAGTTTAACGATAAAAATTTTGCCATTATTTTTATAAAAAGGTTATTTCTGTCGCTTTCTATATCCGATAGTTATTCTATTGTGGGGTCTACCAATGATTGCGTCGTCGTATGAATATTCCCCGACAAAAAGAATATTCTCCGACCAAACGAATATTTCCCGACACAACGAATATTTTATAACAACTTGCTTACTTTATAAAAATTTTACATATTACCCTTAACTTTAGAATTTATTAAATTATCACCTTAGTATTAATATTTATAAGAAAAATTAAATATTTTTATTTCATAAAATTCGGGGTCTTACATTTGTACTGAAAACTTAAGTACATGTGTTGTCTATGATCAGAGAATTGTAATAATTGATTTTAGTGACTTAAATTAGGTGATGTAGATCTGAATTTAAAGGAGATGGGGAAGGGTTTTTTACATAAATAATGCTAATATCACATAAAAAGGGTCGCATAATACTCACATACACACATAGGGGTGAGCAATTCGGTTATAACCGAACCGAATAGTTTATTCGGTTATAACCGAATAGTTTATTCGGTTATAACCGAAAACCAAAATTTTACTTATTTCCATATCTGAAATACTAACTGAATTTAAAGATAACCAAATTACCGAAAACCAAATAACCGAATTTGAAAATTCGGTTATTCGGTTAATAATCGAAATTATGTTTCATTTTATCAAAAAAAAATCATTTCAAAATGGCAATCTATGTTAACCACTTTTGAATTAAACAACAATATAATTAGGTTGTTGCCATTACGATCTATTTTAGCATTCAACAAATTGGAAAAACAAAGGACCAAAGCCATCAGATTCGGAATTGACCATGATGAAATGAAGATATTGTCAAAAGCCATCGAAGATCTATGTTGGCATTCACATAAAATACCCTGCTACAGGCTGCAGCTGATTAGTGCGTTCTACTTTGAACAAAATGGAGATCGTTGGGACAGATCCTGACGGCCATGAATTCTAGAACGCCGACTGTGACGTCCCCAAATTCGGGTACTAATCACTACGAATCTGGTACATCATTTCTATAACTATTGCGGAAGGTATAAACATAAATTATTTATACAATAACCTTTACACATAATACCCAAGGTCGATAACCTTAACTTAATACACATATTCATATACTACAGGACTTACAATATTATTTGCCTTCAATACTATTACAATTTAAACCTGCACTATAATCCATTCCTGGAATTATCTTTGCCTTTGTCTGTATCCGAAGTATTCGTCTTTAATCTGAAATGTTTATCATGATATAGCAAGGGCAAGCAACAAGTTTGCCTAGCAAGTTTAAGTTCAAAGAAAGAAATATCATGTTTGAAAGAATAATAAGCTGGCTGACAAACTTTCAACAATATAATAATTGTGAAAGAACATGAATCGATTTTCATAATTGAATGATCGAGACAATAAAAATGAATGGCCAACAATGAACATGAACAACTATAACTGAACCAAATGGTAATGAAGGTGATCAGCCTTTCATATCTGATGAACATATACAACGTGCACAACGTGCGAATCAATAAATCATAGACGTGATGTAATCAACAATAATTAACCACTAGTTAAAAGTATAGTTCGAGAAACTTGCACAATAAAAGTATAGGAACTTGCATGTATTGTTGAATACTGCTACGCAAAGCTAATTTAGCTTCAGTTGAAAGACTTATTATTGATAATATCGATCTCTCAATTAAAATAATATCATCACATACACTACTATTAATTATAGTCATTATAAAACTTAAACACTTATCACATAATCAAATATTAGATTACTCCTTAAAACATCATTATTATTATCATCCTTTGATAATTTTTTAATCATTATATCATATACATTATGATTTAACACTTTAATCTTATATATTACAAGTTCTTCTTTAAAATCTAATAAGTCAAATACTAATCCAGCAACCCAGATTGCAATCCAGCAAATAGATTGCAATCCAGCAAACTGGATTCTAAATTCAGTAACCAGATGGCCAATCTAGCAAACCAAATTACAATCCAGCAAACTGGATTTCAATTCCAGCAACCAGATTGCAATCCAGCAAGCTAGATTCAACAGACATTCAATCCAGCAAGTCTGGACTCATTAATTTTTCAATCCAGCAAGTTGGATTCATTATCTCTTTTCACGAAAATACCAAATCAATTTATTATTTTTCTATCCTTTGTCCAAACATATATACATATATTTCATACACAAAAAGAATTTTTCCATAATTTTTCAACTCCCTTTAGTATTTTTTAAAAATTATTTTTAGTTCGTAGCTTAAGAAATTAGCCCTATCATGCTCAACTCCAGAAATTCTCATCTCTTGACATAATCTTATACATATTAACGTCAACCTCCATTTTAAATTTCGTATCCATCGGAGTTATAGAACTCCGATTATAGCCGTTTTCGTCAAAGAAATCTTAAAAATTGAAATGGTCATAACTTGGTCATTTTAAGTCAGAATGAGTTCATTTTTGGACATGAGATACTTTATATCATATATTTTCATGTCCCAAAAGGTCGGAATTTATTTCACAAATTAAGTGGCCGAAACTGCCCTTGCAAATTTTGGAACAGTAGGTTTTTCAAAAATTCCACTTTTGCCTACTTTGTCAAAAACAGTCCATACGGAAATTCACAACTCCTTTTTCAGTGATTCCACTTTGAGATGTTAGAAAACTCATTATATTATCATCCCAAATTTTTTCAAAATTTTTGAATGTCATAAAAATGATGAAACTACCCCTGGCAATGACTGGACCAAAACAGTCTGTTTCTCTTTTTAAAAAAACAAAACTGTTTTGGCTAAAACAACCACTTTGAATTGTTTACTTAATATTTTTGAGTGTTACCACTTGGGTTTAGTAGTTTACTTATATATCTAGTACCTCTTTTTGACGGATCGCAAAACAAAGTTGTAGATCTCAAGTTATAAGCTTACAAAGTAGAAAACAATTTAGAGTTTTCTAGTTTTCAAAACATAACTTTCATTTCCTTACTTTAGATCTAACTTTTGATACACAAAAGGGTTAGAACTAAACATAAAACACTTATTAACATGTAAATCTAGAGTTTTAAAGTTTTGAATCATAGATTCAAGTTTTGATTGAGAATAATCAAAATAAAAGTACATAATCTAGTTAGATTTTATACCTTTTCTTGTGAGTTTCCTTTTTCTTCTTCCTAAGTTTGATTATGGAGCTTTGATAGTTTACAAAACTCTCTCTCTCTCTTCCTCTAAGGGCTGCCGTTCATCCCCTCTCTCTCTCTCTCTCTCTCTTTAGTTCTTTGATAGAAGAAAGTGAAAGAATAGATGAAAGAGAGAATAAATTTTTAATGTGTTGTAAAGCACAGTATAGATATAAGGTATATAGCCAAACACATCATCCTTTTTTCATCCTCCACTAACCGGTCATTTGACCATTCATTCACCACATATTAGTTAACATTAGTGGCTTAGCAATAACATGACACATAAGGCATAAGTTGGTAAAATATCTTTTGCAAAAATGTGACTTAAAATGATGACATGCTACCTCTTATTCTCTCCACTTCATAGCCGGCCAAGTGGCCACTTTTTCACCAAGTTTTGTTTTATTTTAATGCTCTAATTAGTATACTAAAGGTCCAAAATTACCCCACCCCCCTTTCAATTGGGCTAAACTTTGGCTACCATATTTAATCTCTTAGGTTTATAATTTAATTCTTTGGGCTATAGAAAATTATCACAGTCCAACACTTTTATTTTCTTATCCAACCCTAATCATTTATTTAGGGTTTTCATTTCCTCAATTATAATTTAATTCCTTACTTACATGCCCTTAATTTCTTAACTCAATTAGACTTGTTATAATTAAGTTATAAAATTAATTAATTGAGACGTATAAAATAAATCTCTTAAAATTAGTATATATTTTAAATATTATTATTCTCTCATACCATAACCCTTAAGTTATTCAATTTTTTCACTCCTAATATATAATTAGGTTACTTTAATTTCTTTTATTTATATTAATAAACAAATATAAACCATCACATAATATTCATATTCACTTACTCATATTCACAATACACAAAACCATACAAGCCTTTCACAAAATTTTTTAAATCCATACCTTATTTCCAGTCTAAGTCTTATTATTCAACCTTTATTTAATCAATTAAGAAATTATTGGGTTGTCACACCGACTAGATATGGAGGTAAGAGGTCGGAGATCATAACCAGAAGAAGACTGATTGGAGGGAAGAGATCCTATTTTGGAAGTAAGCAGTTGCACCATTTTTATCCCTCTAAAATACCAAATTCTCAGTTTTGTGTTTGGTGCTTCTATTTATATCTGTGTATTGATCGGTGAGTGTGCTCTGTTTTTGGAAAAGATGGAGTATTGAGATGTTGAAGTTGAAGGCATCATTTTTACATGATTGAGATTGTGAAAGAACTTGAAAAACCTGATGCATAAACCCTAAAATGGATGTAGTGAAGTACTGATGTACGTGTATCAGTGGTCTAGTGGTAGTGTTCTCTCTCTAGATGTTTAAATGTAAATGAGGTACAGCTGGGCTAATTTTTAGTTAATAATAATATTATAATTTGGTTATTATACATATATAGTTCGTTTTGAAAATTTTTTAAATCCATACCTTATTTCCGGTCTAAGTCTTATTATTCAACCTTTATTTAATCAATTAAGAAATTATTGGGTTGTCACACCGACTAGATATGGAGGTAAGAGGTCGGAGATCATAACCAGAAGAAGACTGATTGGAGGGAAGAGATCCTATTTTGGAAGTAAGCAGTTGCACCATTTTTATCCCTCTAAAATACCAAATTCTCAGTTTTGTGTTTGGTGCTTCTATTTATATCTGTGTATTGATCGGTGAGTGTGCTCTGTTTTTGGAAAAGATGGAGTATTGAGATGTTGAAGTTGAAGGCATCATTTTTACATGATTGAGATTGTGAAAGAACTTGAAAAACCTGATGCATAAACCCTAAAATGGATGTAGTGAAGTACTGATGTACGTGTATCAGTGGTCTAGTGGTAGTGTTCTCTCTCTAGATGTTTAAATGTAAATGAGGTACAGCTGGGCTAATTTTTAGTTAATAATAATATTATAATTTGGTTATTATACATATATAGTTCGGTTATTCGGTTAATCCGAACCCAAAAATCGAAAATAAAATCGGATATAACCGAATTACAAAAAATATTCGAATAACCGAAAAAATTCGGTTTAAAAAATTCAATTCGGTTCGGTTCGGTTCGGTTCGATTCGGTTCGGTAATTCGGTTTTATCCGTTTTTTGCTCACTCCTATAGACACACATGCATATTGCAATTCTCACTTGTCAAGTGGGGATCCACGGTATGTATGTATGTATTTATATGTGAAGATTATGTGACCCTTTTTATGTAATAATAGCATTGTTATTTTTACATTTTGCAGTTTGTGGCTCGAGTCATGCCCAAATGCATGATCCAGGGATTCGCATGCCAACTAGGACACACTGCTCTGTTCATATCTGCGATTGACTTCATCCTTTTTTAATAGTTTCAGTTTATGATGACATTCTTTTGTACTTTATATGGATTCAAGACAGAGTTGTCCTTGTCAAGCCAGAATGGGTACAGGCAACTGCCATCAAGTTCTTAGAACAAGGATGGTGATGATAATTATAGCTACAGCCTTTTGAAGTCGTTACAATTTAATAGAAACAAATAAGAACAATCAAACAGCTCAGTTTTTTTCATGTCGCTGGCACCTTACCATCTCTGTACACAAATCTTAAATTTCAGCAAAACCATATAGGCCTAGATCATTCTCCATAATTATTTAAAGCACTCAATGATTATAGGCCTTTTGATGTATGATTTTGATAGTGTCAACTGACATAACAATGTATATATACTTCAGTCTTCATGATCAACAAGGCCTTTGCGGTTTATGATTTTTTTTTGTTGTCAAACGAATAAACTTTATATGTGCTTTATTTTGAAGGCTTTGTACGTGCGTTAAATTAAGGTTGTTTGACTCAAAAGTTATAAAATGAATAAATTTGGAATGTGCCTACAAGATGACTGCTTATATTAATATTATAATAAGATCAATGTGTGATATGGCCAAATCTATCCACAACTCGTATGCTATTCATCCGTTTGCTCGGAAACCAAACAGAGAAGGCATCAAGAAGTTTTCCAACGTTAAAAAAGAATCCCTCACTTGCCACCAAAACTATCTAATCTTAGTAAGGGAAATGTGTATGCGCATTTTAAAGGATAATGATGGTACAAAAGAGCTGAAGTTAAGGCAGACAATATCAATGACACATTACATAAATAAATACAAACAACAAGGGTAAGAATATGATACATATAGCAGTGTCACTCTACTTGTCCTCACTTCTAATTAACTATTCTGACACACCTTACTCATCGCCCATAGCCAACTCCAGCGCATAGTCATCCCTTTCCTGCAAGAAAACAGATTGAAAATTGTAAATAAAACAAGATAAGTAAAATTATAAACCTGTTACAATCTCTTTATTAATCACTTCATCTTTTCACCTTTACTAATTATTTTTTGGATAAATGAATTTGTTTCAACAACTTTAATGAACAAATTGACTTACAATAGGTCCTCGGGCAAAATATCTTCCAAATTGAAGCCAGTATACCTGCAGTAATATTGATATCATATTCCCATGACCTAAACGAACAAGAGATAAAACTGAACTATAAACAGAATTTCAGCATGAAGTTTTTAAGAACAGGCGGCGGTGGTGTGGCAGTCGCATACTGACAATTGATAGATATCAATAATCCTACAATTTGCATTCATGGGAAGCTAATTTGCCATGATATTCTGTGTGCGGTGTTACATATATAATTTCTTGTATAACTACTAATACACACAGACATAGAGAATATTGGCAATGGATGATAAATATAGAGAAGTGAGAAGTGTTTGATCCTTAAAATATTTGATTCAACTCACTTGCTTCAAAATGACTCGCATACAAGACTATTTATAGGGGTCCCAAGACACTTCTAGAGCCACTATAATAATTACTACATGACCAAATACATGTACATGAATTTAACAATACATGTTCCAATACACTTCTAAATACATTCATGTACATACATGTATCATGAACTTAGGCATTACTCATTCATGTACTAATACTAATTAAGATAATTCATGAACAATCTAGAATCAATTTGGTTTAGTTTGCTAACAAAACCTCTCGTAAACCAAATTTATTCTTCACTCTGAGCTTAGCGATTTGCCTTTCGAATACTTCTGCAGTAACGGGATTTATAAAAATGTCAGCTAGTTGCTCATTTACAATACTTGATATTAATAATTCCATCATTCGCAAGTTCCCTTAAGAAATGATATCGAATGCTAATATGCTTTGTCTTTCCATGAAGAACTGAATTTTTGGTAACTGAAATTGTTGAAATGTTATCATAAAACAAAGTTGGATCAACTTCTTGTTTTTGCTTGAGATACTTCAAAATTCCTTCTAACCAAACTAGATGACATCCCACATGTGCAGCAACTATATATTCAGCTTCAGTTGTTGAAAGAGCAACAATTGGCTGTTTCTTTGAACTCACAAAAATAACTCCGCTTCCAATATTGAAAATATAGTCTGAAGTACTTTTGCTATCATAAATGCTACCTCCAAAATCATTGTTGTGTATCCAGTAAGATTAATTGGAACTCCAGCTTCATAGAAAATTCCATAATCAACTGTGCATTTCACATATTGCAAAATTCTTTCTGTTGCTTCCCAATGTTCTGAGTGAGGCTTCTCCATTAACCTGCTAATCATACTAACAACAAACATAAATCTAGTCTTGTGGCAGTGAAATACATCAAATTTCCAACCAAACTCCTGTAAATAGTTGGATCCACAAGTTTTCCTTCTTCTTTCTTGCTTAACTTAAGCCATGTATTCGTGGAGTTGAAACAGGATTAGCATTCTCCATCTTGATTTTTTTTTTTAAATTTCCCTTGCATATCTCCCTTGGGAAATAAAAATTCCCTTACAGGATTGATTAACTTCAAAGCCCAAAAAATGATGCAACTCTCCCAAATTAGTAATGTCAAACTCTTGTTTCATTGAAGTTTTGAAATCATTAAGCATCACCATATCATTGCCCGTAAAAATGAGATCATCAACATAGAGACTTACCACCATAAATCTTCCTTTTGAAGAATCAATTTTGGTGTTTAAGGTATGCTCTTGAGGACACTTTTGAAAGTCATTCTTCTCAAAGTACGAATTAATGCGGCTATACCAAGCCCCTTGGTGACTGCCTCACACCATATAAAACCTTCTTTAACTTGTAAACTTTATCTTCTTCACCTTTCTTCACGAAGTCAGGTGGCTGGTCGACATAGATCTCTTCCTCAAGAAACCCATTTAGAAATACTGATTTGACATCCATTTGGAACAACTTCCAATTGCTTTGAGCTGCAAGTGATATATTTAAACGAGCAGTATCAAGTCTTGAAACAAGTGCAAATACCTCATTAAAATCTTCTCCTTCCTTTTATGCATACTCCTTTGCAACGAGCCTCATTTTGTACTTATTGACTGAGCCATATGAATTTAACTTAGTCTTGAAAACCCATTTAACTCCAATGGGTCTTTTGTTTGGTGGTAAACTGACGAGCTCACAGGTACCATTATTTTCAATAGCTATAATTTCTTCCTTCATGGATTGTTTCTATTTTTCTTCTTTTGTTGCATCTTCATGGGAGATCGGATCTTCTCCTGCAAAGAAAGCAAAGAAAATAACTCTTGCATCAACTGGCTCTATAGTATCATAAATCTCCTGAAAAGTCCTTATATTGATTCCTTTCGGGCTTCTACTAGAAGACTTTCTTGTCAAAGAAGGTGGAGCATTAGTTAGGTTCAAGGATGGAGCATCTTCACTTAGCATGCGGCTACAACCTTCCAAATCCTCCACGAGCAATGGTGCCTCATCTGCAGTGTTTATTTCAGCATCATTGAAAAATAATTTTTCATCAAATTTTACATCCCTACTAATAACAATTTTCTTTGTTCTTAGATTAGATGGCTTGTAGGCTTTTGACCTTTGACTATATCCAACAAAAATACATTTTTCTGCCATGTCATTAAGTTTTGTTCTTATTGCATCTGGTACATGAGCAAAAGCTACACTTCCAAAAAATTTGAAGTGTTGGACATTTGGTTTTCTTCCGTACCAAGCTTCATGAGGAGTGCAGTTTTTAAAATTTTTTGTTGGTGACATGTTGATCAAATAAACTGCACAAGAAATAGCTTCTGCTCAAAATTGATGTGACAACATTTTTTCTTTTCAGCATGCACCGAACCATGTCCATGATTGTACGATTTTTCCTTTCACAAACACCATTTTGTTGTGGCGTATAGCGAACTGTCAATTTATGCCTTATACCATTAACTTTACAAAAATGCTGAAAATCATTTGAAAGATATTCTGATCCTTCTCAATGTCTTTAAGTGACAACCATAAAAGTTTTCTAACTTCTGCTTTAAAATTTAAAAAAGCTTAAAAAATTTCAAACTTTTCATGAAGAAAATAAGTCCACACTTTTCTTGTGTAATCATTGTACACTCGAAATTTTGTTTTCCTGTTACTAACTAGGCAGGAGGGCAAAAGCGTTTTTTTCACACTCCAGAGATAACTCTGGAGGACAACAACATCAAATCTAACCACGGAGACATTCCCGTGGAACATCAAATCAACATCGGAGATAACCCTGAGAAAAGACATATTCAACAGTAGTCAAACCCCAAAAATAACCCTGAGCAAAGACAGCTACAGTACATCAAGTCTGGAGACAACCCCCGGAAGGGTAAAATGGTCATTTTGACAAGTCAACTTCAACAAACCTAAAACAGCTGCAAATAGGGTCACAAATAGTCATTGCCACACTTCCGAGCGCAAACTACGCAAAACAGCTCTACGGACTGTCAGCGAAGACCCGAAGATGTCATTTCGGTCATGGACCATCTTCCCGAATTCGGAAAAGGGCAAGCCTTATGTCATTGTGTAGCTCTCGGAAAGAGCTTTCCGGAATGGTATGTCACACCTCCATCGGACTCCCGGATTGAAAGCTATGAAGGTTTGAGCAGACAGCGCGTTGATCCGAGTGCACGTACTTCGAGACGATGGGACCAACGAGGCCCGGGCCCACCCAGCTAGCCGCAGGTAGACTCGTGGCTGCCGCGGGTAGACCCGCGGCTATTTTGGTCTATAAATAAGTCCCCCATCAACTATAAAATGTAAGAAAAAAAAGGAAAAAAATAGAAAAAATTCTATCTATTTCAGCTCTTAACCCCTCCTATAATGTTCCAAACTTCAATATTCTTCTTTCTAAACACTTGTATACATATATATTACGACATATCAAATTTTAACTGGTGGAAACTGAGTTTTCAAGCTCCAAAAGCGATCTGAAGCCTTCTTTGTAGCACACTGTAAGATTTTTTCAGATTTGAAGCTTTCTACTGCCTTAATATATATATATATATATATATATATATATATTTTTATCTGTCTGGCCTGGATTCTAAATTCGAGGCCTTTTTACTGCTTTCATATATATATATATATATATATATATATTCATATTTACCAGTCTGGCTTGGATTGCTAATTCGTGGCCTTTTTACTGCTTTATTATATATAAAAATATATATATATATATATATTTACCAGTTTGGCCTGGATTCTAAATTCGTGGCTTTTTTACTGCTTTTATATATATATAAATATATATTTATTTATTTACATTCAACAATAATGCCTGGATTCTAAATTCGTGGCTTTTTATCGTTTTAATATATATATATATATATATATATATATATATATATATTAATTGTTTACTATGTTTAAATATCTGTTTTAACTGTTCATTCAATGTAAATCCATAATATTTAAATTTGTGGACTAGATTTATCTAAATCTAGTCATATCTAACTTTTAACCGGTTCAAAAGTTGTAAAACTGGAACCGTTGAGCTAGAATGGCTAAGATTTATTTAAATCTAGTTTTCTTTCTAATTTTTTTGTAAATATTAAGCAACCACGTGACCCTAGATCTGTATCTAGAGGAAACGAGAAGCTTGGCTACGCGCAGACAGTGATTTAACTGATGAATCCTTTGTTTTGCGTCGTTTAGATTAAATATATGTTTTATTCCAGTATCCTCGCTAGGTAGGATATTCATAAGATATTATACGAGCCTAGGAGCCACGGGATCTAAGATCCAGCTGACGGATCTAGATCTGGTTTCCATGATAGACCTTTTTTCAGTTGTACAGCTAGCTTGTAAATTATTTATGGTGTTTGGACATCCTTCGATGGCTTTCATGCCCATAAGGCGCCCGACACTAATATGTATATTATTTTGTCGAAGATGTTTCGCATCTCGAGAATAAAAATCAAATCAAGCCGAATAGGGAATAAAATAGAAGTATCAAATGCCTCAATTACTATGTGAACATAAGAGTTTGAAAACCTATTTTCAAAACATCATTGCTATATATATTGCTTAAAATTGAACTTTTATACAAATCAAACCTTTTGTATATAGGTGCAAACGAGACATAACACTACTTCCAAATAATACACTTAGGCCCAATAAACACACACACTTCAAATAAATTAGAGAATTGAAAAGACGCGGTAACCGTGTTTTCACGGAAGTCGGGGAGTGCCTAACACCTTCCCCTCGCTTAATCAAGCCCCCAAACTCTATGAATCTCGGTTTTCAAGGCCTGTTAAACAGAGTCCAACAATTGGGCCTTTGTGTAAACCTTTTCAAATTCAATTGAGTTGGTACAACCATTTCAAAACTACCACTTTGCAACTCTGAATTTTCAAATCGTCGACATTTTGTGTCAGACTCTTTTCAAACTCGCCTTTCAAATAAAATTCAACACATAGAAAACGTAAAGGGTAAAAAGAGGAATTCCAAAAAAAAGAAATTTTTTCTGACGTCGACAGGTGACGACTTCGCTGGGGACAGTAGAGGGCTTAAGCAGCATTTCAAACTTTTCAAAAAAACCCTTCTTATCTACTTGTGTGTGAATGTTGTCTTTACATTGAATGGATGTGAATGAATGCTTTATTTACTATACTTTAGTGCCTCGCACGAACTCTGCGTTTTGTATTAGTGCCTCGCACAATGTCATTATTTCATACGGTGAGACACGATGTATGTGAATGTATGTTGTCTGATTCCTCCACCACCAGGAGGCAAACCCATCGGTGTTTGATTATTGGACTCAACAGAGAATAATCTCGCGAGGCTCAGGAAAGGCACCACTCAGATCCGCTCCAATTGAAAGATCGGATTAACTTCCAATCTAGTAAATTGCGATGATCTGGGGACCTTTATGCCGAAAAAACCGCGAGAATAGCCTAAGATAGGTCAGCCTTTGATAAACCAAACACGAAGGGGAGTCTCTTCATGCCTTTCCCTTTTCAATTCCATGTAAATTTCTATTCAATGTAAATTACGATTCCATGCAAGTGTAAAGAAAAGAAAAAAAAAAGAAAATTTAAATATCATTTCTATTCCCTGTCAATGTTATTATTGTACAGATATTAAATCCTGTCATGCTATCCTATCAGCAAAACGACTAGCATTTGTTTTGCAGGAAAATATTAAAAACCATAAAAACCCAAGACGGTGTATAAATACATGTTAATGCTTATCAAGACTAAACTACCTACTCTTCTTGTACGTAAGAGTGGTCTCATTACCAGATCAAAATATAAGAAGGCATAAAGCCTATCCACCGACATGGCTGAAAGTGCCCAACACGAATCTGGTTCCGTATCTCGAAAGGAGTTTGAGGGACTTAAGAATCAAATAGCAGAGTTGGCTATCCTCTTAAAAGAACAAAGTAAAAGCACTCAGGGCCAAACAACGCCCAATCAACCAAAGTCCTCACAGGGTGGCAATCAAAGTGCTGACAAAAAGGGGGAAGTACAGATACCTGAACCTCATTCCAATAAAGGAACCAATAAAACCCCTGAAATTACCAACCTCAGGGAAGACCGGGAAACTGGGGATATAAGAAAAAAAGTCCAACAAATGAAGGAAACCATCCGGTCAATTAAAGGGACTGGAAACCTTGAAAGTGTCACCTATTCAGATCTCTGCATATTCCCAGGGGATCGATATCCTGACAAATTTCAAGTCCTGGAGTTTGAAAAGTACAATGGGGCGGGCGATCCCTATACGCACCTAAAAGTATACATTGGCGAGCTAGGGTCTTATGCAGAGGATGAAAAGCTCAGAATGCAGTTATTCCAAAAAAGTCTAACTGGAGAGGCTAGAGTCTGGTATGTCCGACTTGACAATGCAAAAATCCACAACTGGGAAGAGTTAGCCCACGCCTTCCTAAATTAGTACAGTTTTCAGTCACAAATGGCACCAGATCGATACCAAGTAACTAAAGTTAAGAAGCAAAACAATGAGTCTTTCCGAGAATACGCTCAAAGATGGAGATGTCTGGCAGCACAGGTTAGCCCGCCTATGTTAGAAACTGAAATGGTAATGACTTTCATAGACATCCAAGAGGCACCTTACTATAAGAAGATTCTAAGTGGAATAGGAAAGTCATTATCAGAGATGATCAAACACGGCGAAATGGCAGAGATGGGCTTGAAAACAGGCAAGATTAAAGACTTCACTGTCTTGGAAGCAGTCGCCGAGCATATACAGACCAATGTTCTAAAAGGCGCTAGGCGGGAGGCGGGCGGCCGAGGGGGGCCTAGGCGGGGCCTAGGCCGGATTTTTTATTTCAAGTCAATTTTAATATTTTATCTTACATTTATCCAAACAAAATAATAATATAAAGCAAAACAATCTATAATAAAGATAATAAAGGCATTTTCTTAAAGTTCAAACACATATCCATATTGTTAATGTTAAAGTTAAACACAAACATGCAATTGTTCAAAGTTTAAACATATTTTTAACGTATTAGTTTTATTTATAAACAAGATTGCTATTAAATAATAAAATTTAAAATTTCAAGAATTTAATTCAATATTAAAACTTAAGAAACTAAACATAAATTTAAGAATTATAAAATTGAATTAAACTAAATATTACAAATGTATCATCATTTATATAATTTGAAGTTGGTACAAGTTCAAAAAATTACAACTATAATAAAATTATCCATTTTGACTTGATATTGTTAACTTCTTGTTGTGATTTGATATGTTACAACCTGTATTATGAATATGGTAAATCATTAAAAAAATAAATATATCAAGATTTGGTTTGGATAATTATTAAAAAAAAAAAAAAATCTCTGCCTAGAATTCGCCTAATTTCTTTGAGGGATTTTTTTGTCGCCTTGGGCCTAGGTGAGGCGTCTAGGGGGCCTAGAGGTGCCAAGGGGGGCCTAGTGCCTAGGCGGGGCACCAAAGGGGGGCCTAGCGCCTAGGCGGGGCGCCAAGGGGGGCCTAGGCGGAGATTTTTAGAACAGTGAATTACAGACTGACAACTATGCGAGCGATCCCAAGAGGGTACCCGATAAAGGCAATGAAGATGTATCCCTCGTTTTACAGGGGCAAGCTAGGAGACCAACATATAGTCCCCCCATTTAGAAGAAGCAAGGCAATCTATCATTTCAACTACAGTCTGCATTCAACCAATGTCAAGACAAAAAGAGAAAATTTGAAAGAACAGAAAATCGGGTGTTCACTCCACTGGACGATTCCGTTGAAAATGTATTGGTAATGTTAATGGATCACAAGAAAATTAACAAACTGGCTCCACCACTAGATTCAGGAAGCAAAAGATACAATCTAAGCCAGAGATGTGCTTACCACTCAGGATCTCCGGGACACTATACACAATATTGTTGGTCCTTAAAGCATAAAATTCAAAATATGATCGAAAGTGACAGTATATTGTGGTCCAACGACCTGACCAGCAAAGTGTCAACACCAACCTTCTGTTGCAGCATGATACGGAGGGAGTAAACATGATTGGGTCAGGAAGCGCTGAAATGCGTCCAAATCATAAGTACATACGAATGATGGAGGAATACCCTCAAAGGAACAGAACAAATGTCCTAGAGTGGGAAAATTCGGAAGAATATAGGACAGTAAATCAAAAATTGGAAACAATCCAGCATCAAGTAACTCTGTTGGCTAATCTGATAGGGCGCCAACATCATGTTACAAGGTAACTTTTCAATCAATTATCAGAAAGCCAAGAGAAAAGAGAAGTTAACCAGAATTCAAGCCTATATCCCTCCAAGCTAAATGAAGAAGATCAAAGCAGGCTGAAAGGACAAGAAAAGTGGAATGACAAAATTACTAAAAAATCTCGGCAGCAAAAAAATCGCTCGGGAGAATGTGAAATCTCAAAGAAGAAAGATCTAACCTCCCAAAAAGACCGAAAATTCACCCAACTGAACAAATCAAATGAAGAGATGCTACACTTTCTAATAAGCAAAAGAAAGATTACTGAGTTGCTGCTTCCTGTAAATCCCGAGACGAAAAGTTATGATTCCACCAAGATATGTCTCTACCATTCTAACTCACCTGGACATGCAACTAAGGAATGTTGGTCTCTAAAGCATAAAATCCAGGATCTCATTGAAAATGGAGAGCCAATGATAAAAGTCCCCATGACCAGAAAAAGACGAAAAGGAAATGAAGAGCTTAAGATGTCCACTTGAGACAGACAGTTCAAAAGTAGTGATGGCTATG
This sequence comes from Panax notoginseng, assembly GCA_016801055.1. Classification (NCBI taxonomy): domain Eukaryota; kingdom Viridiplantae; phylum Streptophyta; class Magnoliopsida; order Apiales; family Araliaceae; genus Panax; species Panax notoginseng. The sequence continues at coordinate 196,607,594 of CM029014.1, forward strand.
AGCTCCAATCATGGCGGAACACAAGGTGAACCCGTCATAATAAGGGAAGTAACAGAGGAAACAAGACAGCATCCTAAGTAAATTCCTCCACAACTGTCAAACATCTTTTTGCCCAAAGTCAGCAACCACATTCCTGATTTTACCCTCCTGGATGATGAGGAAATACTGATCCTTCCCAGTGTAGAAAAAGTCAAAAAGGAAAGTTCCTTGCAGGAAATACAACAGTTCGAGAGAGATTTCATAGTCAAATCCTCTCAAACCCATGTAAAAGATGAAGGAACAGATGAAGATAAAGGTGGTAAGGTTTTTGGGGAAGCAACCCATTAAGAAATCAAGAGTTCATCCCTTTTTGCGATGGATCCAGTTTAAGCATCCTTGAGGGATGTGTTGAATCAGGAGGCGATCAAGTTATGGCAACAATTGAAGATATTCATGACCAAGAGGTAACCTCTATCGCGAGCCTTGAAGACAACATAACCACTGACAACTGGACTATCAGGCCTCAGCTAGCTAAGAAGATGTAGATCCAGATGATAAAGTTGTGAGTTCCAGGAGATGTTGGGACGATATCACTTTCTTCGCATTATACCTTTTATTTTTCATTCATGTAAATATTGAAAAAAATCAAAAAAATCAAAAAAATCCAAACTCAAAACCATTCAAGCAAAACTTGAACTACAAAAGACCTGATCTCCCCCCATCAATGGGAGTACGTAGGCAGCCATCTCGGATGCAGTCTAACCCTCAAAAGAAACATCCAAAATTCCAACCCCAAACATAAACCCAAATACCCGTCTCAAGACACCAAATCAAACCTAAAAAGCCTACATCAAAGAAAAACCCTCAAAGTCAGCGACCCATGTTGAGAAGACCCAACGGCACCTCAATGTCATTCCATCAAATCTGGCACAAGTCCCGGAAAGGAAGAAACAACGATACATCAAGACAACCAGCAACAGGGATGAAATGGCCATCATCATAAGATGCAACTCGTCAGCAACCCATCGCTTCTGAAGTGGGAGAAGACTTGATCTCTTTTGACCTACAGCAGTACATGGGCAACCATCGTGGCAAAGTCTATCCCATACCTGACGACCTATTCCCCCAGATCAAGACAACAAATCAAACCTTACAGATCAAATCAAACTCGGGTGAAGTCATCACCAACCAAGCTGAGATCTTTGGGCCAATTTAGTGGAGTCCGAAGGCCTCTCGACATCAATCATCAAAGTAGAAACAACAACACAACGATATATCAAGCATGATCATCAGCAAGGACCTTCAACGAGCCGACACCCTTAATCACAAGTCTTCATCAAATCAGAAGAAAATCATCAAGGCCAATTGCGCCAACCAGTCAGAAACAATGATTGAGGGCATCCAAGCATCAAAGCCCAAATCCAGTACCTGTTCATCATATGGTCTAGAGGTAAAAGCCTCTTGCGATCTCGACATCTTATCAGCTCATCTGTCAAAGCGACTATCCCAGACAACAAGCAAGGCTGAGGCAATTTTAGAATCAGCGACAACCCGATATTGGGACCCTTACATCGAACAAGACTGGGGCAATGTCGGAAACAGGGACAACTCAACACTGGGGCATTCATCGACCATCCTAAAAAGGGAAATGCACCAGTTGACATCATCAACATGGTCCATCATCATCATAGCTTCCCTCATATCATCTCACCGGCGATCCGGTATGATCATGTGGTCTTTTCCAATCATACTTTTCTCAGAATAAATAATTCACATGTGAGGTATGACTCTTTAAGAGATGGAAATGAAACCCCTGCTATTAAGAGTTGCGTCACTCTTAATAGCAGGGGTTTCATTTCCATGACTTGTTATGAATGGGATTAATTCTGATAAGCTTCCGTGAAGCAAGATCACAGGAACGATTAGAGAATTAAGACTATTCAACCTTTCTGATTGGGCACGACATCCTAGTTCAATGAAATCAATTCTGCGAAGAATAACGTCTAGAGCAAAGATGAAGTATCTCAGATATAGGGAGATAAGTCTTTTGAATCTAATCCTACCCATGAACAATGACCATGGATGCTTTCAATTTCATAAACTTTTACTTCAAATGCCTTATTCACAAAAGTGTACTAATCCTGACGGTCGAGCCGTCAAGCTTTTGGTGCATTTTGTTCTTTTGATATGCAGAATATTGCTCACTCACAATTTGTTCAACAAAGACAGTTTCTTAGATAAATCCCCGACAACATGCGAAAGGACTGGGGCATTTTCCAATTCCAAGAAAGAGAAGGAGTTTAAAGCGGGATCAAGCATCTCATCAAAAGAAAGGGGAGAACTCCTGAAAGAAATCATGGCGACATAAGCTTGCCCCTACAAAAGAAGGGGAAAATTCTCAAAAAAATCCTTAACTCGAAAGCAGAAGCCCAACGACAAAAGGTCTAGCGAATGAAATCTACATTGTCAAACATGTCAACCTGCGCCAAGTCCTCACAAGTCGAGGCCTCTACACCGAAGTTCAAATTTGGGCAGTGAAAGAATGGGTCGCACCCTCTAGGGATGTCAGCGGCACCCAGATCATCAGTCCAGCCGGGTCGCGAATAAAAAGCACAAGGAAATGGGGCACAAGCGTCCAACAGTTAAAAGAAACTCCAAATCGCCTCAGAAAGGGTGAGGTATGTTTCTACATCTAGTCAAGTCAATTAAGCATGTGCATCAACATAGGACAATAGACTCTTAAGATCATCACATCATGCACGATTTGCACATGTGCAACCGCGCTATATCAGCGCACATCTCCATTAAAAAGTTAAGCATGCATCCCCAGTAGAGTCAAATATGCATACACATTAAATGCCCAGACTTGAGAAAAAAATTAACTATTGAAAACTACCGTTCTAGTAGGCATCGAGACAGTCCGGTGATGAAAGCCTTTGTAAACTACCGTTCGAGTAGGCATCGAGACATTTCGATGATGTAAGCATTTGTAAAATACCGTTCGAGTAGGCATCGAGACAGTCCAGTGATCAACTGTGGTCAACTACCAATAGGGTAGGCACCGTTGTCAACTACTAACAGGGTAGACACCGTTGTCAACTACCAGCAGGGTAGGTATCGTTGTTAACTACTAGCAGGGTAGGCATCGTTGTAAACTATCAGCGTATATATCGGGAAGGTCCGGTGATTTCAGAACGTCATCTCCAGCAGAGATATAGAAAACATCTCAATTTATCTTCATCAAACAAGCATCGGCAACACCGACAAAAAACCAAACCATTGGAGTCAACACCAACATAGGCATCAGCAATAACAGGTAATGGTAAAGCGATTTGCGATTTGCGATTTGCGATTTGCGATTTGCGATTTGAGAAATGCAATTTGCGATTTGCGAAATGCGATGTGCGATGTGCGAGTTGCGAATTGCGATTGGCCTAATGCGAAGTGCGAAATGCGATGTGCGCTTTGCGAACTGCGATTTGCGAAAGCATTTTAACATTCATTGCATTGCGATTTGCATCATTAAATATACATTGTTATATTTCAAGTGTCTAGTAATCTTTATCATAATCATTCCATTACATTACATAAACATGATAAAGAGGGGCATCTGTAGACAATCGAAATTTTGTTTTCATATTACTAACTATGCAAGAGGGCAAAAAACGCCTTTTTTACACTCCAGACCACAACATCAAATCTAACCACGGAGATACCCTCGTGGAACATCAAATCAATCTCGGAGATAACCCTGAGAAAATACATAGTCAACAACAGTCAAACCCCAGAAATAACCCTAAGGAAAGACAACTGCAGCACATCAAGTCTGGAGACAACCCCTGAAAGGGCAAAATGGTCATTTTGACAAGTCAACTTCAACAAATCTAATACAGCTGCAAATAGGGTCACAAAGAGCCATTGCAGCACTTCCGAGCGCAAACTACGCAAAACAGCTCAACGGATTCGGAAAAGGGCAAGCTATATGTCATTGCGTAGCTCTCGAAAATAGCTTTCCGGAATGGTATAGCACGCCTCCATCGAACTCCCGGATTGAAAGTTATGAAGGTTCGAGCAGACAACGCGTTGATCCGAGTGCACGTACTTCGAGACGACGGGACCCGCGGGCCCGGGCCCACCCGGGCAGCTGCAGGTAGACTCGCGGCTGCTGCGGGTAGACCCGCGGCTATTTTGATCTATAAATAAAACACCCATCAGCCATAAAATGTAAGAAAAAAAGGAAAAAAAAAAAGAGAAAACTATATCCATTTAAGCTCTTAACCCCTCCTATAGTGTTCTAAACTTCAATACTCTTATTTCTAAACACTTGTATACATATATATTACGATACTATAAGATTTTTTCAGATTTAAAGCTTTCTACTGCCTTAATATATATATATATATATATATATATATATATAGACTTAAACCGAACAGTTGAGCCTGGATCGACTATCTGTGGCTTTTACTTGCATTCATATATATATAAATATATATATTTATCTGTCTGGCCTGGATTCTAAATTTGTGGCCTTTTTACTACTTTCATATATATATAAATATATATATATATATATATATATATATTTACATTTGTCTGACCTGGATTGCTAATTCGTGGCCTTTTTACTGCTTTATTATATATATAATCATATATATATTTATATTTACCAGTTTGGCCTAGATTCTAAATTCGTGACATTTTTACTGCTTTTATATATATATATATATATATATATATATATATATATTTGCATTCAACAGTCATGTCTGGGTTCTAAATTTGTGGCTTTTTATCGCTTTAATATATATATAAATATATATATATATATATATATTTTAATTGTTTACTGTGTTTAAATATCTGTTTTAACTGTTCATTCAATGTAAATCCATAATATTTAAATCTGTAGACTAGATTTATCTAAATCTAGCCATATCTAACTTTTACCCGGTTTAAAAGTTGTAAAACTGGAACCGTTGAGCTAGAATGACTAAGATTTATTTAAATCTAGTTTTCTTTCTAGTTTTTTTGTAAATATTAAGCAACCACGTGACCCTAGATCTGTATCTACAAGGAATGGGAAGCTTGGCTACGCACAGACAGGAATTTAACTGATGAATCCTTTGTTTTGCGTCGTTTAAATTAAATATCTGTTTTATTCCAGTATCCTCATTAGGCAGGATATTCATATGATATTATGTGAGCATAGGAGCCACGGGATCTAAGATCCAGCTAACGGATCTAGATCTGGTTACCATGATGGACATTGTTCAGTTGTACAGCTAGCTTGTAAATTATTTATTGTGTTTGGACATCGAAGCCCATTAGGAGCCCGACACTTATATGTATATTATTTTGTCGAAAATGTTTCGCATCTCGAGAATAAAAATCAAATCAAGCCGAATACGGAATAAAATGGAAGCATCAAAGGCCTCAATTACTATGTGAGCATAAGGGTTTGAAAACCCGTTTTCAAAACATCATTGCTATATATATTGCTTAAAATTGAACTTTTATACAAATCAAACCCTTTGTATATAGGTGCAAACGAGACATAATAATACTTCCAAATAATGCACTTAGGCCCAATAAACACACACACGCGCACTTCAAATAAATTAGGGAATTGAAAAGAAGCGATAACCGTGTTTTCACGGAAGTCGGGGGTGCTTAAAACCTTCCCCCGCTTAATCAAACCTCCGAACTCTGTGAATCTCGGTTTCCAAGGCCTATTAAATAGAGTCCAACAATTGGGCCTTTGTGTAAACATTTTCAAATTCGGTTGAGTTGGTACAACTATTTCAAAACTACCAACTGGCGACTCTGAATTTTCAAATCGTCGACTTTTTGTGTTGGACTCTTTTCAAACTCGCCCTTTCAAATAAAATTCAACATATAGAAAACATAAAGAGTAAAAAGAGGAATTCCAAAAAAGGAAAATTTTTTCCGACGTCGACAATCATCAATAAAGGAGATGAAGTATCAGTTACCTCAAATCCAGAATCTTTTTTGTTAGAAGGTGATAACCAACATTCATTAATTTCTTGACCAGGCCTATGAGAATGAAAACATACAATATAGCTTTTTCTTCCTCTTTAATTAATACCACGACCTCTTCCTCTTTGAGAATTATTTGAATACTCATTTGACTCTTCCTTAAAATAATTATTGTTACCTGGTGAGCCTCTTCCATTGTCATGAAAGTTAGAGCCTCTACCTGTGTTTCCATGGAAGCCTGGTTCCACGTCCATGACCTCGACCAAGGCCACGGTCGCGACCATAAGGAGCACCTCGACCTCTCGTAATTTCAAACTTGAGAGCTTGATCATTAGAAGATGGATTTCTTTGATTAACACGGAACTGGAGCGCCTTTAAAAAAGCCTGCAAATCTTCCAAAGAAAGTTTTGACACATCTTTGGACTCTTCGATAGCTACTACAATAAAATCAAACTTTTGTAGCTTCGAAGAATTTTCTCAACTACTTTTTGGTCTTGTAAAACTTCTCGATTGGTTAACAATTGAAGTGACTCTTGAAAAATAATCAGCAATAGTCTCATTTTCTTGCATTTGCAACTTCTCAAATTATAAAAGCAAAAATTGGAGTCGTACCTTTTTACCTTTTCTTCACCTTTATATATTGATTGCAAAATATCCCAAGCTTCCTTTGAAGTTTCTGCCTTCGAAATTCTCTCAAAGATTGGTCTTTCAATTGCTTGATAAATTTGGAAGAGCGCTTTGCTATCCTTCTCCCTTTTATCATTTAGGTTGTTTTTCTGGCTTGTGACAAACTCTCTTCAGCTTCTGGTTCTTCATAGCCATTTTCAACAATGCTCCACAGCTTTAAGGACTTCAATAATACCTTCATATTGTGGCTCCAATAATCATAGTCTTCTCAGTTGAATCGAGAAATTAGAGAGACTAGATTGTTTGAATTTGCCATCACAATGTTTCTTTGAAAATCAATCAAAGATTAAAAATACCTTGTGTTGGATGAGGCTGATCGGAGGCTAGAGGTTGAACAACTGGCAAGGCTATTCCTTTACAATCCGTACAAAGTGATTATTGGGTCACCAAATTTGAAAGCTAACCATGTAGCATGCACCTGTTGGAACTACACCATATGGGACTTCGGTTCGAGTAATAGATATTGGTGTCACACACGTGCCCAAAGATGTATTGAAATGTATCTGCAGGAGATCAGCCCTTGGTACACAGCAGAATCATACAGTTTGCCCACACAATTGAAATAACTTTAGCAATGAGGTTGCTCAATTTCTAACGGGGGCAACCATTCTAGAATACTTTATGAATCTTCCTAACGAAGTCACAAGCAGCTCTGATACCAATTAATTGGCAATGGAGGATAAATATGAGAAGTGAGGAAGAGAGTTTGATCCTTAAAATATTTGATTCAACTCACTTGCTTCAAAATGACTCACATACAAGACTATTTATAGGGCTCCTAAGATACTTCTAGAGCCACTATAATAATTATTACATGACCAAATACATGTACATGAATCTAACCATACATGTTTCAAGACACTTCTAAATACATTCATGTATATACATGTATCATGAACTTAGACATTACCCATTCATTAACTAATACTAATTAAGATAATTCATGAACAATCTAGAATCAATTTGGTTTAGTTCGCTAACAGAGAATATAAGAAAATAAACACTTCAATGAAACTTTACACCAGCTCTCCAAACTACAAGACCACAACGCAACCGAGATGATTTTATTCCTTGTTTAGCTAAAACAGCTTATATGCTATTTGATTCCAGAAAAGTGACCAGCCTTAGTGACTCGGAAAGAGTATCCCTACCATCCGGGTGAAAGGGAAATAGCATGATAATCTACTTTTCGTAATGGGATTTTATCGAAATTGAGTCGCAACTGAAATTTCCTATTCCATGTCATCCTCATGGAATAGGAAATTTATCCACCAGCAAGAGATTATACTCAGATCAATCAGAACCGGTCAAAGAAGTTCAAACTGATATGCTATTTCGGTTACAAATGAGTATTGTAATTCATGTATTTTAGTTTTGCAAAAAGTGAACAACGATAGTTATACAATTACCTCATCCTCATCTTGTGTTTCAACTTCAATATCGGACGACGGAAACCCCACACAAAGAAGTGCGTAACCCTACAATTTAGAGAAATATCTATCAGCTCCAAAATAATTTTAAGCTATAAAAGAAAAAAAATCACAATTGAACTTTAAAAATAAGTTAATGGTTTATGCTAGTGATTTGATTATAAGATCCGACCAAAAAAATCAGCAAACCATGCTTCTGTACAACAAGGTGCAATTTTCATTGGCATTAACTCCGCAGCTTTCGAGGTTCAGGGGGAACATTCGGTGCATGAGACAGGGAGGGGGTTAAGGTTACTTGAAATGCAACTAAAAGAACTGATTGGCAAACTGAAAATAAATACATGACTTAAATGATTATTTACTTCATTATGTACATTTCCAAATTGTGACAAATGTTAAGACCAAGTTCCGGAGCCATTTATCTAGTAGAAATTTATAGGCTTTTACACTCTTTCCTATATCGAACGTACAGTTGGCCTGATCATTCAATGATGTCACTTTCCTCACAGATGCTGTTATTGTATCATTCTGACCCTATTACAAGGCTCATTGCGTGACGGTGTAGGTATGTGGCTCTCTAATTTATGGCGCCTTCTCTATAGTACCAGTTTATAAAACCATCTTCTCCAAGTAGAAGAAAGATTTAGGTACAGTGAAAGCACATACTCATTCAGGAAACGCAAAATAATGGGCAAGAACTGAGAAGCTAACTGTGAAAGAGCCTTTTTGCACCAAGCTAAGGAATGCAAACCTCGGGATGTCAGGCTTGATATTTATCAGTGTTGCACAAAAATGAAAAAATAAACACCAATAATAATAAAATCACCATTTTCTTATTAATATGAGACATTTAAGTTTACAGTTTTCCAAAAGAGTCAATGGACCTTCAAATGGCAATGCATTAAACGACGCTAAAAAGGGATTCAAGGTATGTAAGATCCAAGTGGAACCAAAATAATATCAAGCCTCGATTACTGTGAAGTATGTGAAAAAGCACTCAAAATACTATTTAATCTATGGTTAAATAACGGCATTCAATTATTTGTAGGAAGATAAGTTAGTTATACACCAAGTGACTTAGACATGCCTTGGATTTTAACTCCGCAGATATCCCTAATGCTTCAGGCTGTCTAATTTCTCCAGATTTTATACGAACAGCACAACTGGTACAACAACCTGCAATATAAAATCTTCCGGTTAGATAAAGTATAGGACATGTACCCACCATAAACGAGACGAAAGATGGCAGAAGTAGAAGCTTCCAGTTAGACAAAGTTTAGGCTTAACAAACTACCAAAGCATCTTTCTGTTAGTGATAGCTTATGGATAGTAATGATAACAACTCAATCAAGAGAGAGAATGAAACCTTCTCAAAATTAGAGAGGTGGACTTGTTAAGCCATATCTTCCTTATTAATCACAATAAATGGAAATTTGAAAGGGCTTAACAGTTTGTAGATAATTGTGTTCATAGGCATAATTATTTTATTGGAAAATTGACAATAGCCAACTGCAAAACGATATGTCAGTGGCGTGAACAAATACTACAAAATCACGCTCAGTTCCTTAACAGAACTCATCCAATTAGGTTGAATGCCCTGATACAGCAGAAAAAATCTACAGTCTATGATGACTTGAACTAGGATTTAGAAAATAAATTTGAGAAAAAACTGCACATTAGCCAACTGTAATTTACCCAAAATCCCACCTGACCACCCAATGTCCTAAAACTTGCAAAACAACCACCTATGTTTTTTAGCTAAGTGACACATAGTAATACCGAGTGTTTTTTCATGTGTCATCAATTGATCGGCTGTGTACTTATCTCAAAACCACAGATGCATGTAACTTTTAAGACCACACATGGTCAAGTAGGATTTGGGTAAATCACAGCATGTACTTTGTGCTTTCCTCTTAATTGTTCTTGAAGTAGACCCAGACCCACAAGATGGACTCTTATCTGTTGTAGACTTGTAGTACAGCTGACATAATGTTTGTGCATTATAATGCAACTTACTGGGTCCTTTAGTAGATACATGACCTGAGAGATGCACCTTGCAACCGCTATGGACACAACACTTCAGTCTGCTTGAAAGGAAACCACATCTTCTACAGAATATTCACACTACAAAATCCTACTAACACCTCTGCCTAACAAGAACTTAGATTTTGCACCATCCCTTAGGAATATTAAGATTACAACTCAAGCTAACAACTACAAGTGTCTTTTGTGGAAATTTAATGCACCCATTTTATGACTCACTTGGCAGTTCAGACTCCAACTACTAGTGTCTGCGTAAATTTTAATATCATTGTTGTCCTTCCTTTTTCAACCTCATACAAATTGCATTGTAACCTTAAATCCTAAAAACTCATAATCTATTCAAATAAACATGTTTCATTCATGAAAGTAATGTATTATAAGGCCTTTCAAACAATTAATTATGTTTCTCTAGGAACAGTGGTATATAAAAACATCACTGCACAATTTTACTCCAACTTATCCACATTGAAATTTCTAAAACCTACTCCTCCCTCCATTCGGATCAATGTTGACTTTTTGAAGTCAATTTGAGATATTTGCAAGTCCAATATTGATATTAATTCTTCTAATTTTAGACAATATAAGTACGAAAACCATAAACAACATAAAAAAAATACTACTACTAATTACAATATTTGTTGCTTTCAAAGTAAAATAAATCACTTCAATTTTAAATTACAACTTTGAAAAGTCAAACTTTATCATATACTAGTAGTTAGGAACTGAACCAGTATAACAAAATTACAAACGGAACATATAGCATAAATTTGGGGAATATAGAAGAACAATACCATGCCTGCAAGCGAAAGGGAGAGAAATATCTTGAGATTCAGCAGTGTGTAATATGTATTGGTCCTGCATTTCAATGCATTAACACAACTAATTACTCTATAAATTAGCTGATAAAATTATGCATATATGAGTGTTATTTTTTTGTTTGAATAAAATTACCTCTGGAACTACAAATTCGTGAACCAGACCACGCTGCCTATCGTGTACGGTGACTTTGTGGCTTGGAACTGATTGCGAGTAATTACGGTTTACGCTAGGGGTTCCTACCGTCGTTTGAAGCTCCGATGTTATTTTCCGGCTAAATTTCAACGAATTCAACGGGTAATTAGTAGCATTAAGCGACTGGAGTTGCCGGAAAAGTACTGGTTTCCGGTGAATTGAAGTGCAGATATTACAGCGAGCTTGGAGATCCATAGGATGTCCCTCTCTATTATTTTTGGAGATTCCGCTACCGGATAACGGAATTGGACGTTATTCAGCATTTTTTTTTACTGATTAATTAATAAATATCATACAGTAAATCTTATCTGGCGTACTTTTTTATTTTATATTTCCATATATATATATATATATATATATATATATATATATATATATATGTCTATATATGTTGAGTTTTTAATTAAAAAATTAATTATTAAATATAGATTACCGTTTTACTGTGATTATAAATAAAAGTAATGTAGGAACTATAAAAATAAATTCTCAAACTGTTTTCTGTCCACCTAAAATAAAAAAATAAATAAAGTAACTATTCTATGAATGAATAATATTAGAGACACAAATTATTTTATAAATTGTTGATGTGACATATTTTATCTGCTTTTTATGTGGGGTCGAAAACTACATTGAAGCAATTTGTTGATCAATATGGAGATGAAATATGCCACATCAGCAATTTATAAAATATTTGTAGAATAATTTATATGTGCAGCATTACTCTTCTGTAAATTACAAGTGAAATACTTGTGCAACATTTGGATTGGACTAGTATGTAAAAAATATCTCCAAAAATTAATTATAGGATTAATTACATATATTAGTATATTTTTGAAAATAATTACAAAAATCATACATCCATAAAATAATTACAAAAATATTATACTTCATCATTTTTATTTACAATATTAATACAATTATATGTCCTTAATTTAAGGGATTAATATTAATGGGCTGACATGACAAATTAGTGCTCATCTTAAAATCGGAATTTTTTTTTGAAACGCGTGATAACTGTCATCTATCATTTGTACGGGACTCTTCAATTAACAGGAACCCTTGTTTGCATTCCGAAACCCTTTTTCTCTATTCTATTCGTGTGTTAGTCTTCTATATTGATCGTTTCTGGTGATTTATTCTTCATTTTAGTGTTCGTTACTTATTATCATCTTCGTTTAGTCGTTCTTCATTATCGTTTAGTTGTTTGTCATCGTCGTTGTTACTCGTTATCGTTGTTGCAAAGTGGTTCAGTTGGTTTCTTATTCTCCATTGTTTGATTCTGGTGTTTATTATTGTTTCAGGTAAGTAATTTCTAAATAGTTTAATGTATTATCTATTAAAATAGTTTTCTAATAGAATGGAGTATTGATTGTTTGGATTTGTGTTGTTTTTATGTTTGTATAGAATGGTTGATACAAAGAAGAAGGATGGAAAGAGGAAAAGAATCACGGAGGGTGATTCTGTTAATGACTTGAAGAAGTTTGCTATGGAAAGGAAGGGGAAGGGGAAGGATGTAGGTCAGAAATCGAATAATAATGAGAATAGGTTGGTAATACATAGTGATATCAAGCATACTGAAGTGCAGTTAGATTCTGATTTTGATGTCCTTATAGTTAAGACCGAAGGTCAAGTGCTTAGTCAGAAGATAATTTCAACACAAAAAATTCTAAAGGTGTGTTAATTTAAATTTTGTTATTGTTACGATCATATAAATTTTTGGTTACTTAGTGTTAACGCCAAGATCTTCTCCCACGTCCCAATCACGTAAGACGCTATGATCCTGCACAGTTCAATAAGTCAACACCAAAAGCTTGACGGCCTGACCGTCGGGGGATAACTCCGGCGTGAGAGTCAGTACAGGCGATCACAAGGTTAACAATGGAGGAAAATATTGACTAGTGTCCGAGTTTGTATCAAATGATAATGTTGTGTGTAGTGTTTTGTTACCTCTTTTCCTTTTGTGATCCTTGCCCCATACGTTCCCCAGACCCGGTTCACTGTGCCATCCACTATCTCCTGACACCTCCTCTCCACCCCGGTCATCTCAGCCGAAAGTGTCCAGCTTATTTTCCTACCTGCTACCACTGTTACCTCCCGCCGGCAATCAGAGTCCCATCCTCATTAATGTCATGCAGAAAGGTGGCAGACATAACAGTCAACTACTACTTTTGTGATGATTACCGGTCAAAGATAGGATAAGTGACAACTCACATAGTGGGCTGATCCAATGACTGAGCCCAATATTATAGTCAAGTAGCGAGACCCAAGTTGTTTGACCCAATATGATAAAGGTGACATAGTCCAAAAGACAGGCCCATTCGGCCTAGCCCAGTAGAAAAAGTATTATGGCCCAACACTTAGTATGTTTTTGGTTACTGTTAGCTTTTGATTTGGATACCATTTGTGTTCTATTGATTTGGTATTTTGGTTACTTTTTTATGTTGTTATGGTTACCATGTATTTACCTATTTTACATGGTTTACTACACTGGTTTTAGTGTACATGTTATGTGACAACCCCAAAATAGGTCCATTCCATCCAACCCATTCTGAGTCGTCAAATACATGGTACAGAAAATAACTACAACTCTATTACAACAATTGTCGTACAAAATACAACAACACATATGCTGTGAGTTTGAATACAAATATATACCAAATGTGACACATGTCCCAACCGTGGACAGCACCTCACAGTGATACCTTACATAAAGGTATAGTCAAAAACTGTTTTAGAAATTAGAATCTTTGGGAAGTGCTCAAGGAAACCTTTGTACATGGGAGGCCACACATCTAGGTTATGATAGATATCATATGGCCACAGAATTATCCTTGGTTGACCCAATAGACCCCAAAGAAAAACGAGAAGATTACTATCATATTCTTCCCAATGGTGAGCCTTCTCTTGACTTATCATTATCTCCACTGTCTCTAATTGAGAATTATACTTCAAACAAACACCAAGATTATATAGGTAGTGCCCATAGATATACTCAGCAAGTGGATGAGCACAACCCTGTCTTATGATGACACGAGGTTGTGTGTCATTAGACATCTTGTATAATAGTGACAAAACACCCTTCCAACGTTGGGTTCGCCTCACCCTATTTTCTTCACCAAATATAACTACTAAATGATGACCACCGTTCTATTCCCTTGTTACCCCCGCTCGACCCAGCTACACTCTTATTACCTGAAAGGAATTGTGAAGCAAAAGGGTGAGCACAACTAGCTCAGTAAAGAATATCATGACTAAAGATAATTCAATTATCAATAGCCTTCATCAACAATAAATCAGATATTTAGAATATATGGTAGAAGATAAAAATTTTCAACCATAGTTGCAGCGGAACGAGCAATCCATTAGAAGAGTCAAATAGACTATAAAGTCTATTATCTTCTCCATGTTAAAAATCCACCAACAATATTTTATCCATGTAACATCACTCAACAGTTCCTTTCCACAATCATATGAATAACTCATAATCATAATTGTGACTATAAATTTTTCTTCGCACCCAGGACGAAGAATATTTTCATCACCTGTCTTTACCTGAAACATCAAAGATCATGGTTATACCAAATCACAGTTCCTGTTTATAATCATACTAAAAAATCCATCTTTGCACTACGGGCCAAAGATATTCATCAACAAACCATCTTTGCACTACGGGCCAAAGATATTCAACAACAGTTCATCTTTGCACTACAGGCCAAAGATATTCATCAACAGACCATCTTTGCACTACATGCCAAAGATATTCATCAACAATTCATATTTGCACTACAGGCCAAATATATTCATATCTCAAAGAAATATATAATCATTTCAGAATTTATATAAACAATAATTATAACCATGTTGATCAATTCACCTTTACACTTAAGCTTAAGATATTCAATTATAAATTCAATGGTCATGATCATACCAGTCACAATTCAACTTTGCACTACAGGCCAAAGAGAACCCTAGTCATGATCATACCAATAATCTACCCATCTTTACACTCCAGTGAAAGAGAATTTCAACATCAGGGTTATAAAAATGTTATATATGATGATAAAAATAATATGATCAACATATAGTTTTAATCTCAAGAGTAATATTCGTAACTCATGAATAGTAAATCGTGAATAGTAACTCATGCATAGTAACCCCGACACAAAAGATAGAAATTCCACAATAAAATTCATACCAATATTTCGGTATAATGATATTGAAAGAATAATATTCTTAAGCTTATAAACAATTTATTTAAATTGTTTACACTTTACTAATTAATGCATTTAATCATCATAAAACGCCAAACTCATTAGATTTCATAACCAATAACCAAAACCCTCATCAAAAATCTGCATATACCTCATATAGGATTCTCAAGCCATAAAATCCTATTTTTTAATTTTCTTACTTCACAAAACATATTTAATTCATTTACTCATAACTAGATCATTTTCATGAAAAATACCAAATCAGTTCCAAAAATATTTCTTTTCTGGGATTTAGCATAATATAGTCCCATAGTGAACATATATTTTTCTCAGAATTTTTAAAAGTCATTTACTATTTTTCATATGGCCAAAATAGCCGAATATTTAGACATTTATCAAAAATTGTACTTTTGTCTAAAAATTCTGAAATTTACAGAGTATACTTCTATCATATACATGTACTCCCAATAAAAATTTCATCAATTTTGGAGTTAACCACAAGGAATTATAAGCGGTTACTTTTAAAATAGTCTTTTCTCATAAAATTCATAACTCTCAATCTATACATCCAAAAATCACCATTTTTTGGACACAATCAAGAAAACTCATCAAAATATCATTTCAAATTTTTCCAGAATTTTTGAAGTTCAGAAAAATTACGAAACTGAAAAACATAACAACCCTTAAAATTCCTTACTATCCCTTACCTCAAAAGAGCAGTACTTCTGATCGGTATAAGGCTGAAGGAAACTTGCACTGATGAATAGAAACTCACAGAGTATCTAAATACTCACAAAATACACTCAATAATCTAGAGAGAGAAAGAGAGAAAGCTTATGTTTCTGGTGTGATTTTCAATTCTAACTTAGCCCTCTATTTATAGGAAAATTTTGGTAGGTTTGACCTGCAACCTGATGGCTTTACCTGCTACTATTCCCACCCACCACATTTGAAATATAATTCAGCACATTTCTTCACCAACCACAAGTGGGGCCCACCAATTCTAGAATTTTCCACCAAAATGATAAACTCCGAAAATTCAACAATTTCTGAACCAGTCATCTCGTAAAATTCATAACAAATCATACGTTCATTTTTAACGGTTCAAAATTTGTGGACATATACTCAACTTATATATGTATAACATATCCAAAAATTACCACGATCCAACGGTCGGATTAAAAATTATAACCCCCGCAAAATATCTCAAAAACCCTGATTTTTAATACCTCCATTCCGACAAAAATACTGATAAAAACCTCAACATTAACTCCTTCAATTTTAACCACAAAAATATATCCCTCGTTTATATCCACATAATATAAATATTTCCTTATCATATGAATCAATAATTAATTATTCACAAATAATATTACAGAATCACATTTATGACAACCAGGCCGTTCCCAGGAAAGAGGGGGCTTTCCAATAAGGATTTCTCCTTACTAGCGCGCAATTAGATGACCAAACCTCTCCTTAGACAGAACTTTCTAGACATTGCCAATAATGCTATCTAATAATATTATTCAAATAATATGAATTATTGATCTGATAATAGAAAATACTGTGCAGCAACAATTATTGAAACACCAATAATATAAAATATCAACGCAGCAATTATTGAATCAATAAAATAAAATATTGAACAGTAATTACTGTAACAATTATTGAGTAGTGTCTTCTTACGTAAGAATCAATAATTTCAAAAATACTATGCAATACCGTGTGCTACTATGCAATAACGCGTATTACTGTATTTTAACCACCGGATATTCTAACAGTGTTAACGATAACAACTACGCCAT
The DNA here is from genome assembly GCA_016801055.1 of Panax notoginseng. NCBI lineage: Eukaryota > Viridiplantae > Streptophyta > Magnoliopsida > Apiales > Araliaceae > Panax > Panax notoginseng. The sequence continues at coordinate 196,624,760 of CM029014.1, forward strand.
TATTTGTAAAAACTCAAATTTGTCGTTTTCTTCATCCGACAGTTGTTTTGTTATGGGGCCCACAAATGGCTGTGCCGTCGTACGAATATTTCCCGACAGAAAGAATATTCCACGACCAAACGAATATTCCCCGACAACAATGATTATTTTATAACCACTTGCTTATTTTGAAAAAAAAATCATATTTCACTCATAACTTTAAACTTTTATCAATTTAACCATTTACTGAATAGTAATTATAAGAAAAATTGAATACTTTTATTTCATAAAATTCGGGGTCTTACAATCTCCCCTCCTTATGAAATTTCGTCCCCGAAATTTACGTACCTGATATTTCAAAGAGTTGAGAATACTTTGCTTTCATTTCAGATTCCATCTTCCCTATCATCATGATTTCTCCATTGCTCATCTCCTGTATTTCAGATATCATTCTAGAATACAGCTTCAAAATAAGGGTTAATTGAACAAATTAACATATCACATAATATCCCAATATTATGACTGACCAACAAATAAGCTTAGGTAGGACACACTAGCGAAGGATTTACTCATCTCTCCCCTCCTAGTTATATTTCCCGATCTCCGCCAGAGATCATATCCCTAAGCTCTGATACCACCTGTGACAACCCCAAAATAGGTCCATTCCATCCAACCCATTCTGAGTCGTCAAATACATGGTACAGAAAATAACTACAACTCTATTACAACAATTGTCGTACAAAATATAACAACACATATGCTGTGAGTTTGAATACAAATATATACCAAATGTGACACATGTCCCAACCGTGGACAGCACCTCACAGTGATACCTTACATAAAGGTATAGTCAAAAACTGTTTTAGAAATTAGAATCTTTGGGAAGTGCTCAAGGAAACCTTTGTACATGGGAGGCCACACATCTAGGTTATGATAGATATCATATGGCCACAGAATTATCCTTGGTTGACCCAATAGACCCCAAAGAAAAACGAGAAGATTACTATCATATTCTTCCCAATGGTGAGCCTTCTCTTGACTTATCATTATCTCCACTGTCTCTAATTGAGAATTATACTTCAAACAAACACCAAGATTATATAGGTAGTGTCCATAGATATACTCAGCAAGTGGATGAGCACAACCCTGTCTTATGATGACACGAGGTTGTGTGTCATTAGACATCTTGTATAATAGTGACAAAACACCCTTCCAACGTTGGGTTCGCCTCTGTAAGACCCCAACTTATTAATGAATAAAATCAAATTTTCTCTAAATATTATTGTGAATAATAAGGGGTTAATTTGATATAATACTTTGGTTATGGGTGAAATGTGCAAATTTTGCAAAATAAGCAAGTGGTTATAAAATATTTATTTTTGGTCGGTGAATATTCGGTTGGTCGTGGAATATTCTTGCTGTCGGGGAATATTCGTACGACGACGCAGCCTTGTGTGGGCCCCATAACGGAAAGCGATTGGATGAAGAAAACGACAAGTATAAGTTGTTTATACATAACGGCGTAGTTGTTACCGTTAATACTGTTGGAATACCCGGTGGTTAAAATACAGTAGCACACGGTATTGCACCAATTATTGATTCTTACGTAAGAAGGCACTACTCAATAATTGTTACAGTAGTTATTATTCAATATTTTATTTTATTGATTCAATAATTGCTGCGTTGATATTTTATATTATTGTTGTTTCAATAATTGTTGCTGCACAGTATTTTCATTTATCAGATCAATAATTCATATTATTTGAATAATATTATTAGATAACATTATTGGCAATGTCTAGAAAGTTCTGTCTAAGGAGAGGTTTGGTCATCTAATTGCGCGCCAGTAAGGAGAAATCCTTATTGGAAAGCCCCCTCTTTCCTGGGAACGGCCTGGTTGTCATAAATGTGATTCTGTAATATTATTTGTGAATAATTAATTATTGATTCATATGATAAGAAAATATTTATTTTATGTGGATATAAATGAGGGATATATTTTTGTGGTTAAAAATGAAGGAGTTAATGTTGAGGTTTTTATCAGTATTTTTGTCGGAATGGAGGTATTAAAAAATCAAATCAGGGTTTTTGAGAAATATTGCGGGTGTTATAATTTTTAATCCGACCGTTGGATCGTGGTAATTTTTGGATATGTTATACATATATAAGTTGAGTATATGTCCACAAATTTTGAACCGTTAAAAATGAACGTATGATTTATTATGAATTTTACAAGATGACTGGTTCAGAAATTGTTGAATTTTCGGAGTTTATCATTTTGGTGGAAAATTCTAGAATTGGTGGGCCCCACTTGTGGTTGGTGAAGAAATGTGCTGAATTATATTTCAAATGTGGTAGGTGGGAATAGTAGCAGGTAAAGCCATCAGGTTGCAGGTCAAACCTACCAAAATTTTCCTATAAATAGAGGGCTAAGTTAGAATTGAAAATTACACCAGAAACAAGTTTTCTCTCTTTCTCTCTCTAGATTATTGAGTGTATTTTGTGAGTATTTAGATACTTTGAGAGTTTCTATTCATCAGAGCAAGTTTCTTTCAGCCTTATACCGGTATTCCGACCAGAAGTACTGATATTTTGAGGTAAGGGATATTATTTTCTTCTTAATGATATTATTTTCTTCAATATCATTATGCTGAAATATTGATATGAGTTTTTATCAAATTTGGAACTTTTTGTGTCGGGGTTACTATTCACGTATACGGCACTATTCACGTATACGGCACTATTCACGAATACGGCACTATTCACCGAAAAATAAAATTTTTCCTTTTTGTCCAAGATGTCTATTATGGTTACTATCTTTGATTGTATCCATGTTTTGATCTTTATTTTTGAATTCTGCTTCACAATTGATTATTATGAAGTATTATTGATCTTGGATAAACTGTTATACGAATCCCTACTATTTGTCCTTCTGTCTCATTGGATTCGTTCTCTTTAAGATATTTTTCATCATCCTCAGTCCTAAATGATGATACAAATGAATATCTTTGGCCTGTAGTGCAAAGATGAACATGTGTTGAGATGAACATGACCGACTGATGATACAAATGAATATCTTTGGCCTGTAGTGCAAAGATGAATATTTGGTTAAAGATGATTATTAATTGATGTTACAGGGATAAAATATTGATGATGGACTTTTAAATCTTAGAAGATAGTAGAATTCTTTCTCTACTTGACTCTTCTAATGGTTTGTTGTTTCCGCTGCAGTTGTTGATCTAAAACTTGTTGTCGATTATATTTTATCAGATTTTTCCCTGTTGAAGACTAACGATAATTTGTTGTATATTATCTTAGTCATAATATTCTTTACTGGGCTAGTTGAGCTCACCCTTTTCCTTTTTGTTCCATTTTTCTTCTCAGGAGGTGAGAACATAGCAGGATCTAGTCGGGGTATGGAGTGATGGTTCTAGAAAGATGTATTAGCAGTCCTCACTATTTCTGTAAAATAGTGTTTGAATAATTGTAATGAGGATTTATTTGAGTGTGGATATTGTCTAGAAGACAATATTTGTATTTAAACTCACAGTATGTGTTGTCGTATTTTGCACGACAATTGTATTATTGAAGTTGTAGTTTGCTTTCTGTACCATGTATTTGGCGACTCAGAATGGGTGTTGTATACCTATTCTGGGGGCGTCACAGTTGGTATCAGAGCTTAGGGATATGATCCCTGGCTGAGATGTGAGACAAGAACTAGGAGGGGAGAGACGGGGAATTCCTTCGCTAGTATGACCTGACTAAGTTTATTTGGTGTTTATTTGGTCGGTCAGAGTATAGGGATAATATATGACATGACTATTAACCCTTGTTTTATGGCAGTATTTAAGAATGGCAGCTGAGAACGTTAATAATGGAGTAAATCAGACCGTGGAGACACCTTTGATCACTACCCAGGGGAACGTGCAACAGGAAGGCAATATTCCTCCTGTAAACAACGTTACCGAGCAAACGATGAATGATGGAATGTTTAGGAGCTTTTTGCAGTTCATGCAAAATCAGACGAGGGAGACTCGTGTGCAGAATACGGGTGGAAATGATAACAACGCGCGGTTTGTCACAGCTAAGCAGTTCAAAGAATTGGGACCACCAGAATTTAAGGGAAAGCCGGATCCGATCATGGCGGAAACGTGGGTCAAGCAAATTACCAAGATATTTGATGTCTTGGGATGCACGGAGGAACAGAAGGTTCCATTCGCCACATTTATGTTCCGCGGTGAGGCAGACTACTGGTGGGAGTCTGTGAAGCGTACCCAGCCTGACGCACTCAACATGTCCTGGGAAACATTTCAAAAACTGTTCAATGACAAGTACTTTCCTGAAAGTATTCGTCATATGAAGGAGGTTGAGTTTATTAGACTGGAACAAAACAACATGACGGTGTCCCAGTACGAGGCGAAGTTTGCAGAGTTATCCAGGTTTGCACCTCATTTGGTCGAAAATGAGGAACGAATGACGCGGATGTTTCTGAGAGGTTTAAAACCTGAGATTCGTCAATACCTTATCTCTCATAAATTTTCTCTGTATTCAGACGTTGTCAACAGGGCCCAATTATTAGAGAGAGATAATGAGTATACTCAACCGAGGGACCACAACCAGGGTCATACCGGTGACAGCAATCATCAGAGCGATGATAACCAACGAGGAGGGAAAAATACGAACAAAGGCGGTAACCACTCGGGTGGTCATCGTGGCCATGATAATAGGAGAGGTGAGTCAAGTGGAAATTTCAGAAAGAGGAGATTCAACAATGACGGGAAGACATCAGCACCAGCACCAGCACCAACAACAAATTTTAGGGGAGGAGAACGACCGCCAGTTAGATGTTACAAATGCGGGAAAGAGGGACATATCAGCCCAAACTGTCCACAACAATCCAAGGTGTGTTACAACTGTGGGAAGGAAGGCCACATCGCTCGAGATTGTACTATAGCGAAACCAAGTTCAGCGGGAGTGGTGATTCCAAGGGCTGTCCCGGATAAGGCGAAATCAGCGGTTCCTGGAAGAGCGTTTGTCGTTACTGGCCAAAACGCGAGAAACCCGAACGAGGTGATCACGGGTAAGCTAATCTTGAATTCTTGCGAAGTTTATACTTTACTAGATACCGGTTCTACCCATTCTTTTATCTCTCCTGCTTGTGCTCAACGTTTAAACTTGACTCCGGAGAAATTGGACTTTAACTTATCTGTTGAAACTCCGTTGGGTGAAACCTTCGTTACATCTACAGTTTATAAATCTTGCATGATCCAAGTTGGCACTATCACATTACCTGTTGATCTTATCTCTTTAAAGATACTTGCTTTTGATGTGATTTTAGGAATTGATTGGTTAACCACTCATCATGCTAAAATTGATTGTTTTCGTAAGGTTGTTAGTTTTCATATTCCTAACCAACCTGTCATACGAATTCAAACTACTAAACCACTAAAATCAGTCACTGTCATATCAAGCCACAAAGCTATTCGTTTATTGAAAAACGGATGTCAAGCTTTCTTAGCCCATGTTATGGATTTGAACAAAGACAAGTCAGATTTGAATAATATTTCTATTGTTAGAGAATTTTCCGATGTATTTCCTGAAGAACTTCCCGGTCTACCCCCGGAACGAGAAATTGAATTCTTTATTGACCTTGAACCCGGTACAAAGCCCATTTCTAAAACCCCATATCGAATGGCTCCTATTGAACTTCAGGAGTTAAAAGTCCAACTACAGGAGTTGTTGGACATCGGTTTTATTCGTCCTAGTACGTCTCCTTGGGGTGCTCCTGTTTTATTCGTAAAGAAGAAAGACGGGAGTATGCGACTTTGTATTGACTATCGAGAATTGAACCATGTCACCATCAAGAATAGGTATCCGCTACCTCGCATTGATGACCTGTTTGACCAGTTGCAAGGAGCACAATTCTTTTCAAAGATCGATCTTCGTTCTGGATATCATCAGCTGAAGATTAAAACTGAGGATATTCCAAAGACTGCCTTCAGAACTCGGTACGGGCATTATGAATTCTTAGTAATGTCTTTTGGATTGACTAATGCTCCTGCTGCCTTCATGGATATGATGAACCGTGTATTCAAAGAATATTTGGATCAGTTCGTTGTTGTCTTTATTGATGACATCCTCATCTATTCCAAAAGCCGTGAAGATCATGAGCGCCATTTGAAGCTGGTACTGCAAAGGCTTCGTGAAAACAAGCTATATGCCAAACTGAAGAAATGCGAGTTCTGGCTTGAGGAAGTAGCATTCCTTGGGCACGTGGTGTCAAAACATGGAGTATCTGTCGACCCGGCGAAGATTGAAGCCATACAAAGTTGGGAGCAACCGAAGTCGGTAACCGAAGTACGTAGCTTTCTGGGCTTAGCTGGTTATTATCGGAGATTTGTGGAAGGATTTTCTCGAATCGCTACTCCGTTAACTCAGCTGACTCGGAAAGATACAAAATTCGTATGGAGTGAGGAATGCGAGAAGAGTTTCCAAGAACTCAAGAGGAGACTCATTTCGGCACCTGTTTTGACAATACCATCTGGTTCGGATGGATTTGTTATCTACAGCGATGCTTCAGGCAAAGGGTTAGGATGTGTTCTCATGCAACATGGGAAAGTCATAGCCTATGCCTCACGACAACTCAAAGAATATGAGAGGAATTATCCTACTCATGATTTGGAGTTGGCAGCAGTCGTTTTTGCGTTGAAGATCTGGAGACACTACCTGTATGGGGAGAAAGTGGAGATCTATACAGATCATAAAAGCCTCAAATATTTCTTCACCCAAAAGGAACTCAACATGCGGCAACGACGTTGGCTTGAGCTGTTGAAAGATTACGATCATACCATCCAATACCATCCTGGAAAAGCAAACGTAGTAGCTGACGCATTGAGTAGAAGATCATATGCGGGTACGAGTGCAATGTTTTTAACACAAAGGCCCATTTTGTATGACTTGCAAAGGATGGAGATAGAGATGAAGGCTCCAAGTACCCACATGATGATATCAAATATACGAGTAGAACCGACTTTAATCGATAAAGTTAAAGCTGCTCAAGCTACGGATATAGAGCTGATGCGTATGAAGAAGAAAGTGCAAGAAGGTGCTATTCCAGAAGCAAGAATCGATGAAGAAGGAATACTTCGAGTCAACTCCAGACTTTGTGTTCCTAACGATTTTGACTTGAAGCATAGAATAATGATGGAGGCACACAACACACCGTTTGCAATCCATCCTGGGAGTACCAAAATGTATCACGATCTTCGACATACATTTTGGTGGAGCAATATGAAAAGAGAGATCGCGGAGTTTATCTCGAGATGTTTAACTTGTCAACGTGTAAAAGCGGAGCATCAAGTACCAAAGGGTCCATTGCAACCACTTGAGATTCCGAAATGGAAGTGGGAACACATTACTATGGATTTTGTTACGGGTCTTCCCAAGGTTTCTCAAGGCATAGATGCGATTTGGGTTATTGTTGATAGATTAACCAAGTCCGCTCATTTCTTGCCGATACGTGAGACTTATTCCCTTGAACGTCTTGCTAGTATGTACGTGAACGAGATTGTGAGATTGCATGGCATGCCAGTATCCATAGTTTCGGATCGTGACCCAAGATTCACTTCACGATTTTGGGTTAGCTTGCAGAAAGCTATGGGCACGGATTTACGATTCAGTTCAGCATACCATCCTCAAACGGACGGACAATCAGAGAGGACTATTCAAACTCTTGAAGATCTATTAAGACTTTGTGTCTTAGATCTCAAAGGGAGTTGGGATAAGTACCTACCATTGGTGGAATTCTCCTACAACAACAGTTATCAGGCGAGCATAGGTATGGCTCCATTTGAGGCGTTGTATGGAAGAAAATGTCGTTCTCCAGTATGCTGGGACGAGGTGGGTGAAGCAACATTGTTGGGACCAGAGTTGGTACGCATTACTACAGAGAAGATCCAAACGATTCGACAACGTATACAAACGGCACAGGATCGACAAAAGAGTTATGCGGATCTTCATCGGAAGGACGTGGAATTTAATATTGGGGATCATGTATTGTTACGTGTTGCACCATGGAAGGGAGTTACAAGATTTGGGAAGAGAGGAAAGCTCAATCCAAGATTTGTTGGTCCATTTGAGATTCTTGAGCGAATAGGAAATGTGGCATATAGACTCGCATTACCTCCAAGCATGTCTCGTGTTCATAATGTTTTTCACATATCTATGCTTCGTAAATATGTTAAAGACCCGAACCACATTATTGAGTTAGAACCAGACGAGATAGCTGAAGATTTAACGTACGAGGAGGTACCTGTTAAGATCTTGGATAGGAAAGAGCATGTCCTACGCACGAAGGTTATACCACAAGTTAAGGTTTTGTGGAGAAACCATGCTATTGAAGAAATGACCTGGGAGTTGGAATCAGAAATGAAAGCGAGGTATCCTCACCTTTTTGAAACATCAGGTACGTACGTCAATTTCGAGGACGAAATTTCATAAGGAGGGGAGGTTGTAAGACCCCAACTTATTAATGAATAAAATCAAATTTTCTCTAAATATTATTGTGAATAATAAGGGGTTAATTTGATATAATACTTTGGTTATGGGTGAAATGTGCAAATTTTGCAAAATAAGCAAGTGGTTATAAAATATTTATTTTTGGTCGGTGAATATTCGGTTGGTCGTGGAATATTCTTGCTGTCGGGGAATATTCGTACGACGACGCAGCCTTGTGTGGGCCCCATAACGGAAAGCGATTGGATGAAGAAAACGACAAGTATAAGTTGTTTATAAATAACGGCGTAGTTGTTACCGTTAATACTGTTGGAATACCCGGTGGTTAAAATACAGTAGCACACGGTATTGCACCAATTATTGATTCTTACGTAAGAAGGCACTACTCAATAATTGTTACAGTAGTTATTATTCAATATTTTATTTTATTGATTCAATAATTGCTGCGTTGATATTTTATATTATTGTTGTTTCAATAATTGTTGCTGCACAGTATTTTCATTTATCAGATCAATAATTCATATTATTTGAATAATATTATTAGATAACATTATTGGCAATGTCTAGAAAGTTCTGTCTAAGGAGAGGTTTGGTCATCTAATTGCGCGCCAGTAAGGAGAAATCCTTATTGGAAAGCCCCCTCTTTCCTGGGAACGGCCTGGTTGTCATAAATGTGATTCTGTAATATTATTTGTGAATAATTAATTATTGATTCATATGATAAGGAAATATTTATTTTATGTGGATATAAATGAGGGATATATTTTTGTGGTTAAAAATGAAGGAGTTAATGTTGAGGTGTTTTATCAGTATTTTTATCGGAATGGAGGTATTAAAAATCAAATCAGGGTTTTTGAGAAATTTGCGGGTGTTATAATTTTTAATCCGACCGTTGGATCGTGGTAATTTTTGGATATGTTATACATATATAAGTTGAGTATATGTCCACAAATTTTGAACCGTTAAAAATGAACGTATGATTTATTATGAATTTTACAAGATGACTGGTTCAGAAATTGTTGAATTTTCGGAGTTTATCATTTTGGTGGAAAATTCTAGAATTGGTGGGCCCCACTTGTGGTTGGTGAAGAAATGTGCTGAATTATATTTCAAATGTGGTAGGTGGGAATAGTAGCAGGTAAAGCCATCAGGTTGCAGGTCAAACCTACCAAAATTTTCCTATAAATAGAGGGCTAAGTTAGAATTGAAAATTACACCAGAAACAAGTTTTCTCTCTTTCTCTCTCTAGATTATTGAGTGTATTTTGTGAGTATTTAGATACTTTGAGAGTTTCTATTCATCAGAGCAAGTTTCTTTCAGCCTTATACCGGTATTCCGACCAGAAGTACTGATATTTTGAGGTAAGGGATATTATTTTCTTCTTAATGATATTATTTTCTTCAATATCATTATGCTGAAATATTGATATGAGTTTTTTATCAAATTTGGAACTTTTTGTGTCGGGGTTACTATTCACGTATACGGCACTATTCACGTATACGGCACTATTCACGAATACGGCACTATTCACCGAAAAATAAAATTTTTCCTTTTTGTCCAAGATGTCTATTATGGTTACTATCTTTGATTGTATCCATGTTTTGATCTTTATTTTTGAATTCTGCTTCACAATTGATTATTATGAAGTATTATTGATCTTGGATAAACTGTTATACGAATCCCTACTATTTGTCCTTCTGTCTCATTGGATTCGTTCTCTTTAAGATATTTTTCATCATCCTCAGTCCTAAATGATGATACAAATGAATATCTTTGGCCTGTAGTGCAAAGATGAACAGGTGTTGAGATGAACATGACCGACTGATGATACAAATGAATATCTTTGGCCTGTAGTGCAAAGATGAATATTTGGTTAAAGATGATTATTAATTGATGTTACAGGGATAAAATATTGATGATGGACTTTTAAATCTTAGAAGATAGTAGAATTCTTTCTCTACTTGACTCTTCTAATGGTTTGTTGTTTCCGCTGCAGTTGTTGATCTAAAACTTGTTGTCGATTATATTTTATCAGATTTTTCCCTGTTGAAGACTAACGATAATTTGTTGTATATTATCTTAGTCATAATATTCTTTACTGGGCTAGTTGAGCTCACCCTTTTCCTTTTTGTTCCATTTTTCTTCTCAGGAGGTGAGAACATAGCAGGATCTAGTCGGGGTATGGAGTGATGGTTCTAGAAAGATGTATTAGCAGTCCTCACTATTTCTGTAAAATAGTGTTTGAATAATTGTAATGAGGATTTATTTGAGTGTGGATATTGTCTAGAAGACAATATTTGTATTTAAACTCACAGTATGTGTTGTCGTATTTTGCACGATAATTGTATTATTGAAGTTGTAGTTTGCTTTCTGTACCATGTATTTGGCGACTCAGAATGGGTGTTGTATACCTATTCTGGGGGCGTCACAGCCTCACCCTATTTTCTTCACCAAATATAACTACTAAATGATGACCACCGTTCTATTCCCTTGTTACCCCCGCTCGACCCAGCTACACTCTTATTACCTGAAAGGAATTGTGAAGCAAAAGGGTGAGCACAACTAGCTCAGTAAAGAATATCATGACTAAAGATAATTCAATTATCAATAGCCTTCATCAACAATAAATCAGATATTTAGAATATATGGTAGAAGATAAAAATTTTCAACCATAGTTGCAGCGGAACAAGCAATCCATTAGAAGAGTCAAATAGACTATAAAGTCTATTATCTTCTCCATGTTAAAAATCCACCAACAATATTTTATCCATGTAACATCACTCAACAGTTCCTTTCCACAATCATATGAATAACTCATAATCATAATTGTGACTATAAATTTTTCTTCGCACCCAGGACGAAGAATATTTTCATCACCTGTCTTTACCTGAAACATCAAAGATCATGGTTATACCAAATCACAGTTCCTGTTTATAATCATACTAAAAAATCCATCTTTGCACTACGGCCAAAGATATTCATCAACAAACCATCTTTGCACTACGGGCCAAAGATATTCAACAACAGTTCATCTTTGCACTACAGGCCAAAGATATTCATCAACAGACCATCTTTGCACTACATGCCAAAGATATTCATCAACAATTCATATTTGCACTACAGGCCAAATATATTCATATCTCAAAGAAATATATAATCATTTCAGAATTTATATAAACAATAATTATAACCATGTTGATCAATTCACCTTTACACTTAAGCTTAAGATATTCAATTATAAATTCAATGGTCATGATCATACCAGTCACAATTCAACTTTGCACTACAGGCCAAAGAGAACCCTAGTCATGATCATACCAATAATCTACCCATCTTTACACTCCAGTGAAAGAGAATTTCAACATCAGGGTTATAAAAATGTTATATATGATGATAAAAATAATATGATCAACATATAGTTTTAATCTCAAGAGTAATATTCGTAACTCATGAATAGTAAATCGTGAATAGTAACTCATGAATAGTAACCCCGACACAAAAGATAGAAATTCCACAATAAAATCCATACCAATATTTTGGTATAATGATATTGAAAGAATAATATTCTTAAGCTTATAAACAATTTATTTAAATTGTTTACACTTTACTAATTAATGCATTTAATCATCATAAAACGCCAAACTCATTAGATTTCATAACCAATAACCAAAACCCTCATCAAAAATCTGCATATACCTCATATAGGATTCTCAAGTCATAAAATCCTATTTTCCAATTTTCTTACTTCACAAAACATATTTAATTCATTTACTCATAACTAGATCATTTTCATGAAAAATACCAAATCAGTTCCAAAAATATTTCTTTTCTGGGATTTAGCATAATATAGTCCCATAGTGAACATATATTTTTCTCAGAATTTTTAAAAGTCATTTACTATTTTTCATATGCCCAAAATAGCCGAATATTTAGACATTTATCAAAAATTGTACTTTTGTCTAAAAATTCTGAAATTTACAGAGTATACTTCTATCATATACATGTACTCCCAATAAAAATTTCATCAATTTTGGAGTTAACCACAAGGAATTATAAGCGGTTACTTTTAAAATAGTCTTTTCTCATAAAATTCATAACTCTCAATCTATACATCCAAAAATCACCATTTTTTGGACACAATCAAGAAAACTCATCAAAATATCATTTCAAATTTTTCCAGAATTTTTGAAGTTCAGAAAAATTACGAAACTGAAAAACATAACAACCCTTAAAATCCCTTACAATCCCTTACCTCAAAAGAGCAGTACTTCTGATCGGTATAATGCTGAAGAAAACTTGCACTGATGAATAGAAACTCACAGAGTATCTAAATACTCACAAAATACACTCAATAATCTAGAGAGAGAAAGAGAGAAAGCTTATGTTTCTGGTGTGATTTTCAATTCTAACTTAGCCCTCTATTTATAGGAAAATTTTGGTAGGTTTGACCTGCAACCTGATGGCTTTACCTGCTACTATTCCCACCCACCACATTTGAAATATAATTCAGCACATTTCTTCACCAACCACAAGTGGGGCCCACCAATTCTAGAATTTTCCACCAAAATGATAAACTCCGAAAATTCAACAATTTCTGAACCAGTCATCTCGTAAAATTCATAACAAATCATACGTTCATTTTTAACGGTTCAAAATTTGTGGACATATACTCAACTTATATATGTATAACATATCCAAAAATTACCACGATCCAACGGTCGGATTAAAAATTATAACCCCCGCAAAATATCTCAAAAACCCTGATTTTTAATACCTCCATTCCGACAAAAATACTGATAAAAACCTCAACATTAACTCCTTCAATTTTAACCACAAAAATATATCCCTCGTTTATATCCACATAATATAAATATTTCCTTATCATATGAATCAATAATTAATTATTCACAAATAATATTACAGAATCACATTTATGACAACCAGGCCGTTCCCAGGAAAGAGGGGGCTTTCCAATAAGGATTTCTCCTTACTAGCGCGCAATTAGATGACCAAACATCTCCTTAGACAGAACTTTCTAGACATTGCCAATAATGCTATCTAATAATATTATTCAAATAATATGAATTATTGATCTGATAATAGAAAATACTGTGCAGGAACAATTATTGAAACAACAATAATATAAAATATCAACGCAGCAATTATTGAATCAATAAAATAAAATATTGAACAGTAATTACTGTAACAATTATTGAGTAGTGCCTTCTTACGTAAGAATCAATAATTTCAAAAATACTATGCAATACCGTGTGCTACTATGCAATAACGCGTATTACTGTATTTTAACCACCGGATATTCTAACAGTGTTAACGATAACAACTACGCCGTTATTTGTAAAAACTCAAATTTGTCGTTTTCTTCATCCGACAGTTGTTTTGTTATGGGGCCCACAAATGGCTGCGCCGTCGTACGAATATTTCCCGACAGAAAGAATATTCCACGACCAAACGAATATTCCCCGACAACAATGATTATTTTATAACCACTTGCTTATTTTGAAAAAAAAAATCATATTTCACTCATAACTTTAAACTTTTATCAATTTAACCATTTACTGAATAGTAATTATAAGAAAAATTGAATACTTTTATTTCATAAAATTCGGGGTCTTACATGTTATTTATGTATTGGTTACCATTAAAAGATTTTTTGGTTACTATCATATAATTGTTCGGTTACTCATGTAGTCTGTTTTTGGTTACTGTAAGCTTATGATTTCGATACCATTTTTGTTCCCTTGAGTTGGGAATTTGTTTACTGTTTTTTGTTGTTCTGGTTACCATGTATTCGATTAGCATACATGGGTTGACTAAAATGTGATTGATTTATATGTTGTTTATGTATCGGTTACCATGAAAATATGTTTTGGTTACTATCATATAACTGTTTGGTTACTTGTTTAGTATGTTTTTTGTTACTGCTTTATCATGTTATGGTTACTGTTATATTATGATATGGTAACTATTATTGTACAGTCAATGTGGGATGTTGGATACTTTTTATAGTCTGTTTTGGCTTCTGTGTAATTGTTATATTGGTTAAAAATAACTGTGCAAATCTGATTTTGTTTATTTGCAGTTATGAGATCTTTACTATGAGGAATGTAATAGAAAATTCACTGGAAAAGTTATATATTGGTGCGACATGGAAGTCCCCAGCATTATTGCCAAGAAATTGAACCAAAGTCAGTTGGAGAAATTTAAGGCAACATATTTTGGGAATTTTCTGGAGTTTGGTGAGCACCAAATGTATTCCCAGATTCTTCACCATGCTCTTGTAAGGGAGATTCACCAGAGGGATGACGGTGAAATGTGGTTTTTGTTTGGGGATAAAAGGATCAGGTTTGGTTTGCCTGAGTTCTGTCTAATTTCTGGGTTGAAATGGCAAGGTGAGGATGACATAACTGCATATAAAGGTATGGAGAATCTACTTGTTGAAAAAAATTTTGGTGATGAATCTGTGATGTGTAGTAGTATAGGTAGGGTTTATCGGAAGACAGTTTTTGATGACGATGATGAGGCTGTTAAGATGTCAATGATTTTGTTAGTGTTTAATTTCATTCTATCCACAGTTTCTAAAAATTATGTGGATGGTGCAATGGTTAGTTTTTTATGTTATGTTGATGCACTACTAAAAAATCGACCTATAGCGACGGTCGGCGACCGTCGCTATAAGCATAAAGATCGTCGTTATAGACTTTAGCAACGGTCGTCGACCTTCACTATAGAAGTCGTAGGTAAACTCTATAGCGACGGTCTTTAAGCCTATAGCGACGGTCGGCGACCGTCGCTATAGACGTTTTAGATTTCAAAAAATAATAATTAATAATGCACATTTATTCAACAAACACAAGTACAATATAAAATAAAACATAAAAAATATTATATGCATCATTTAAAATCATTCACATTACAACATTACAATATAATAGTTGGATAATTCATCCCATTTTTAGATGATTATTATTATTATAGTTGGGGAAACACCATCTGTTGTCTCAAGGCTGTTACGAGCATCAATTCTCTCCTTCACCTTCTTATCTTCCTCGGCAAACTCTTCTGCCTCACGAACCATCCGCTCAATCTCCTCTTGGCTTAAACGTCCCTTGTCATTGATGATGGTAATCTTTTATGATTTACCAGTTCCTTTGTCTTCTGCCTTGACATTCAAGATACCATTTGCATCAACTTCAAATGTGACTTCTATTTGAGCAGTTCCCCTCTTCAAAAGCATGATCCAGTAGGGGTTAAATTTCTGTGAGCAGCTTTACAAAATTTAAAGAAATTCAACCAAGTCAGGGAACAAACCTTGGGGTCGGTGGGATTCCGGAGAGATCAAACTTTCCAAGTAGCCTACAGTCCTTCGTAAGACTTCTTTCACCTTCAAAAACCTGTTTTAGAGAAAGGCAGAAATCAGCCAAGTTTTAAGCACATGTGCAACTTATTTCCCACTTTTGCAAAGGGAACAATAGGAAAAGAGGCAAGTTAACAAGACCCTTTGTTTGAAAATAAGAGCAAAGTAAAAAAGTACCTGAATGGAGATAGTAGTCTGCTGATCCTGGTATGTAGTAAAAACTTGAGATTTCTTGGTTGGGATAACAGTATTTCTAGGGATCAACTTGGTCATTACTCCACCTACGATTTCAATCCCAAGGGTAAGAGGGGCCACATCCAAAAGAAGGATATTTGCATTGAGTTCATCATATTACACACCAATTATAAGATATTTGATCTTCCAACTATTCATTTTAATCAATGTTAAACCACATATGTTGCAGTCATACTCCAGAAAACAAAATAACAATAATGTATTACCTTTGGTTTCATCACCACCCTCCCCACTTAGGATGCCTCCTTGTACAGCAGCACCATAAGCAACTGCCTCATCAGGATTCACACCCTTGTTAGGTTCTTTCCCATCAAAGTAGTCCTTGAGGAGCTGCTGAACCTTTGGAATCCTAGTACTTCCGCCAACAAGGACAATCTCATCAATCTGGCTTTTTTGCAACCCAGCATCATCCATAGCCTTCTTAACAGGACCCATTGTCTTTCTAAACAGATCATTGTTCAACTCTTCAAATCGAACTCTAGTCAATGGCTCTCAGAAATCCGTACCATTAAAGAGAGATTCAATTTCTACGCGGACCTGGTGCTGGCTACTCAAGGCTCTCTTGGCACGCTCACATTCTCTCCTTAGTTTACCAAGAGCTCTGTTGTCTTTGCTGATGTCCTTACCGTGCTTTTTCTTGATCAACTTGATAAAGTACTCCATAATTCTCTGATCAAAATCCTCACCTACAGGAAAATAAAACCTTCAGCAGACATACATAAATAGAGAAGTATCCACAAAATGCAACTATTGTAAACTATTCCATGTTGGTACAAAACATTTATTTTCTTTTCCATACTGAAAAAATTGACTTTAAGGACAAGTCCTCAGCAGTATGACAACATATGAATGCCATGTCACGAACTCTACAATCATAACTCGCCAACTCCAAAACTCTCTTCCACATAAATACAAGGATGATCTCCCAAAAATGTAGAGTAAATCATTGGCACCAACAAAAAATGACATTTTCAAATATTTGTTGACAAACACTCACCCTCAACCCCAAACCACAAGTGAAATGGGGAAAACAAATAATGGACATTGCATGATACACAAGATATACAATAAATGAATGATCAGAACATATTCTACACGGCCACAATAACATTCCAAGCAACACTGCTATTCATGGTTTGCCTCTGCTGGAGTACCTGTCCTGGCATGCGATATGCGGTTAGCATAAATTGTCACCAACCGCAATTGTGTACTGTTAAGTCCCTCTAAGTAAGGCAAGAATGCTTTCCCAAGCATGATATAGATGTCCACCAAACAAAATACAACAGTCTGCAACCAAGGAAATAAATATCAAAACAAAAACAAACTTGAGGAAACACAGTCTTGAATCCCTCATACTAAGTCCTAAAAGACTCTTGATATTAATTACACTAGTTAAATATAAGAAATGAAGTCCACAAAAAGTTAACAATAATTTCCAACATCTCATTCTCAACACATAAATTTGTCAACGAATACATCCAATGCCCAATAATCAAACCAGATGTTTCTATACAAAATTTACCAATTTGATTTATATGACAACAATTATATATACATAAATACTCAAATTGACCACGAAAATCACAAACAAATTACGAAAATCTGATCAGAAAACACATAAATTTCACAAATATGAATTACGCAACAGATTTCAAATAACAGTATACATATATAATGATATATGATATATGATGACGATGAATAATAATAATACTCCATTCTTAAGCACACGCACAAGGATTATCAACCACCACCACTTGATCATCGTCGCCACTCCTAAACAACAGATATCCAACAGCTAGACCTAGCACCACCGCTATGAAAACATCGCCATTGAACGACATGATCGCTAGCATCAGCATGTATCCGATGGTGGAGTTAACTCCGAACAGGATAGCTCCCGCGAATCTCCCCGGACTACACCGGCCGCCGCCGGCAAGCTTGGGATAAAGCAGGGGAACATTAGCGGCAGATCGAGGAAGAGAAGAAGAGAATAACTTGAAGAGAAGAAGAGAATAGCTGTTAGAGAGGAGGGAGAGGACTTGAGAGGAGGTAGATGATTTGGGGGAAAACTGAAATCATTTGGGGGAAAATGGGAGGGTTTTTTTTTTAAAAAAAAACATCTATGCCGACGCCCAGATGATGACCATTGCTATATATACTCTATAGCGAGGGTTCTGTGCTGACCGTCGCTATAGCTCGTCGCTATATGTCGAATTTCTAGTAGTGATGTTAGTAGTTTTTCTTGGGAAAAAGTTCCGTTTGAGATGACAAAGTACTCTTTGTCTAATGCTTTGAAGGGGCGTTTGAAGAAAGGAAGGAATGGTGTTTCGGTATATAATTTCTACAAGGATCATTATACCAAATTGTACAAGTTGAACGAGCTTCCTTATGTATTCCAAGTGTTTATCTTTGAAACTATTCCGACATTCAAAGCTCGGGGTATATGCAATGACGAGCATCCGTCGGATGTCCGTTTATTTAGATGGAAGGAGCTAGTGAAGCCCCCTACAAATGACAAGTTGAACGATCTAGTATTTTGTTCAGGACAGGTATGCAGTTTACTACTAAGAATGTAATTGGTTACCTTTAATTATATAATTGGTTACTGATTATATGTTGT
This sequence comes from Panax notoginseng, assembly GCA_016801055.1. Taxonomy (NCBI): domain Eukaryota; kingdom Viridiplantae; phylum Streptophyta; class Magnoliopsida; order Apiales; family Araliaceae; genus Panax; species Panax notoginseng. Next base: position 196,643,506 of record CM029014.1, read on the forward strand.
GAAGTTTACTATTAACAAATTAGTTAGTTACCTTTATATACTTATTTGGTTACTGATTATATTATGTGCATGTTAATAATAACAATGTTGTTGGTTACCTGAATATACACATTTGACTACTGATTATATTACATGTAGGTTACTTATAACAATGTTGTTGGTTAGCTGAATATACACATTTGGTTACCTTTATACATGTATTTAGTTACTGATTTATATACATTTGGTTACTTGTACATATGTATTTGGTTACTGATTATGTTTTATGATTCTTTAGTTACTGATTTTTTTCCTGTAATTGTACAATGTTTGTCAGATGTTATACTAAAGTGTACTTAATATTTTTCAGCTGAGGACAAAAAGCTTGATTCCCACGGCCGAGGAGAAGGATCGGCTTGATTTGGGCGGGCTTAAATTTTTCAATGGGAAGGATGCTGATAAGAAGGTTGAAAAAAAAAGTGAAGGGTGACAACATCGGATTTGATATTTCTAACGTTAAAGATGCTATTGATGCATGGTTTAGGCCGTTGGAGAAGAAAGTGTCTGAAATTAAGAAAGACCTTGGGAAATTGAGGGCTGATATTAGAGATGAGATGCAGATTTTACATGTTAAGTTATGTAGGGACTTTAGGTTAATTATTAGAGATGAGTTACGCGGGATCAAAGATGTTGGGGACAAACAAGTTGATGGTGATTCTGATGATGATTCTGATTTTGATGATGGCGGTGATGATGATGATGATGATGATGAAGCTGATGAAGCTGATGATGTTGTTGATGAGGATGCTGATGTTTTTAAAGGTAATTATAATGATGATGATGAGGTTGGTGATGATGGGTTGAAAGCTGATGAGAAGAATGATGAGTTTAAAACTGAAGTTGTTAAAGAGTATGAAGATGATGTTATGGTTGAAGACCCTCATGTTGATGAGGATGTTGATGATGGTTCAAAACAAAATAAGAATAATGATGGTGATGATGTGTCGAATTTCGTTGAGAAGAAGGATGTGAATGAAATTGAGATTGGTAATAAAGTTGAACGTGATGTTATGGTTGAATAACATCATGAAATAAAAATTAATGATAATGAAGAAAATGTCAAGGTTAGACATATTTGTTAGTTTTGTTATATGTTATATGTCTTTTTTTAAATGATTAATTGGTTGTTTTTTATTTTGCACAGATTGACAAGAATAATGACATGCCATCTTTTGACATTTTAAGCGAATGCACTGGGAAAGAGATTATTATGTATGTTGATGCTGAGGTACTATTATATTGCGATGTTGTTACAATTATATATGTTATGTTTACTATTATAATGTGGGTTGGTTACTATTACAATGTGTGTTGGTTACTATTATATTATGATTTGGTTACTAATTTATTTTGTTTTGGTTACTATTATGATATATTCATTTTAATATGTCGATTATTGTTCATTCAGTTTGTTATTGCATATATTAGTTAACTTTATGTGTTTATGTTGAAAATCTAATTGTATTTGTTACCTTTTCTGTCAATTGAAAAAGGGGAATAAATGTGAGGCAGAAAGCAAGTCTGCACTTGACCAGATGGTTCTGACCACACAGGACATAGTTCAGTGTGATGAGTTAGAGAAAAGCGTCCACAAAGCCTGTGGTAGACCTGTCCGTGAACATGCAAAGAGTGCCGTTTTACGGTCTCCATATACATCAAAGTTTGGATAGGCTGGTTCATCATCTACTGCCGTGGGTGCTAGTCAAACACTTGTAGGTCTTTCTGCATTCCCCAAAGTATGCATGGATATGCCGTCAAATTTTGAAGAGGCATTATTTGAACAATGGTTTAAAATTGGACTAAACAACAGGAAAATGTTTGTTTTTTGTTGTTTAAAAATGCTATAGTTTTTTATGAAATAAATAAATTTGTATCCCTATAGAAACATATGGTTAATACTAAATAAATGTTATGGTTAATATTATATTGTGTTCTGGTTACTACTTTATTATGTTATGGTTACTGTTATATTATGACTTGTATACCATTTTTGTGCTCTCAAAATGGGATTTTAGTTACTATCATATTATATGTTGGTTACTATGTAATTGTTAGGTATATACAGGTTGGTTAAATTGGTCTTGATTACATTATATTTCTATTTGATTTACTATCATATTATTTTTGGTTACTGTCATATTAGGTTTTGGTTACTACAATATTATATTTTGGTTACTATTATGTTATATTTTATTTATGTCAATGCTCCATGGAAGTAAAGTGTTTGTTACTTTATATTATTTTTGATTACTAGGTATTTGTTTAGTACATTTAGGTTGTTTAAATTATTATTGATTACATAATGTTGTTGTTTATGTTACTATTGAATTATTTTCTAGTTATTATTATTTTATGTTTTTGTTACTGTTTTGTTATGTATTGGTTACTATTTGATTATGGTTATTATATTAATATTTGTTGGTTACCAGGTTACTGTTTACAATTTAGTTGCTGATTAGTATGTTAATTATTGACTGTTCAAGTCTGATTTTGGGTAGTGTGTATACTAATACGGTAATTGTTAATGTTAGCGTGTATACTAATATGCTATTATATTGAAGGACTGACAAATTCCTTGGAAAGAACGATAAAATTGAACCTGCTTTTGTATTTAGGTCTGTCCCAATATCATAAAAAATGTGGTTCTACAAATTAAAGACTCCTGGACAATGGTTAGACGACGATGTGAGTTCTTTTTTTTTAAATTATGTTTTTTCTAGTTATGGTTACATTATTTATTTACATTCATTACATACTTACAATTTTCAGTAACTGTTAATATCCTATGTATTTTTTTGGTTCAGCACATCAATGTTGCGTTATATTATTTTCGTAAATTGGCCAGACATTTCGATAGTGTTCATATAAGGGCAACAACCACGGATTGTTGGTTTCATGGCAAGATGACCGCTCTTTTCGAGGAGTATACAATTAAAAATGCAGATAAGAGTGTTCTGTCTGGGGAGGGTGATGTTGCTGAATACATCCATGGGCTGTTCATGGATGTCAACACACCATGGAGAAATGTTGACTACGTGTTATTCCCCATTCATATGTCATCACCGGATCATTGGTTTTTGTTGACATTTGATGTTCATCGTAGACGTCTAACAGTTTACAATTCTCTACAGCCAAAAAGAAATTCCGTGCAAACAAAAATTATGGATGTTTGTGAGTCATACATCTTCATTCTTCCCACTTTACTGCGCAAGAGTGGTTTTTGGAGGGATAGGTCTGACATTGACTTTAGCAGTGAACCGTATCGCAACAAGTGTAACAACCCGATATTTTCTATATAATTAAATAAGAAATTTTGCGTATAATTTTTTTTTATTTTAAGGATGAGGATTTATACAAGATATTGTGTATATGTATTTATGTAATAAATAAAAATATATTTATTACATGAATATTTACAAATAATTTTATTTTAGAATTTTTGATTATTATAAAGTATATTCTTATAATAATTAATTTTATGGTAGAAAGGTTTTTATTAATTATTTTCCATGAAAATATAGTTATATATTATTTAAATAATATATGAAACGATTTTCTTAGAATAATTATAATAATTATTTTATTATATGAATTTTTGTACAGATTATTAAGTTAATTATTCTAACTTAATTATTAAGGTTAAATAAGAAAGAATAAATCAAATATGAAATCTAAACCCTAATTTTGGATTTTTTTTTATCAAGAAATGAGAATAATAATATAATAATATTATATTTTAATTTTTCAGTGCTATTAATATGTACTGTATGTACGTATTGATGATTGTTGGTCAATTATGGTGTTTAATGTCCAAACCCTAGCATTAACTTGTTTCACCCTATTGTGAAATTCAAATGAGAAATTCGAGACTGTATTGTAACTGTGTTATGTGTTATATGATATGTATTATAAGTTTTAACGTCAATTATGGAAAGCCCAAATTAGTAATTTAAAACCCTAGTTTCAAAAAAATAAATTAGAAACCTTAGATAATAATTAGCTAATTGCTAAATGGAAACCTTAATTTGAAACTCAAGTTAGAGTTCGAGATTGTTTGTAATTGTGATAAGGTGATTAATTTACAGGTATTAGAATTATGATTGTTAATCATGAAAACCCTAATTACTAAACTAAAAACCCTAATTTCTATATTTAGTAACCCTAATTAGTAATTTTAAAACCTAATTACTAATTGTAAATCCTAATTGCTAATTTAGCAAAGTTAATTATAGTTAGAGATATTAAACCCTAATGTCCCTGTGTAAATTAATTAGAAACCTAATCTAATTAATAAACCCTAATTTTCTAATTTTAGAAACTAAAATTTAAATTTTTACAAACCCTAATTGGAAATCCTACAATGCTATGTACTAAACCTTAGGGTTAAACCCTAAGGGTCAAACCCTAAGGGTTTGTCAAGATTACACTTTGGCCATTAAAAATTACAAGCATTATGACCATTTTGCCCTTCTTTTATTATTTAGTAGGAAACTTGCAAGTTTGGCCAACACTTTAGTTGGTGAACTACTTCTACCAACTCCATGTGTCACAAAATCTCCAGCACATCAGCCTTTAGATCGGCCAATTCATGCATTTATCACTAATATATATAGATTGAAGAGAGAAAAAAATCAATTGGTAGCCTAATATTGCACAACTCTCATCCTTGACTCTCCCAAACTCCACACCTCCGAAAATTTTTGCTAGATCAGTCCCCAAGACCAGCCCCACGAAATCAACTAACAAATCAGTAGCCAAGATTCGAGATTTGGTCAAGTAAGGTATAAGACCCTAACCGAAATCTGACCTTGATTGATGTGTTAGAAGTTATGTTTATGTGTTGTAATATGTTATATATAGTGTCTATAAGTGATCTGGGTTGGCACATGGTAGATCCATAACACCTAAGTGCTCAAAATTGAAGTTTTACAAAATTTGGAAAAAGTTTGTTTTATGTTCTGACAAAGAATGTCAGAGGCTATAGATCTTTCTCGGTTTATGTTTTTGGTTGTTATATGTTTTAGATATGTAGTATGTTGTGAGATCTTTGGTCTGGAACTGGATCTAGGGTCATAAGATGCACATATTTCATGTTATTAATGGTCAAAGACCATTGACCGGCATTGACTGGACAAAATCTGGGTAACCCAGATCTTGCCCAGAACGGTCTGATAAGACCTTTGTCGCCTCTGATCTTGCACGTTGTTGTTGATTTGTGTTTGGTATTGTATTCAAGTTATAGTATGGTAGTTATACTACATATTAATGCTTTTAGATTGCTTATAATACAAACCTACTGGATTTGAGGGAGGGTCAAACCAAGTAGAAAGTTCACGGCTGAGTTTTCTGGGTAACCCAGAAAGCTCATGACTGTAGCTTCTGACATAGTTTGACCGGTGAAGATCTAGCTAATTTGTTGTTGTTATTATGGTTTGATATAATAGATCTGTTCACTTGTATGTTTTCTACACACTGGAAGTATTAAATCACTAATACATAACACTGAAAGCAAGTTGTGGAAGCCCAAAAGTGATCAGTCGAGCTGTTCTTGTTTTCTGGGTAACCCAGAAAACGAAGAACGGGTCTGACAGATAGTTTAAGCTTCCATATCTTGTTTGTATGTTGTAATATGACCCATAACTTGATTGATACTTGTAGTGCTACACTAACACTACAAGATCTGATCAACAACATGCCCAGAAACACAATACACACTGTTTTAATCTTGGTCAAACATGGTCACTCGGTCACTGCAAATGAATTTCTGGGTTTGATGAAGAACGCGAAGAACACCTATAGCGACAGTTCTGTCGCTATACGCAGTCTTTAGCGACAGTTTCTTTATAAAATTATTATTTTTATTAAATAATTATAGAAAATTAGTTTTTAATTATTAAAAATACAAAATAAATTATTAAAAATTATTTTAAAGTCCAAAAATTATATTTTAATTATTTTGAATATATTTCATAAATATTTAATATTTTTGGAATATTAAAGGTATTTAATTTATTTAATAATTATATTAAATAAATTATTTAAAAATAATTTTAAAACTTGAAAACTCATTTAAAATTATATTATATTATAAGAAAATATTTTAAGTTATTTTTAATGACTTTTAATATTTTGTGATAAATTTTATTAATAAATTAATATTAATGATAATTAAGTTATTTAGAAAATGGATTAAATAAATTAATTAAAAATGATTTTATTATATTAAAAATCATTTTAAATAATAATAAGGTATTTAAAAATATTTTAAGTTATAAAATATAACTTTCAATATTTAAAGGTAAATTTTATTAATTAATTATTATTAATGATATTAGAATTATTTAATAATTATATTAAATAAATTAGTTTAAAAATAATTTTAATATTATAAAAATCATTTTAAATAAAAATAAAGTGTTTAAAGATATTTTAAGTTATAAAATATAACTTTTAATATTTAAAGGATAATTTTATTAATAATTTAATATTAATAATTATTATTTTATTATTAATGATATTAAATTTATTTAATAATTATATTAAATAAATAGTTTAAAAATAGTTTTATTAATTTAAAAATTATTTAAAAAGGATATAAATGAATTAAAAATATTTTAAGTTATAATTAATGACTTTTAATATTTTGATAAATAAAACATTAATACTTTAATATTAATGGTAATTATTTAAGAATGATTTTAAATGTTTTAAAAAAATCATTTAAGGGTAATATTAATACTTTAAAAATATTTTAAGTTATTATAAATAACTTTAATATTTTGATAATGGTTTCATTAATAGTTTAATAGTAATTAAATATTAATGATAATAGAGTTGTTTGATATTTAAATTATTTAATAATGATTCAGATGTTTGAAAATTCATGATAAATTATAATAAATGTTTAAAAATAATTATAAGTCATTTAAAAATAATATGACTGATAATTACAGTTATTGAGCTACAGGATTGAGTTTTAGACTCGATTATTACCCTATAAAGCTGTCGGTACACCGACATATTTTAGAAATTGATCTGGACTTAGATAGGTTGACTAGATAAGTGTTTATTTGTGATTCAATGGTTGTTAAACATATGTGACAATGTGATTAGGTATTGTGCTGACTGCAATAAGCAGTGTTAGGTGTTATAGTATGTTGTTCTAATCAGTAAAATGATCTTATTACTGATAGGTTATTATACAAAAGATAAAACTAGGTTGCGAATTGTAAGCAGCGTATCAGGCACGTATCTTACCTTTGTATTTTCTTTATGCAATGGACATGAGTAAGAATGTTTCTGAATTATATTATTACTGTATATATTATTAACCCTATGTTATATACGCTCATTGATTATCAACATGTTAGTATATGGTAATTCAGATATATATTTTGTTCATTAATTTCTATAAATGGTTATACAAGTGTACCCACTTGGATAATCATTGTATTTAATCACATGTTGATGTACCTTTGTTAATTAACCGTATATATATATATATATATATATATATATATATATATATATATATATGTTGAATTATAGATTATTGTTGAACAAGATAAAACTTTTGGTTTGGAACCCCGACAATTATGAATACCCCGTACATGGGAAAACTTTTTATGCACCCAAGGTAGACAGAGTGAACGATACCCTCGTTCTTGCATGTAGTATTGATCAATACAGGGTACAACGGGCTGATCACCTCCGTGCCCGTAAGTTATGACGATTTGTGGATGAAGTTCAGCTAAACCTATTCGAAAATTAAAAACAATGTTCATAGTATGTCACCTTAACCCTAATTATAGTCATTACGTAGTTTCAAAAATTTAAAAAAGGGTTGTTATGTTATTATTGTCAGTTCAGATTAGTTCACAACTATTAAATTGTTTTAGAAGGATAGTATAAAGAAACATTTAAATTTTTTTTAGCTTATATATATATAATTGCTATTACTTGCTGGGCACTCAAATACTCATCGTTGCTTAATTTAAATATTTTCAGCTAAGTGTGAACAACCAGAGAGCTCTGCTAAGAACAAAGAAAAGGGAAAGGTTGCTGAATGAACACAAATGCTATTTTTATGTAATAGTTAATTTTATTAAGATAAGTATAATATATATTAACTATCATGCGTTGTAATGAATGTTTAAATGTCTCGTACCTGGGGACTTGACTATGATAATATGTAAATTAAGTTGATCTTTATATTATTGTTATTATTATTAGTATTACTCAGCTCGTAGAAATGGTATCGTGAAGCACCGAGTTCGGGTTTCAAGTACCTAGATTTGGGGGGCTTTACAACAAGGATGAAGATGATATAATTGAGTTGGAATTTGCAGAGACGGTTCCTGAACAAGTCGAGGGGTAAGGGTTACATTGTTTTTATTTTTTTAATTATTACATATAAGTTAATTTTAGTTTTGATTTTTGTTATTTTTTTCTATTTGTACAGTGATTGCGGGATGTTCACGATTTGTTTCGCTGAGCATGTCATTCACCAGAAGTTTGATGAAATTCCTATTTCATTCCCCATTGTGCAGTATCGAAAGAAGTTATACACAAACCTCTACATGCATGCAAGGAACAAACAGTTGGAGGGATATGAGACTGACAGAGAATTTCCAGGAAGATTTGTTCGAGATTTTGATTAGTTCGGATCTCGTTGTTTTGTCTTTATGAATTGTGTTTTATATTTTATTTTTTTTGTTGGATATACACAACATTTTTGTATGGTTCGAGTTTGTGATGTTTATTGGATCTTATGTAGATGTGATTACATATTTGATTATATTACCAGTAATGAAAGTGATATTGTTTGTTGGTTGGTATTTGTTTCTTTTAAGTTGTGTTTGATACATTATTTTGAAATGTACAGATGGTAACCAAACATGTATAAAAGGGTAAACAGATAATGTATTGATAGTAACCAGAGGGTTACAAGCTTGTATCAGGACATATATCAATTATTAAATGTACATGTGAGAGTATACATGGGTTTCCTAAACAAACAATATCAGTTTCATTACAAGTTGTTGGATATACATGTTGTTTATGTTTTGGTTACCATTAAAACATATTCTGGTTACTGTTATGTAACTGTTTGGGTACTTTTTTTTATTATATTTTGTTTACTGTTATTTAATGGCTTTTGACTACTACTATTGTGCAATCAATGAGGGATTTTTGTCATTTTTATTTTTTATTTTGGTTAATATGTAATTGTTTATTATACATGCTTGCCTAAGATGGATTTCTGTTTTTGTTATGGTTACCATTAAAACCTGTTCTGGTTACTGTTATGTAAGTATTTGGTTACTTATTTATTATATTTTGTTTATTGTTATTTAATGGCTTTTGACTACTATTATTGTGCAATCAATGAGGGATTTTTGTTAGTTTTATTTTTTATTTTGGTTAATATGTAATTGTTTATTATACATGCCTGCCTAAGATGGATTTATGTTTTGTTCTGGTTACCATTATTTTTATTATAGAGGTAACCATTTTATTTTTTATAAGTAAACAAATTGACATAAAATTTGTTAAAATCAATATATATCAGCTATTTAAGTTGAAATGTTAGGTTTGGTATCCAAACCTACATATATGTTAACAATTTTTATTTTTGTTGGTAACCAAACAATTATAAGTTTGTATCACGAATGTTATAAATTGTTAAATGTATGTTTTTTATTTATAGTCTATCATCATGACGGAATAAGAAATTTTAATTAAGATTTCCCATTAATATATTTGATGGTCATTTATAAACTCATATTAAAATAAAGAAATTTTTGAGATGTGCAGTTGGTATCCAAACCTGTATATAAGGGTAACTATTTTAGTTTATGTCAGTAACCAAATAATTTACAACTTATATTTGAACAGTTATCAAGTGTATAGTATACATGTGTGGGTTTCCATTTATTTAGCTGATGAATATTTTTAAATTACATAGTTATCTAGCTGGTAGTAATTAAACATGAATGTAGGGGTAACCATTTTATTTTAGATGGTAAACATATTTACATAAAAATGTTTTAGAATAGTTACCAATTGTTCAATGTATATGTTTACTTTTTATTGACAACTCATAATGAAATCAGAAATTAAAATATTAATCAATAATAATTTTGGTTACTGTACACAATCAAAAATGTTACCAACCATGTAGTTAATGGTTACTCATAGTAAACAATTATATATTCCTTTATTTTACACTCTTAATGTAACTGCAAACCAGTGGATTATTGCATGTTTTTCTGTTGTGTCCTTTTTCTTGGCAACTCCTTTATTTGTTTTGAATTTTGATTTTAGATCCGTGTTTGTACCTCCCTATTTTTGGTCTTCCCGCTGGTCTTCTTATGTTCGGTGGTTTTACACATATGTTTCTTACTTCTTCTAGTACATCCCAGTTCTCTTTGTCATCTAACGACATGATGGAAGCTGAATATGTGTCGACCAAAGTTGTTTTAGATTAATTTTTTGAGCAAAAGTCATAACAGCTCAAATTTCGCTTGCTCATAACAGCAGCAGCGTGCGGACAAGGCATCTCATGGTACTGAAATTTATGGCATGTGCATGCCTTTTGTTCGAAGTCCACAATATATTGTTTAGCGACATCGTAAACAGTGAAAATCACTAAGTTTGATGTCTCAACCTACAAAACAAATTAAGTGTGTCGTTAGTATGCAAAAATATTTAGTTTGTTTGCATCGAAACAATTGCATTTATTTTTAATGTTGTTAAAATTATCCGCATATACAGGTAACCAATAGTAAACAAATAGGTTTCCATAAAATGCAAATGCAACTTAGGATGCAATAATTTAAAATTTGTATTAATTACCTTAAGTTTCTTTGATTTAATGCTATTAGATTGCAACCTCCCCTCAGCTATTGTGGAAAGTGTTGTGAATGTTGATATGGCTGCTTGTTTGTTTGTGAAATACCATCTTTGAACCAGACAACGTAGGCATTCAATCATTGATGCAACTGGAAGATCTTTGATCATCTTGATTGCATTGTTAATAAATTCGGCGGTGTTTTACGTCATTGTCGAGTACCTACTTACAGTCCCATGGAGCTTGGTGCACTTCTCCAACTTGACCTCTTCCTCCAAATAAGTCCTTATTCGAGGATCAATGACATCAAGTTCAGCCATGTGTTCGTTGAATTGTTCAATAGTGTAAGCTCTACAAGCCCCGTTGTATGCATGTTTAAGTTCTTCTCCTCTCTTTCTAAATCTATTTTTTATATTTTTCAGTACATGGTATGTACACGAACCATGCATGACATCCGGAAACACAAAATTCAGTCCTTGTATAATGGCTTCATGTCTATCTGAAACAATACATTGGCCTTCCCTAACTCCACAAGCAATTCTCAAATTTAAGAAAAACCATCTCCAAGATAATTCATTTTCGCTGGCAACCACTGCAAAAGCAATCAGAATAATGTTTCGGTTTGCATCTTGTGTGCTTGCTATCAGTAGTGTCCCCCCGTAAGTTGATTGTATGAACGTGCCATCGATTATAATGATTGGAAAGCAATGGTGCCATGCTTAAATGGATGCTCCAACGGCAAAGAATAAATACTTGAAACGACCATTTGTTTCCAACTCAAGGGCTGTGACAGAACCTGATATGAAATATCAGCAATATCATTACAATTACAAGTAGTATACAGTATCCAAATCACTAGTAATTGGAAACCATTCATGTGGTTAATGGTATCCAACTAATTACCATATTAATGTTTCTAATACGGTGCATATGGTGTACAAAATATAATTAATGTGCAATCTTTTGTGTAGATATTTATGATACACAAAATATTAATTCAACCTAAGTTGATTGTACAGTACAGTTAGTAACTAAACCTGTATATTAAGGTAACTAAATTAGCTGACTTAGGTAACCAACTAATTATGAAAAACTAATAAAATGTTTTAAAGTGTTACCGGGATTTGTTTTCTTCAGCATGTGTAACCATGATGGGATCAGTGAGTAGTTGTGTAGATTTCCTCTCACCTTTTCCAACGCTTTCTCCTTCGATCTCCATGCTTTTTGGTAAGAGATAGACACATTATACTATGTCATCATGTCCTCCACAATATCAGTTGGTGTGTATATTTTCTTTAAATTTGTTAATTTGTGCATTATGTATTCACTGACCAACTCACTATTTGCCTGTTTGTGGTCTCCCAGCAATACGTTGACTGAACACGTGTGGATGTCATTGAATTCTCTCACCTTGAACATACTAGTTTTTCAAAACTTTGATGATCTCATCTTCCATCTGCAATTTTCATCATCTACGCACACTAGCACAAAGTCTCTATGACCTGTTCGTTGAACTTTGTGTTATCTGTTTATCCTGATTGAATGCAGCCTCATAGCTTGTGACAGGATTTTTTTATCTTTGTAAGTTTGATGTAATTTTACTTCACGTTCATTCGGATATGTTATTACATCATTATATCATTCTTCTGTGTATGATTTGTCATGCTGTCTGTCTCGTTGTTGTTCAATAACTTCCATTGCAAGCTGATCAGCATATTGCGTTCCAATTTGGTAATCTTGTGTTGCTTGTGGAACTAGTGCTGAATTCCCTCGTGTTGATCTGATTGGCGTTACATCGTGAATTATAGTTTCTTCTACATTTGTCAAGTTCTGCAAGATTGTTGTGCGTCCCCTTCTGAGTTCAATATCTATAATCAATGGGAATTTGCCTTGTTCATCAGATTTTCTACTAACTTCAATAAAGAATCTAAAGGTTGCTTCATCTGATATACTGATTGGTGGAATGTCGCTTTTAATCTGAAATTTGATTGACAATGTTGTTGCGTTTGTGTCTAGCTGTAATGCAGTGCATATCAAGTTTTGCATTTCTCTGAACGAACTAGCTGATGGAACTAGGAGGCCGGTAACTTCAAATTTGATGTATTGGTTACTATCAGTCCATGTTCCGTTGGAATAAAGTACAACTGAAATCATCTCTGTTGTCTGAAAACAGAATAAATATTGTAAAGTAAACAAATCAATGTTAGCCAGTAACCAAACTACATAATGTTAGTAATCAGAACATAAAACACATTTGTACATTCATCTTATAATGGAAACAATCAGTTTAATGATATTTGTTAACAATTAAATTATAACATTTGTATGAAGGTAACCGATGTAGCCAATTAGTTACCATCATAATAAAACTAACCAATATAAAATACCCTAATACTACACAGTAATCATAACAACATTATAAAGTAACCAAATCCAATTTAGACAGTAACCAACACATATTTATTTAGTAACCATAAGATAAACACATTCTCCATTAAATTTTTATAGTAAAAAACAACCAGTATAATGGGCTTGTTACCAACTAAAGGCTAACTATTGTAAGAAGGTAACCTATGTTGCTAACAAGTAATCATGAATATAAAAAACATCAGTACAAGTGTACATTAATATGCTTTAGAAACCAAATATACAGTAACCAATTAACTAATACACAACATCCAATATATACAATCAGATTAACAGTTGCATGAAGGTAACCAATGTAGTCAATAAGTGACCACCAATATAAAAGAAACAATTATAAAACACAATAACATTATAATTTTACATAGTAACCAAGTCAGCATTAGTCAGTAACCATTATAATGTTACACAGTAACCAAGTCAGCATTAGTTACTAACCAATTCAGCATTAGTCAATAATATTATGCAGTAACCATTATAATTTTACCCATTAACCAAGTCAACATTAGACAATAACCAACAGTTAAATACATTATGTTACAATGTGTGTTGTAATAATCAGCTTAATGATATTTGTTACCAATTAAATTATAACAGTTGTATGAAGGTAACCAATGTAGCCAATAAGTAACCATCATAATGCAACAAACCAATATAAAACACCTTAATACTGCACAGTAATCCAAACAACAGTATACAGTAACCAAATCCAATTTAGACAGTAAACAACACATATTTATTTAGTAACCATAAGATAAACAGTTTCCAACTAAAGGCTAACTGTTGTAAGAAGGTAACCAATGTAGCTAACAAGTAACCATGAATATAAAAAAAATTAGTACAAGTGTACATTAATATACTTTAGCAACCAAATATACAGTAACCATTTAATTAGTATACAACAACCAATATAAACAATCAAATTAACAGTTACATGAAGGTAACCAATATAGTCAATAAGTATCCAACAATATAAAAGAAACAATTATTAAACACAACAACATTATAATTTTATATAGTAACCAAGTCAGCTTTAGTTAGTAACCAATATAATGTTACAAAGTAACCAAGTCAGCATTAGTCTGTAACCAAGTCAGCATTAGTTAGTAATATTATATAGTAACCATTATAATTTTACCCAGTAACCAAGTCAGCATTATACAGTAACCAACAGTTGCAGGAAGATAACCAAGGTAACCAACAGTTGTAGGAAGGTAACCAATGAGTAACCATTAATATAAAAAAATTAGTAGAACTCAAGCAGAAGTATAAAGCAATTAAATAAATATTATTTAGCAACCAAATCAATAATAAACAGTAACCAATTTATATCTATTTAGTAACCAAAATATATAACATATTTTCAATTGCATTTTGCAATCAAAACATTCAGTATTCTTACTTTGTGACCATTTTAAGTGCGAAAAGCTTAAGAAAGGTAACCAATATAGGAATACGTAGTAACCACGGGTAACTATATGCATATAAATTTTAAACTCACATACCTCAGTATTCAAATTTGTATCGAAGTTACTGTTGATCTTGTATTCAACAATCACTGCAGTACGTAAGTTTCTGGTTACTGAACTTGAAGTTGCTGTTGATCTTGTATGCTCTTTTTTGATCTCAGAGTTGCGTCGCGACAAAATGTTTCGTCTTCTCCTATCTCAGAGTTACGTCGCGACAGAAGATTTTGTCTTCTCCGATAGAATTGTCGTTGATCTTTTATTCCGATATCAAAGTTGTATGTTTTTTTCAGTTGCTTGAATTTAGGTGTGGTTAGTTGCAAATATGAAAGCCGGTAACTGATGTGTAGGAGTTAATGATACGTGATTTTAGCAACGTAATATTGTGTTGTGTTATTTTTGTAATTATTTTGTGTGTATTTTATTTTTGTAATTACTTTCTAATTGTTGTATATTAGTGTTAAGGACCCAAAATTATACTCCTTCCATATTATAAAAGGCCATATTATGGATTAATACTCTAAATTTTTAATTTTTTTCCACTTTGGAGATTGTTTTTTCAATTAGAGTATTAAACTTTTAATTTTATCTGATTAAATCTAATTGATAGTAACACGTTAGAAATTGACAAGTGGGTTTCATACCTACGAATCGGATGCCTATTAGGACTTAAACAGTACTTAATTCGTTTATTTTAGTATCGTTTTATGTGTCTGTGCTTATTTTGTGTACATGTTTTAGTATGTGTTAGCTAAGGCATGATGGTGGCAATTTGACAGGAATCAACATGCAATTGCAAGGAAATCAACAAGATACTTAGTATAGCCCGCCGGGGCCGGCCTTTTTACAAAGAAAACACCCCGTTGGGGCGGGGGTGTACATGTTTCAGAGATTTAACACCCCGTCGGGGCGGGGGTTCCCAAGCATAAATAGTCTGCAGGGGCAGGGGTACGCGGATAAGAAAGAGGAGTTCTGATGCAATTCTACTACTGTCGTGGCGTAACCTGATGGACTTTGGATATGATTGGGACTGTAAAGAATACGTATCTAGATGCAATTACAGAGACTTAAGCTATACAATTTCATACATTCAACAAGCAATCACTCAATTACAACTTTCAAGCCCTAATTTGAGAAGATTGTAGAGGAATAAAGCAAAGGAGCAAGGAACTGTTGGGTAAAATCTAGTTACGCACAACACGCAAGTATACGTGGTCAACAAGTAATAAAGAGTAGGTAAAGTATCGTTCCCACGGAGAATTAACTAATAAAGTTCACCAAGCATTAACCCGTAACCAGTTCAGTCTTATTTAAACGAATAATATTATATTTTATATTTAAACTATTAAATTAAATAAACCTAACTATTCCTAGAGTGAGACTAGATAATGAAGACCTGAGATCACAATTTCATCTATTGACTCATTCAAATCCACACATTTCATGTTAAGCTAAATTAATTATACCGGATTGTTAGTCGAGAACACGAAAGTGAAATATAGCCATCTCTCGATGTACCATACTCATATCACATATAATCTACAATTGCTAGAATACACAGGAACACCCACATTACCTAAACCACTATATGTCTATGTGATTTACAAATAAATAGGGTTTAAACCCAAGTTCTCAATTAACTACGAGTGGTGCTTCGGTATATGTCTATCCTAAGCACAAATCATAGATTCCATCACAATGTAGAACATACAATCACAAGCTAATAAGATCAGATCTTAACCCATACGTCGTCTCTCGAGTCCATATGGGTTATCACAGTAATTGATGGCCAATCAACTAAGCAAATAGCATGAATCCAATTAGACAATCGCATAGCAATTAATATGGCTAACAATGCAATATATCAGAAATAACTAATCCATAGAATTCATTGTAATCTCAGAATAGAAGTTAAATCATAATTGATTCAATTCTACCATCCACATATTGAATAAACATCATAAGATACAATTAGGAATCAAAGAGAGAGTAAGAATAGAGAATGGTAGTGCAAATCTGTTCTCTTGCTCCAAGGTTGAATCTCCAATGCTTTCCAATCCCTTCAAGTATTCAATCTAATCCACTCGAGAAATCACTACTCTAATATACTTATTCAAAGTTGAAGAAAGAAAACAATAGTAGCTTGAGCCCCCAAGGGGTGGAATATTTTTTTACAGACAGAAAATACGTCTAATATATAAAACCTAATTCCACTCCCCTCTTAGTTACACAAATCAAAATAAAGTCAGAAGCTTCAGTCAACGTCACGCGCGGCAGCGCGCTTCCCCTTTGTATTCCTCGCGCGGGTGCGCAACTTGCAGTGTGTAATGTTATCCAGTCGGGTGCTCGCGCGGGTGCATCTCCCCAAGCTTGTCCTGCCGTGCGGCCGCGCGGCTTCTGTAATTTTGAGTTCTGGTTCTGCTGCTGCAACTGATCTGCTCTGCTGCTCCTTCCTTTGTCCATCCACGCTTAGTCTTCTGCTCTACTTGATCCTCATGCCACGAATATCCCAGCTTGTGCCTCACTTCATGCGTCCATTCGCGTCGTGCCTTCTAATTCCACCAAATTAGGCCGTTTCCTGCATTTTTTCACCAAAAGGAGTTTTAAGTATATGCAATGCAAAATAACATGAAATGCAACTAAAAACACACTAAAATGTACTTGAGATGGGCATAGTTCGCGTGAATTGGTAGGAGTGAGCATTCATTTATTAACCAAACCGAATACACATTTCGGTTATAACCAAAAACTGAATTTATGTTGTTTTGGGTATCCGAACAACTACCCTAATTGTCTGATAACTGAATAATCGAATTAATTATTCGGTTATTCGGTTAATAATCGAATGTAATACACAGACACACTACACAGCAATCAGCATGAATTATCCTAACAGTCTTATATGTCTACAGTCAACATTCTTCAACACCAACTGAGACAACATTCAACAACAATCAACAACACCAAGTCCAACTGATATACTAACAACACAGCATGAATACACCAACTGACAACACAACATGAATTTCCAACAGAGTATAGACAACATTCAACATATATTTTTTGACTACCCCTTGGCAACTGAGACAAGTCAACAAGATCACCAACTGGCAACAATTCAATAATTTAACAAGACCACCAACTGGCAACTGAGATAAGTCAGAGTGTCAGACATATAACAATTCAACAAGACCACCAACTGATGTCGTTGGAAGATAGAGATGGTGAAGGAAGTTGAAGGAAAATCGTATCGGATGCCGTCGGCGTGACACGTCGACCGATGAGGCGATGAGAGTTTGTGATCTCTAAGAGTCCGACTCTGAGAGAAATTAATCGAGATCTGTTGACTGACTGACTGTTGAGAGTTGAGAGTTAGACTTCAGAGGACAGAGATTGAGACTTTAGAGGACAGAGACTTCAGAGGATCGAGATCACAATCTATAGATCAGTTGAGAGTTGAGGACTTGAGGTTGAGAGTTAAACTTGAGACTGAGAGAGTGAGCTATCGCCTATTCGCCTATGGCTATCGGTACTAATTTAGTAAAGTAGATGACTAAGATGAGTGTAGTCGTGTATAGATCTGTAGACTTTGATTACCTTGTTCGGTTATTCGGTTTACCCGAATAACCCAAAAGTAATACCCGTACAACCTAACTGAAAATCGTAATAAATTTCAGGTATAACCGAAATGTTAAAAAAACCTAATTATTTGAAAATTTCGGTTAAATTATTTCGGTTCGGTTCGATAATTCGGTTATATCTATTTTTTGCTCACTCCTATGAATTGGTATTCAATAAGTAGTTATAAAATCCACTTATCAAATACCCCCAAACTTGAACTATTGCTTGCCCTCAAGCAATGCATACAACATAAAACACAGAAAATGCAACTACATCATGATGCAAACTAGTCTCACATTGTTCCAGCTATAACAGAATTTCAGTCCGACATGCCTCAGCGAATTATCCAGATTCGAGAATAAAATTTCAAACCAAACTATAGGCATAATATCATACACTCAAATAATTCATATATGCTATAAAGATGCTGTGTGTGTGTGTTGTGTTCACCAAAACTTGATTAAAGTGAGAATACACATGCTAAACTGCTCAAAATAGAAAACTGCAGTCTAAATCAAGATTTATGTATACTTATGCAATAAAGATTGTTCCAACATATCAAAACAAGCTGAGGTTCAACTGTAGACACTCGAAATTTTCTGTACACCTGTCACTAACATTACAGGAGGACAGATTCGTCTTTTAAGAGGGAACCCTGAAAGACAATCCATATCCATGCCGGATACTACCGGAAGTTCAACATCAACCCCGGATCGCAATCTGGGAGTAACAATTCCAATCTCGGAGATAACCCCGAGGCATGCAGATCAATAACGGAACACACACCAGAGGAGACCGATTAATCTCGGAGATAACCCCGAGGTATCCAGTCTTAGTTCCAACCATGGGAATAGCCACCAACCTTGGTGATAACTCCAAGGAACGCAATTTCGATGATAACCCTGGAAATGCTTGTTATAAGTGCGACCAGCTTCAATCTCGGCGCTCACAACGAGATACACTGTACCAGCCCGACGATAACATCGGGAAGACAGACACACCTCTAGGATGACAATGATGACCTTCAACAAATTGCAGCAGTCCAATCTCAGCGAAGCTGAGCAACTTCTGCTTTATCAGCCCAATTCGGCGATAACACCGATGAGGGGCAACATCGTCATCTGACCAACACGATGCTACGCCACGTCGTCTCAACGTCTCTACGCAACAGTGTTCCACAAGACTAGCCAATCCCGAGTGACTATTGTGCGGGGTAACGAATGAAAGTTGAAGCTTGAAGACCGGAGGGCATCGTCCCATCTTCAATGACTTCGCACAAACTCTAATCCCATGCCATCGTACAACTCTCGACAACGGCGGTCCGAAATAGGTCCTGTATACCTCAAACGGATGCTCGGATTGCACTTCTAAAAGTTCGAGTGGACATTACAGGGCCCGAGTGCACGTACTTCGAGACGACCCGAGTCAAAAAACCCAGGCCCACCCGGGTTACCTCTGGTACACCTGCGGCTCAGCCGCAGGTACACCTGCGGCTCCACCCTCTATAAATAGAGGGCTTGGGGTGGCCATTTTGTAAGAGAAAATGTCGAGGAAGCCCTGCCCAATTTGCTCTGCACTCATCCCAGGCAGTGTACTTTCCCCTTTTAAACACCTGTGAGCTCATATATAGCCCTTTTGTACCTACAAAAGTCTGTGTTTACTCACTCTGAAGATATAGAAGTCTTCTTTGGCAGCCCACTGTAAGCTTTCTTACACACTTTAGAGTCCTTCTCTTCATCTTTGCACACACCCTTGTACACGTTGAGAGTCATGTTGCTTGCTTTTACCCGGACTTCGGTCCGTGGTTTCATTTCAGTCTCTCTATATATATATATATTATATTTACATATATATTTACATATATATTGACTAACATTATCGAGTTATGCCTCGATTGAGCCTAGTCTTCGGTCTGGAGCGTTTATTTGCTTTAATATATATATATATATATATATATATATATATATATATATATATATATATTAACTGTGTGTCGAACTTTGTTCGATGTGCCTAGAACTCGGTCTGGAGCGTTTACGTGCTTTAATATATATATACTTATATATATTATCTGTGGTCGAACTCTATTCGATGAGCCTAGATTTTACATCCGGAGCATTTACGTGCTTTAATATATATATACTTATATATATTATCTGTGGTCGAACTCTGTTCGATAAGCCTGGATTTTACATCCGGAGCGTTTACGTGCTTTAATATATATATATATATATATATATATATATATATATATATATATCTTATATATATTATCCGTTGTCGAACTCTGTTCGATTAGCCTGGATTTTACATCCAGAGCGTTTACGTGCTTTAATATATATATACTTATATATTATCTGTGGTCGAACTCTGTTCGATGAGCCTGGATTTTACATCTGGAGCGTTTACGTGCTTTAATATATATATATATATATATATATATATATATTAACTGTGGTCGAACTCTGTTCGATGAGCCTGAATTTTACATCCGGTGCGTTTATTCGCTTATATATATATATATATATTTACATTTCGTCCTGCTTGGAGTTCACTTCGTGGCAGTTGATTGCTTTGTACAGCTTTCTTTATGTTTTGTCCCGCCTGGAGTTCCCTCCGTGGCGGTTGATAGCTTTTAACAGCTTTATTTATATTTCTGATCCCCCATGGAGGTGCTTCGTGGTTGGTGATCATGTATGTATATATGTATTTACAGCTTTTATATATATACCTGCTTACTGCATTTATATCAATTGCGACATCATGTGAGCTTAGGAATCATGTGATCACAGATTCAGTCCCCTGAATCTAGATTCGATTCCCGTGATGGACCTTTTCAGCTGTAAGCAGCTTGTAAATATATCTGTGATGTTTGGATTTCCTCAGATGGTTTTCATACCCACGAGGAATTCAGCACCTTTTTGTAAAGTATTTTCGTACGGATGCTTTGCATCTGTTAAATAAAATCAATCCAGCCAAATACGGAATAAAATGGGAGTGTAAAAGGTCTCAATTACTATTGAGCATCAGGGTTTGAAAAACCTCTTTTATAAAACATCACTGTCATATCTTGCTTAAAATTGAAATTTTACATAAAATTCAAACCCTGTGTATATAGGTGCGAACGAGGCCTCGGGCTACTTCCAAATAATAACACATTGACCCATACACACATATTCATATAGCAATTTCTTGAAAAGAGGCGGTCACCGTGGTAACACGGATGTCGGGGGGTGCCTAACACCTTCCCTCCGCATAATCAAGTCCCCGGACCCTAATGAATCTCGGTTTCACCGACCCGTTTAGCAGTGTCACATCACTGGGTCAATGTGCAAACCTTTTCTCGGTTGTGTTGGTACAACCATTTAAAAAACCAACTGGCGACTCTTATAGTCCAATCGTCGACATTATACATGTCAGACCTTTTTCACTTGTTTTTTCAAACAAATCTCACCTAAAATGAGAACACCAAAGAACAAGTAACGGAAAGGGATAATTAAAATTCCCGACGTCGACAGGTGGCGACTCTGTTGGGGACTCCAGTAACAGGACTTAAGCCACTATTATAATTTTTTCAAAATTGTTATCTGCTTGTGTGTGGATGTTGCATTTACATTTTGTGATGAATGTGTACGAATGCATTTCCTTACTTAGTGCTTCGCACTATAAACTGCTTGTGATATTAGTGCTTCGCACTATAAACTGCCTGTGATATTAGTGCTTCGCATTATAAAACTGCTTGTGATATTAGTACTTCGCACCATATCTGCTTGTGATATTAGTGCTTCGCACATGTCATCATTTTCATACGGTAAGACGCAATGTATGTGAATGTATGTTGTGTGGTCCCTCCACCAGGAGGCTATCCCGTCGGTGTTTGATTACTGGACTCGTGAGAAGACTACTTCTCCGAGGCTCAGGAAAGGCACCACCCAAATTCGCTTCAGTTGAAAGACCGGATTAACTTCCCGTCAAGTAGATTGCAATGATTTGGGAACCTTCATGCCAAAAAGCTGCGAGAGTAACCTAAGATAGGTCAGCCTCTGATAAACCCAAAATAGAGGAAAGTCTATTCATGCTCTCATTTCAAATTACTTGTAAAGCACAATTACTTGTAATTATCTTCCATATCTATCTCCATGTAATGAGGAATATGAAGAAATGTGTACACATACATGCTACAAACAGCTGACATCCATTTTGCAGGATAAAATTCCTAAACTGGACGCATCGTATAGCATGTTATTATCCACCTTCCCTAAAGACTAAACTATGCAAGTCTTTTACAGGGAATCAATCGGACCTACCACCCGTTCAAAGTCCAAAAAGGCAACAGGCCTACAGTCAATCATGTCATCATCCGACCAGACTGAACTTAATCCAATTTCTCGCAAAGAATTCGACGGATTAAGCAAACAGATTACAGATTTGGCTGTTCTACTAAAAGAATTACACTAGTCTACACAGGGTCAGAAAATACCCGTACATGCTGAATCCTCCACACAAGGAGGAACCCAGGTCGTTACAATACCTGAACTGCAGTTGGATCCGACCAACAAAACTCATGATGCTGCCCATCCCACTGGAGATCCAGACACTGGTGACATCAAAAAGAAAGTTCTCCAAATGGAAGAGACTCTTCGCACTATCAAAGGAATTGGAACACACGGGAGTATTTCATATGCCGATTTGTGTATTTTCCCTGGTATTCATTATCCAGAAAAATTTAAGACTCCTGACTTTGAAAAATATGACGGGTTAGGAGATCCTTACACACATCTAAAGGTGTTTATTGGAGAACTGAGATCTTATGCAGAGGATGAAAAACTCAGAATGCAACTGTTCCAAAAAAGTCTAACTGGAGAAGCCCGTTCGTGGTACACAAGATTAGACAATTCAAAGATCCATAGTTGGGAAGAGCTAGCACACGCTTTCCTCACCCAATACAACTTTCAATTTCAAATGGCTCCTGATCGGTATCAAATTACCAAGATCAAGAAACAGTCTAATGAGTCTTTCAGAGAGTATGCTCAGAGTTTGAGACGCCTGGCTGCCCAAGTTAGTACTTCCATGATAGAATCAGAGATGGTCAAGACTTTCATAGACATACAAGATGCACCTTTCTATGAAAGAGTTTTAGCCGGCATCGAAAAACCATTTTCTGAAATGGTCAAACATGGGGAGATGGCTGAAATGGGATTGAAATCCAAAAAGATTCAAGACCTAGTTGCACTCAAAGCGGTTGCTGATCACATCCAATCTGAAAATTATGGGAACAACCCCCGAAGGGTCCATAAAAAGAAAGAAGAGGATGTTTCCCTGATACTACAGGGTCAAAAAGGCAGTCAAAACATGCCTATTCAACGGAAAAATTACACTCCCTTTCAATCACAGTCTGCGAACCCTCCAGTACCAAAAGGTGGAGAAGTCAAACACCCTCGAGTATTCACACCCTTAGGGGACACCCTCGAGAACATTCTCAATCTTCTAACAACACAGAAGAAAATCACGCATCTGCTTCCACCAGCCAGCCCTAATGGTCGGGGTTTTAATGCTGCTCAGAAATGTGCTTATCATGCCGGGGCACCTGGACATGATACTTAGGATTGTTGGGCCTTGAAACACAAAATCCAAGACCTGATAGACAACAGTGAAATCGTGGTCACCAAACCCGATCAACCTCACGTTCAAGACAACCCTCTTCCTCAACACAAGGAAGAAGAGGTCAACATGATCAATTGGAGCAGTGGACAGAGTTCCAATTTTAGCTGTGAATCCTCCCAGACCCCCAAAGACGGTGATGACAGATGGGATTATGCTAAGTTTCAATTCACAATGGAACGAAAGATGAAAGCTCTCTGTAAACAAATTGAGCAATTGGCGAAACTGGTGACTTATCAGCATCAAGTGACTCGTCAGCTAATTAGCCAGGAGCATGCCAGTCTCCTACCTATTGTCATGAATATTCTCTCTTCACTTTCAGAAAATGAAATACTGGAAGACAAAGTGACGAAGAAAGCGAATGCTAAGGCCTGTTGGGATTTTGCCAACAAAAGGGAATTCACACATTTGGGCCAACCTATGGAGAAAATCTTTCATATGTTAATCAATGAAGGAAGGATTAGTTCCCTTCTACCTCCAATCAACCCCCGTTCAGGACGATACAACTCTGAGGGAGTATATCAATATCATTCTCAATCTCGCGGTCACATCACAGAAGAATGCTGGGCACTCCGCCACCTTATTCAAAATTTAATCGACAGTGGCGTACTGCGCCTGGCAGATAACGACACTGTGTTACGGGCAAGTGAGGATTCATGTCCTACTAAGTGGAAGCGTGTAGTAGCAGTCATATCCGCTGAAAATGATGGGGTTAACAAGTCACTTGTCATGCCAGTAATTCAACTCAAGGGAATCAACAGTCCTTTGAAAGTGGCCGCTCCCGAGCCAATCAACTTGCCGTGCAGAGCACAATATCCTATTGTTAGCTTGCGCGCAGTTCCATGGAATTATGGAGAAGGTGAAGGATCCACCTCGCATATAACTGCTGCAGTGTCGAAGGAAAATCCACTGTATCTTCCCCAACGGGTAATGAAGCCTGTCATCAAGTCTAAGGGGAAAATACCCATTGAGAAGATTGAAAATTTCCTCCACACTATGGGCCATAACGAAGCCAAGGTGGTTTTAAGCTTGAAAGAAGCTCCACAATAGATATCAATCTTGGACTTGGTCCTGACTTCCGAGAATCACCGGAAGGTCTTGTTAAAGGTTTTAGAAGAAGCCTATCTACCGACATCAGTTGATACGAAAAAGTTTTAACATCTGGTTGATCACATTTTCAACAACAATGTGATATTCTTCATTGATGATGACATACCGCCCGAAGGGACCGGTCATTGCAAACCGTTGCACATTGCGGTTTTATCCTCCAGATATATGGTGGATGGAGTTTTAATAGATGGAGGTTCCTATCTGAATATTTGCCCATACGCTACCTTGGTGAAGATGAATATCAATCCCAATCGAATTCGGAGTAGCCATACCATTATCAAAGCTTTTGATGGAACCCGCTGTAACTCGGTTGGAGTAGTTGAGCTGCGAATTGAGATTGGTCCTCATACATTCTGCGTATCCTTCCATGTGCTCAAGATAGATTCAGGATACAACCTACTCTTGGAACGACCATGGATTCATATGGTAGGGGCAGTCCCCTCCACTCTTCACCAACAATTGAAATACATCATCAACAATAGCCTGATCACAGTCAACGCTGAACCGGAGATTCCTCAGCACGGGGAAATGCTGCTCATCAATGCCAATAAGGATGTTGAGCCAATTAGTTTTCATGCTTTGGAAATAAGCAATACCCAATACCATGCTATTGGAACGCCACTGCCCGAACCCCAGATTTCTGCCGAGGTAATGTCGGTCATGCAAAAAATGATGTCGTTGGGTCATAAACCGGGACAAGGGTTGGGTAAAGATTGCCAGGGTGTCAAGTATCCTATTCGCTTAACCCAGCAAATTGGGACAGCTGGACTAGGCTATTCTGCCAGCTCTAGTCACAGGAATCCTCATAAGCATCAGCAGATTCCTGCAGCTTCAACCATGTGGCGTTTAGCTTCGCCTTCAAGCTCTGAGTCCGCACAACCTCCCGTAAAGGTGCCAGCCAATATAATGGCGATGTTATTTCCCATGCCGGTACCGGTGAAGGAGAAATAAATCTTTGTTCCAGATCCCGCAATGGGAGAAGAGGAACGAAGAATCAAGCAAGACGTCATCAGGATGATGTCCGGCATACGCATCATCGTTCATGATGAGCGGCATACGCATCATCGTTCATGATGAGCATACCAACAGATACACCCCAGACGATGACTGCCCAGACGTAATGGTTATCATTCGGGACAGGAAAGATGATGATAATCCCTCTATCACTGCGGTTCACCCGAAATTTACTCTTGTCAATTGGAACATCATTCCTAGCATTGGTCGTCAAGGGTAAAGCGGGCAGAAACTCTTTCTGCCCTGTAGATATAATAACTGCTTACTTTTCTGTACAGTATTAACGGTTTATTTTGCCAGTATATGCTAACACTGTGTATGATCAACACATTTCATATATACTAAGTGAAAGCATATTTTGTTTCAGGACTCTAAATTTAGATGTGCCGGTACTTGCTGATACGGTGCCTCTTCTCCACAAGGATTGTACCTTTGATGTAGAGATGAATTCAACCTTGGTGGATATACAGGATGACATTGAGGTGCCTCCAGAAATTCAAGAATGGGTCAAAGACAAACCCAAACCCAACCTTGATCAAACCACTCCTTTCAATCTCGGAACCTTAGAAAACCCTAAGTTAATCCAGATTGGTTCAGACCTTACCCCAAACCAACGGAATGACATGGTTACGCTACTAACCCAGTTCCAGGATGTGTTTGCATGGTCTCATGAGGATATGGTGGGTTTGTCCACTGACATTGTCCTTCATCGCCTTCCCATTAAAGAGGGATTTAAGCCAGTCAAGCAAAAGCTTCAACGATTGAAACCTGAATGGAGTTTAAAGGTGAAAAAAGAAATTATGAAACAGTTTCAAGCCGGCATCATAATGGTGTCTACATATCCTGAGTGGATATCCAACATCGTGCCCGTACCTAAACCTAGAGGGAAGGTGCGAGTTTGCGTGGATTACCGGGACTTGAACAAAGCTTGCTTAAAAGATAGCTTTCCCGTGCCATTTATCCACATTCTCCTTGATAATACTGCGCAATACGACATGTACTCCTTTGCAGATTGCTTTGCGGGGTATCATCAGATCATGGTTGCTGAGGAAGATCGTGAAAAAACTGCTTTCATCACTCCTTGGGGAACTTTTTGCTATAAACGGTTGTCATTCGGCCTCATCAATGCCGGAGCTACCTATCAACGAGCTATGATGGCTCTTTTCCACAACTTAATGCATAAAGAGATCGAGATCTACGTGGATGACATTATTGTCAAGTCCCGGAAGGAGGATGACCATATAGACCATCTCAAGAAGTTGTTCAACAGGTTGCGTAAGTACAACTTGAAGTTGAATCCAACTAAGTGCGCCTTTGGCGTTAAATCAGGCAAGTTGCTAGAATTTCTAGTCAGCCACAAAGGGATAGAGCTGGATCCTGCCAAAATCCAAGCCATCACTGAAATGCCCATTCCTCAGACAGAAAAGGAAATACAGGGATTTTTGGGAAGAATCAACTTCATTAGCAGATTTATCTCTCAGCTCACAACATCCTGCGAGCTAATCTTCAAGCTATTAAGGAAGAACTCCTCCATGAAATGGAATGAGGAGTTCCAGAATGCCTTTGTTATAATCAAGAAACAACTAATTAAAGCTCCCATCTTGGTACCACCCAGGGATGATGTTCCCCTGTTTATATATCTGTCCGTAAGTGACAATGCCATGGGCTGCATGCTGGGACAGAAGGATGATAGAGGCCTAGAACGGGCTATCTATTACCTCAGCAAAAGATTCAACAACAGTGAACACAAGTACACTCTGATCGAAAAGACGTGTTGTGCTTTAGCATGGGCTACCATGAGGTTACAGCATTATCTCCATGGTCACACAACCCATCTCATATCCCGCGTGGATCCTCTCAAGTACGTGTTCAGTAAACCTATACTGAATTATCGGCTGTCCAGATGGCAGTTGATCCTACAACAATTTGACATTGTATATGTGACTCAAAAGTCCATCAAAGGTCAAGGAATTGCGGATCAATTGGCTGCCGCACCATCAGGGGATTTCAAACCCTTGGAGACATATTTTCCTGATGAAGGAGTAATGACAGTTCAGCAACACCATCAGTATGATACACGTCAACTATGGAAGATGTATTTCAATAGAGCTATTAATATGGAAGGTTCTGGAGCTGGAGCAGTTCTAGTATCTGATACGGGGGAGCAGTATCCCCTCGCCGTCAAATTACAGTTTGTCAGCACCAACAATATGGCTGAGTATGAAGGCTGTCTTATGGGGCTAAAACTTGCCCATTCAATGGGCATCAGGCGGTTAACTGTCCTTGGAGATTCAGAGTTGGTAATCAGACAATCCACCGGAATCTATCAAACCAAGGAACTGCATTTACTGCCTTACCATCGGCATGTTTTAAAGATGGCTTTGGGATTCGAAGAAATATCATTTCTACACATTCCTCGTAATAAGAATGATTTCACAGACGCATTAGCAACTTTGGCCTCCTTGATTTGCATATCAGACAAGGAACACTTGCCAAGCGTCACAATTTCCCTGCACAAGGCCCCAGCCTATGGGAATTACGTTGGAGAAGTATCGGATGAGCTACTTCCCATCCAACATCCTTGGTATCAGCATATCAAGGAATATCTGCGAGATGGATCTACACCCGCTGAGGCGAGTCCGACTGACAAAAAGGCGGATCCACCGACTGGCTATGAAATTCTACCTGAGTGGAGATGCGCTCTATAAAAGAGATGCAGGATTAGGTCTCCTCAGATGTTTAGACAAAGATCAAGCCCAAAGGCTTATGGATGAAATCCATGGCGGAGTCTGTGGCCCCCACCTTGTCAAGAAAGTCCTCAGGACAGGACATTATTGGCTATCTCTCAAAGCTGATTGCAATGACCACGTCAGGAGATGCTATCAGTGCCAGATTCATGGGAATGCTATACACGCCCCTCCACGGGAACTTCACAATATGAGTTCACCTTGGCCCTTCTCAATGTGGGGAATGAACGTTATTGGGCCCATTGAGCCTAAAGCCAGTAATGGTCATCGATTTATCTTTACCACGATCGACTACTTCACCAAGTGGGTAGAAGTAGCCTCCTTCCCCAGGGTTACTAAAGAATTCATCATTGCTTTCATCAGAAACAATGTTATCTGTCGATATGGACAACTAGAGGTGATTGTGTCCGATAATGACAAGAACCTCAACAACAAAATGATGGGGGAATTATGCAGTAAATTCCACATCAAACACCTCAACTCATTCATCTATCGTCTGAAGATGAATGGTGCTGTTGAAGCGGCTAACAAAAACATCAAGAAGATTATGCAAAAGATGTCCACCAATCATAAAAATTGGCTTGACCTATTGCCTTTGACTCTGTTAGCCTACATAACCTCAATGCGCAATTCCACTGGGGCAACCCCCTACGCATTAACCTATGGGATGGAAGCAGTGCTCCCCATAGAAGTTGAGATGGAATCCCTCAGAGTATTGATAGACTCTCAATTGGATGAAGACCAATGGGTACAAGATAGGTATCACCAATTGTCTCTAATAGACGAAAGGTGAACTGCGGCTATCTTCCATGGTCAGTTATATCAGCAAAGGATCGCCCGATCTTACAACAAAAAAGTCCGGCTACGGCAATTCAGACAACATGACTTGGTTTTGAAGAAAATACTGAACAACCAAGATCAGTCTAAGGAAAAATTCGCTCCTAACTGGGAAGGCCCGTTTATTGTCAAGGAAGTATTGACAGAAGGTGCTCTTAGGTTACAAGAAATGGACGGCGATGAATTTCCACAACTCATCAACTCAGACGTCGTGAAACAATACTATGTCTGAAGTTACCATCAAATAAACATCCTGGTGGTAGACCATCAGGTCACCAGTCATTCCGGTTCTTTAAACCTTTACCACAAACAACTTTTCTACACTTTGTCCCTCAGGGAAACATACCTTTCAAGCCAGCAGCCTGGCTTTCTCCTTTGCGTTCCTACAACTTAGGTCATCCCACCGTGGATTGAACCTCTTGCATATACAATTTGGCTACCCATACATGGGATTAAACTTTTCACCTACAGTTTATCCTCAACCTAGGATTAAACTTTCTCCTCCTCGCACTCTGACCTGCACATGGGATTACGCTTTTCATCTCGCCTTGAGGGGCGAACTACGTCGACCTGATCTCCTCTTCAATAGGAGTACGTAGGCAGACATTCATGGTGCGGTCTCACCCCTACCAAAACACAAACCCTTGTCAGTTGGTATTGGGATCATCCTTCAATCCACTACATTTCATTTGGCTTCAGACCAAAGGGATGGAATTACCTGAACTCCTCCCAAATAGGAGATTCGGCGACCATCTAAGCTGCGGTCATACCTTGAAGAGCAACACCAATCCATAAGAGATGGAATTAACTAGGCTTCTCCTAAATAGAAGTACTGGCGACCATCTGTGGTGCGGTCAATCTCAGAGAGGAAAGCCACACTCCTCTCCTTATTTCCATACAGAAACCAATCCCAAGACACCGAAAGATGGTAGGGATATATACAGATCGATGATCCATTCTGAACTATCCAGAGACAACTCAATGTCCATCCACCCAGGAATAATTCAGAATACATCAAGATCACAAGCCATGAAGTAGCAGGCAAAATATCAAGCAAGTAGCAAAGCGGTCTAAAAGGGAAGTGATCCAAAAATATATTTCCCTGTCATATATATAATGCTGTTTGATATACACAATGTAAACTGTACAGGATAAAATAGCTAAGCTAGTTTGTGCAGAAAAATACAAGATCACCTACAAGTCAGGGTATATGCGAGCTAACAAGCCCAACATGGCGTCCCTCTCAGAAGATGGAGGTAAAGCTGTGGTCTCCTGTATGAGAATATCCACTTGACCCAACAGATCTGCAGCCATCTGCATGGTGACCATATGATCATTAATATATGTGCTCATCTCTGCGATCATGCCAGTGGTAAGGGACCTCACTGCAGTGCTATCTGTGATGGCTACATTCCGGGCAGATGTGGCGATATCCCGCTCAACTATCACTGCATCTTTGGCTGATATAGCCTCATCCCGCTCAACGACGGTGGCATCCCTACGAGCCAATGCCTCATCTTTCTCCAATAGAGCGGACTCCCTCCCATCAAGAGCAGTCGACATCATAGATCGAATCTGATCTCTCTCAAAGGTCATCAAATGAAGACTCTGCTCTAAGTACTGTGCCGAGTGCTGAATCACAACAGTACTGGTACTAAGAGAATCCAAAAGAAATGCTGGCAACCCAGCAGTGGACTCCTCTTCGATGTAGGTATCAATGTCCTCCATGGGCTCTACATCATCTAACTCGCGCTCCGGTACTGCAAACACTGCTGCAGCCGATAAAATCTTTGTCTCCATCCATGCGGAATACTCTGCAGAATAACCAGGATGACTGACAGAAAAAGCCGCTATCTCGCGCCGATCCCAGCATGCGTATACCCGAGATCGGTCCTCTGCTGAGAGGTACTGAGAAGCTGAACGCTGACCTGTCGCCCCCTCAAAAGAATGAAAATCCTAGAACTGGTCGAACTGCGACATCACGATCAATGGGTGATAAGTGGTCACTCCCCTCAAACCAGCCAGAGGGAGATAGTCCAAGCCCGGAGCATGAGTAATGAAGCTGTATGGTGAGCTAAGCCCCGAACACGACAATATGCTGAATGGATCTCTGATATCTGTCAAGAATGTGGATAAGGACAGAGCATCTATACACTCTGATGGTTGAAAAGAGTATGACATAGATACATCATGTGTGAAATAGTACCCATGCCGTCTAAAAGTGCCAATCGGTCTCAAGTGTTACATGAACCACACATATAGCATGACTGAACTCCCAATGAACACTCCTATTGGATAAGTGCAACAGTAGGATGCCGACCGCAAGTTCTCTGCTACAATCATAGGTACAATGGTACAACCCTCCCTGAGAGCTCTCACGGCCATGACAACGCCTATATCTATCTCATCCATATACTGCGGCATATACACATATGACAATACACATAGCATCAATACGTCAACTCTGGCCAAACGCCAATAATCCTCCGATGCGGTAAAATCCCTAGAATGTCGTGAATAACTATCCTCCGAGCCAAATCTGTCGTACAGAAAACGCTGGGATATCACGTGGCCAGATGTCAACTCATCCTGTACCACTCTGTGCCTCAATCCTGTGAGAGTCATGAATCGTCTACTTATGTCTCCCAAAGCTAGATGCACGCAAGGTCTGTCTAAAGGCAGCATCGTCAAACATACATACTCCTCCAGAGTAGGAGTCAACTCATGGGTGCCGAATTAGAATACCTGCCTATCCGGTAGCCAATGCTCTATCATCCCGTCCACAAATCCTGCGGGAATCTGAAAAGTCAAAAAGGTCATGGTATGCTGCAATAAATGATTTACAGTCACCCTGTCTGGTGGTGACATGCTATCATACCACGATCGCATACCCGATGCCACCACTGACGGTGGGGTATGATCTATACGGCTAACTGTCGAAAAAGACATCTGTGCGGGTCGTGTCATAAGATCATCCAGGGGTCAATGCCGAATATCTCTAGACATACATACATATGCATAACATGATACATGCATAACAGATAATAGATGGCAATATGATATAGGGAATGAAAAAAAATAGTGCATACATTCCTAAATATATCGTCATCTAATACATCATCTCTGTACAGCTACAAATACAGGGAAATGGGGCACAGACGCCCTACCACTGACAGAGGCCTATAAAAAGATATAGCGAGAATGGGGCACAGCCACCCAATATCTAACAAAGGCCTATCAAAAGATATAACAAGAATACACATCAGAAGAAGACAATGGTGTCGATGTCCACATCATCAATCCTTTCCACCTGATGTAACTCCTCCTGAGTCGCTGGATCTCTATCAACAGGGATGTCAGGCCTATATAAAGGAGGATCTGCGCCGATATAATCGAATGGGTCACCTAAGGGGCCAACGCCTGAGCTGGAAGGATCAAATGAAGCTGCCTCTGTCGGATCTCTGCCCAAATGCCGGATAAATATATGTGCCTAGTCTAACTACCGGGTCAAACTATCAATTTGGGTCATATGAGTCGGATCTCGGACACAAGAAATCCAATCTGTCATCATCAAGGATCCTGGAACCATGTCTCCCATAAACTGTGTGGCGCGAGACTGAGCTCCAATAGTGCGAGGGGACCACCACTGATGGAACGTCTCCTGAGTACATGGACCCTCTGACAATGCAAAACTGTCAACCCCTAACAAGGGGATACTCGAATCCAGTCAGGTATCCATCCTCAAAACCCACAGTCAGGTGTGCCCCAGAATAGGGAAGCCATGTGATGGTGTCGGCCGTCAGCAACTCTAGCTGCATATGACAATGAGTGAATCCCTCAGCTACAGGGACCTCAGGCAAAATCGAATGATGCCATCGTCGTTCTCGTGGATAGGTGTCTAAACCTAACACACCCACGAGACGCAAGCATGGAAGCCTCTCATAGGCCCAGAACTGCCAACACAAAGACAAACATCTACTGTCAGTTAACACTTTTAACCTATACATGGTAAATGACAAGAGAAATACTCACCACAGAAACGGGTAAAATCCTATCCAAGCCTCGGTTAAACCCTGTGAGCGCATACGCATGCCCCAGAGGAAATAGGCAAAGGTGTAAGAGCCCCAATCATACTCTCCAATATGGTCCACATCACGCGTGGCGCTGATCAAAGCGAAAGATACTGTAGAAGAGTTATCTGCTATGAAGCAGCCTCTAATGATCATCAGGAACAATCGCCACAGAACGTGATCCCTGATTCTGACATCATCAGGCATAGGCTCACTCAATAGCCCGCTCATAGCATCTACGCTCAAATGACCTGAATGGACAGTCCTGCCTTTGAGCGCCGCCGCTGGAACTCCTAATAAGGATCTAACGGCAGTAGGGGTAATATTTGCCATGCAAGGCACTGGCTCCCCTCCAAACTCCATTCCTGTGATAAATCGCCAATCCATAGGCGTCATCAACACCTCGCAATCTAGCAGATGGAGTGACTGAGTCTGATGAAACCATCGCTCAGACAATGCCCTGAGGTAACCCCAGGGACAACGGCGGGGATGGATGGAGAAGAATGCCCTAAATTCACACTCATGCGCTACCGCTCTATAGTCAGGATGAAGCGCCTGATACATAGAGTGAATGCTGAACCAGTTCCCTCGAGGCTGTGTAAAACCAGGAACCTGCATGAAATGCAGATCAACATCAAAACCCTTTAATCCTCATCAATAGGAAAGAAGGAAGATCAAAGTCTAACACCATACCTCGTTAGCATGCAAATACATCAATGGATGTCTGCCCGAATCACCAAGCAACTCTGGATTCACCACCTGAATGCTCGGAAGCTCCCTGCGAGGGAAAGGTGCAGCAGGAGCGGGGTCCTCTATTGGAATATCTGCCTCCTCATCCTCAACGTCTGGAACATCTACTTGGACAGAACGTATCACGGCCTCCACCAACCGACGAGGCTGTCTGGCAGAATGGGGACGAGGCACTTCAGAAGCCCTCTGCCGTACGCCAGAAGTGGTCCTATAGGAACTGCTCGGCTGATCCGAATCCATAGTATCTGGACAACAAGTCTCCAAATCACCTCAGAAAGGGTGTGGTATTTCCTTACCTGGAGCTTTTTAGAATGCATTTTATGACTATGTGCATGTGAGGACCCCAAACTCAGGTACTTGAAACCCGAACTCGGTTCTTCACGATACCATTTCTATGAGCGGAATAATACTAATAATAATAACAATAATATAAAAGATCAAATTAATTTACATAATTTTCAGAGTCTAGCTCCCAAGTACGAAACCTTTAAACATTCATTACAACCCATGATAGATAATATATATATCATAATTATCTTAATAACATTAAACTATTACATAACATAGTAATTCGTTCATTCAGCAACCTTCCCTTTTCCTTTGTTCTTAGCAGAGTTCTCTGGTCGTTCGCACTTAGCTGAAAATATTTAAATTTAAGCAAGGATGAGCATTTGAGTGCCCAGCAAGCAATAGCAATTATATATATATATATATATATATATATATATATAGCTGAAAGGATTTAAATGTTTTCTTTGTACTATTCTTCTACAACAAGTCAATAGTTGTGAAGTATTCTGAACCAATAATAATAACATAACAACTCTCTTTCAAATTTTTTTGAAACTACATAATGACTATAACTGGGGTTATGGTGACATGCCATGAACATTGTTTTCATTTTCGAAAAGGTTAAACAGAAATTCATCTGTAAACCGTCATAACTTACGGGCACGGGGGTGATCAGCCCGTTATGCCCTGCATTGATCAATACTACATTGCTAGAACGATATTATCGTTCATCCTTTGTCAGCCGGAGCGCATAAAAATTTTCCCATGTAGGGATGTTCATACCTGTCTGGGTTCTAAATCAAAGGTTTTACCTTGTTCAACAATAATCTATAATTCAATATATCTGTATACAGGTAATTGACAAAGGTATATCAACATGTGATTAAATACAATGATTATCCAAGTGGGGACACTTGTTTAACCACTTCTAGAAATTAACGAACAGAATATATATATCCGAATTATCATATACTAACATGTTGATATTCAATGAGCTTATATAATATAAAGTTCATAATCTGTACAATAATAATATAGTTTAGAAACATTCTTACTCACATCCATTGCATAAAGAAAATGCAAAGGTTAGATACTTGCCTGAAGCGCTGCTTACAACTTGTAATTAAGATCTATCGCTTATCTCACGACCTATCATTAATAAGATAGTTCGTTCGATTAGAACAACATACTATAACACATAACACTGCTTAGTGAAGTCAGCACATACCCTAATCACATTGACATATAAATTTAACAACCATTGAATCACAAATAATTACTTATCTCACATTATCTAAGTCCAGATCAATTTCTGAAATATGTCGGTCTACCGACAACTTTATTGGGTAATTATCGAGTCTAAGACTCTATTCTATAACTTAACATCAGTACGTATCAGTCATTTTATTTTTAAATGACTCAATATAATTTTAAAACATTTATTATAATTTATCATAAATTTTCAAACATCGGAATCATATTAAAATGATTTAAATACCAATCAATTCTATTATCATTAATATTTAATTAGTATTAAACTATTAATGAAATCATTTCCAAAATATTAAAGTTATGTATAATAACTCAAAATACTTTTAAAGTATTAATATTACCCTTAAATGATTTTTAAAACATTTGAAATCATTTTTAAATAATTATCATTAATATTAAAGTATTAATGTTTCATTTATCAAAATATTAAAAGTCATTAAGTATAACTTAAAATATTTTTAATTCATTTATATCCCTTTTAAATGATTTTTAAATTAATAAAATCATTTTTAAACTATTTATTTAATATAATTATTAAATAAATTTAATGTCAATAATAATAACTTAATAATTATTAATATTAAATTATTAATGAAATTATCCTTTAAATATTAAAAGTTATATTTTATAACTTAAAATATTTTTAAACACTTTATTTTCATTTAATATGATTTTTAATATAATAAAATCATTTTTAATTAATTTACTTAATTCATTTAGTAAATAAATTAATTACCATTAATATTAATTTATTAATAAAATTTATCATAAAATATTAAAAGTCATTAAAAATAACTTAAAATATTTTCTTATATCATAATATAATTTTTAATGATTTTTCTAATATTAAAATTATTTTTAAATAATTTATTTAATATTATAATTAAATAAATTAAATGCTTTTAATATTCCAAAAATATTAAATATTTATGAAATATAATAAAAATAATTAAAAACTAATTTTCGGAATTTTTGATAATTTTTAATAATTTATTTTGTATTTTTAATAATTTAAAACTAATTTTTTTCTATTTTTTATTAATTTCCGAAAAATAGAATATTATCTGTCGCTAAAGACCACCTATAGCGACAGAACCGTCGCTATAGGTGTTCTTCATGTTCTTGATACAAACCAGAAAACCAAGTCAGTGATCATGTGGCCTAGTTTGACCGCGATTAAAACCGAGTGTGATGTGTTTCTGAACATGTTGTTGATAAGATAATGTAGTACAAGTACAAGACTACACGATCCAACAAACAACATCATTAAACCATGCATAACTAACGAGATCTATATCCTTGAACAAGCTGTCAGAGCTGTTCTTCATTTTCTGGGCTACCCAGAAATGAAGAACAGTTCGTGTAGCCATATTTGGGCTTCCACAACTTGAAATATGTGCAATGTTTTTGTGATTTAAAACCGGTAGTGTGTAGCTAACATGTAGGAGAGTAGATCTATCACATAATATCAACAAAATCATAACAAAATCATCAGATCCAGACCGGTCAAACCTCGTCAGAAACTGTGTTCATAGGTTTTCTGGGTTACCCAGAAAACCGAATCCGTGAACAAAGTACCTACTTTGACCGGCCACTATGTTAAATCCATTTGATGTTTAAGAGATTTAAAAGCATGGATCTATAGTACAACTAACAGGCTACAAGATGTACTAAATATAAACATCAGAACATCAATAACATTACAGATACAAGCTTGACAAAATGTTGTCAGGTACTGCAAACTAGTTTCTGGGTTACCCAGAATTGGTCTGGTCATGGTCGGTCAACGACCTTTGACCACGAATAACTTGCAATCTGTTGAAGATATGACCTTGATTCAACTTTTAGACTTAAGAACACATACACGACTACAACTAAAAGCTTTCAAAACACGTAAATCTCTACAGATCACCAAGATATAATGACTGACATTCACTGTCAGAGGACAAAAATTTATTTTCCCAGATTTTGTAAATCTTCAAATTCGAGCCTCTAGATGTTATGGATCTAACATCTAGCAACCCAGATCATCCTTAGACACCTTATACAACATATTTTAACAATCAAACATAACATCTAACACAGAATCGTTGGACAGAAATTCTAGGTTTCGTTTATACCTTCTTTGAAAAATTTCTGATTTTGTGTTGCTGATCTGTTTATGGTAAACGTGGGGCTTTGATTTGGGACTAATATACTTGTTTATTTTGAAGGTTAGAGAGAGAGAGAGCTTAGTTTGAGTGTTATGAAAAATGTAAGCAACAAAATGAATTCCTCTCTCTTCAATCCTATTTATACTAGTCTAGATGCATGTAATGGCTGATGAAAGTGGCTTGTGGCTGTCATTTTTAGCACATGGAGTTGTTGGGTTTGGTTCACCAACTAAACCTAATGTCAAAACCTACATACTAGCCAAAATAATGTATTAGGGGTAAAATGGTAAATTGGTAAATCATTTTAATGGCATACTTGGAACTTGGCAAACCCTTAGGGTTTAACCCTAAGGTTTTCCAACATTTACTTTTCTAGAATTACATTTTAGGGTTTACACAAAAATAAAATCAAATAAAAATTAAATAAAATTTTAGTTTCCTAAAATTTTGAAATTAGGATTTTCTAATTGTGATTAATTTTATAATTACCTTATACAGGAACATTAGGGTTTAAATCATATAATTATCATTAAATTTGCCAGTAAAGCAATTAGGGTTCACAAATTGGTAATTAAGTTTTATAATTTCTAATTAGGGTTAGCAATTATAGAAATTAGGGTTTCTAAAACTTTAATTAGGGTTTACCTAATTAATCACTTAGTACACAACATAAAACATATAACATAGTTATATGACAGTCTTAATCTCATAATTCACAGTTACCAAAAAGCTTCGAACTCGTATTCAAGTTTTAAATTAGGGTTTTGAAATTAAATACCATAATTGACCAATTATCATCAATACGTACATGCAGTACATATTCATAGCACTGAAAAATCAAAATATAATTAATATTTTATTATTATTCTCATACCTTGACAATAATCCAAAATTAGGGTTTGGATTCCATATCTGATTTATCTGTCAAATTTTACCCTTAATAATTAAGGTAAAATAATTAACTTAATAACTTGTACTAAAATTCATATAACAAAATAATTATTATAATTATTCTAAAAATCAGTTCATATATTATTTAAATAATATATGATTATATATTTTTATGGAAAATAATTATTAAAATATTTCTACCATAAATTAATTATTATAAGTATATATACTTTTTAATAATTCTAAAATAAATTCATTTGTAAATAATTATGTAATAAATATATTTTTACTTACCACATAAATACATATACACATAATCTTGTACAAATCCTCATCCTTAATATAAAAAAAAAATTTATTCACAAAATTTCTTATTTATTTATATAGAAAATATCGGGTTGCTACATTCACCCTCCCTTATAAAGATTCCGTCCCCGGAATCACCGTTTTAAAGCCTATACATACACGGTCACATAGCGTACACAATCATTGTAAGTAAATCTCGATCAACTTTGATCAAACTGATCTTTAACTATTCACACAAAGCTTGTCTTTCTGATTACACAAAAAAAATTGGTTTCTAAAAGAACTCAAATTCCTCCTCAAAATTTCTTTATAAAATAATTTTACTATATATAGGAAAATCATGCATAAGAAAATAAAAAGACATACGAATAATACCTGGAGTTCCAGTGCCAGCTGCTGCCGTATCCTGAACTGTCATGTTGTAGACCCTTGCCGTAGATTTTGTTGGCTTGCTTGACGAAGTCGGTCCCGTGATTGCTAACGTTCCGCTGCCAGTGCCCATGTTCACACTTCCTGTCTCCACCCTCCTTTTTGGACAATCTTTCACCCTGTGCTCTGTCGATCCGCATATAAAACATCCACTATTCATCCTAGGATTGGGGCAGTTGGGAGAAATATGGCCCTCCTGTCCGCACTTATAGCAAACAAATTTTTCTTGCAAACACTCCCCCGAGTGATTCTTCCCACATGTCTTACATGACACTATCTGTTTCTTAACACCTTCCTATTTCACTTGTACACTTGCAAAACTGCTCACCTTCCTCTTACTATCTCCACTCCTGCTCCCACTATTAATTTCAACCTTCCTAGCCCCTTCTATCTTACCCTTATTCTTCCTCTCCTTATTGTAAAGGCTCATGGCCTCACTTCCCTCCTCAGCTATGATCGCTTTCTCCATGAGTGCTGCAAATGTAGGAATTTGCAACACCGCCACTTTGTTATAGAGCCAGGGTTTCAATCCCAGCTCAAACCTTCTAGCTTTCCTAGCCTCCGTATCAACTTGATGCGGAGCAAACCTAGCTAACTCATTGAATTTGGCGGCGTATTCAGACACCGTCATATTCTCCTGCTTCAACTCTAAAAATTTAACCTCCATCCTCGCCTGCATACTTGGTGAAAAATAATTTTTGAAAAACAAAGTTTTAAATCTATCCCATGTGACTACACCTTCTCCTGCCCTAGCCTGATTCGCTTCCCACCAAAAATTTGCTTCCCCCTTCATCATATAGGTGGCAAAAGCAGTTTTCTGCCCCTCATCTACCCTAGCTACCATAAATGCTTTTTCAATTTCCTTAACCCAAGTTTGAGCTTCTACAGGGTCAGTTGTACCTTTGAATTCTGGTGGTCCTACAGCCTTAAAGTCTTTAAAGTTCGCTAAGCGGTTGCCCGGCTGGTTTTCAGCGACCGGTATTCCCTGTTGCATAGCCTGAGCTATCATGTTCGCAAATTGCCGCATCGGATCTGGTTGTTGTTGTCCCTCAACGTTGTTGACAGATTCCTCTGCCCTTTGATTGCGAGTTCGACGTCTTGGCGGCATTATCTGATTTGAAAAAAAAATCATAATTTAACTTACATTCTAAACCTTATCATATAAGTTTAATATTTTAAACTTATTTCATCATTTCTCAAACATAGATTCATATTCATTTAACGAATATTTTACATAGCACAAAATGCTTTGAACTTCAGCTATCCCTTTATGACCTCAAAAGTCGGGATTTACAGTCTTGACTTAATACAAAAGTTAGAAACATTACATTACACAAACATACTTATCATATGTATTATATTAAACACTCCTACACAACAGAACCTATACTACCTATTTATTACACCTTTTCCTTGGACATTCTCTCGCCTGATGACCTTCTATACCACAGACATAACATGCTCCTTTTTTTGTAGTCAGGACAGTACGGAGTGGTATGTCCTTCATAGCCACAAAGATAACAAATTCCTTTCCATTTCTTCTTATTGGATTTTCCTAAATCATGGTCTTCTATCTTTCTTTTCCCCTTCTTATCCGGAGCTGCACACGATGTGTTGCTTGTAGCTCCCATCTGACCAATTTGGATTTTAAGCTTATCTTGTCCTTCCAATATTTCTATTAACGCTTGACGCAACTGACTATTCAACAGCCTTTCTATCTCCCACAGCCTTTCCAGAGAAGAAACCTTGTTCTTCAGATTTTGCACCTCTGTTGATGCTTGATCAGCTCCAACTTTAGTGTCTGAATCGCTATCTGTCAGCTCCACCATCTCCGGATCTGGTACTATATTTTCTACAATAACCACACATTCTGAGTTATTTTCATTGTGAGCCTCTATTTCAGTTATCGGCTTCGATATTGGCTCCTTCTTTACTATCCGAGGGTAATCGAATCCTTTTTCACCTGACATCTACACACATAAGTTATCCTAATTAGCATATAGTATATACACACAACAAATAAGAGTTTTATACAAGTTATCTTTTATTTAGTTTGACGATGAATTTAGTCAATTCATCTCTTTTTAAACTTCATATGAGTTATTTATATTTTCAACGTTTCCCTCTGTTCTAAGGTTATAGCCTAAGGTCTAACCCACCTAAGGTTTCTAACCCTATGGCTCTGATACCAACCTGTGAGGACCCCAAACTCAGGTACTTGAAACCCGAACTCGGTTCTTCACGATACCATTTCTATGAGCGGAATAATACTAATAATAATAACAATAATATAAAAGATCAAATTAATTTACATAATTTTCAGAGTCTAGCTCCCAAGTACGAAACCTTTAAACATTCATTACAACCCATGATAGATAATATATATATCATAATTGTCTTAATAACATTAAACTATTACATAACATAGTAATTCGTTCATTCAGCAACCTTCCCTTTTCCTTTGTTCTTAGCAGAGTTCTCTGGTCGTTCGCACTTAGCTGAAAACATTTAAATTTAAGCAAGGATGAGCATTTGAGTGCCCAGCAAGCAATAGCAATTATATATATATATATATATATATATATATATATATATATAAGCTGAAAGGATTTAAATATTTTCTTTGTACTATTCTTCTACAACAAGTCAATAGTTGTGAAGTATTCTGAACCAATAATAATAACATAACAACTCTCTTTCAAATTTTTTTGAAACTACATAATGACTATAACTGGGGTTATGGTGACATGCCATGAACATTATTTTCATTTTCGAAAAGGTTAAACAGAAATTCATCTGTAAACCGTCATAACTTACGGGCACGGGGGTGATCAGCCCGTTATGCCCTGCATTGATCAATACTACATTGCTAGAACGATATTATCGTTCATCCTTTGTCCGTCGGAGCGCATAAAAATTTTTCCATGTAGGGATGTTCATACCTGTCTGGGTTCTAAATCAAAGGTTTTACCTTGTTCAACAATAATCTATAATTCAATATATCTGTATACGGGTAATTGACAAAGGTATATCAACATGTGATTAAATACAATGATTATCCAAGTGGGGACACTTGTTTAACCACTTCTAGAAATTAACGAACAGAATATATATATCCGAATTATCATATACTAACATGTTGATATTCAATGAGCTTATATAATATAAAGTTCATAATCTGTACAATAATAATATAGTTTAGAAACATTCTTACTCACATCCATTGCATAAAGAAAATGCAAAGGTTAGATACTTGCCTGAAGCGCTGCTTACAACTTGTAATTAAGATCTATCGCTTATCTCACGACCTATCATTAATAAGATAGTTCGTTCGATT
This sequence comes from Panax notoginseng, assembly GCA_016801055.1. Classification (NCBI taxonomy): domain Eukaryota; kingdom Viridiplantae; phylum Streptophyta; class Magnoliopsida; order Apiales; family Araliaceae; genus Panax; species Panax notoginseng. The sequence continues at coordinate 196,686,776 of CM029014.1, forward strand.
AGAACAACATACTATAACACATAACACTGCTTAGTGAAGTCAGCACATACCCTAATCACATTGACATATAAATTTAACAACCATTGAATCACAAATAATCACTTATCTAATCACATTATCTAAGTCCAGATCAATTTCTGAAATATGTCGGTCTACCGACAACTTTATTGGGTAATTATCGAGTCTAAGACTCTATTCTATAACTTAACATCAGTACGTATCAGTCATTTTATTTTTAAATGACTCAATATAATTTTAAAACATTTATTATAATTTATCATAAATTTTCAAACATCGGAATCATATTAAAATGATTTAAATACCAATCAATTCTATTATCATTAATATTTAATTAGTATTAAACTATTAATGAAATCATTTCAAAATATTAAAGTTATGTATAATAACTCAAAATACTTTTAAAGTATTAATATTACCCTTAAATGATTTTTAAAACATTTAAAATCATTTTTAAATAATTATCATTAATATTAAAGTATTAATGTTTCATTTATCAAAATATTAAAAGTCATTAAGTATAACTTAAAATATTTTTAATTCATTTATATCCCTTTTAAATGATTTTTAAATTAATAAAATCATTTTTAAACTATTTATTTAATATAATTATTAAATAAATTTAATGTCAATAATAATAACTTAATAATTATTAATATTAAATTATTAATGAAATTATCCTTTAAATATTAAAAGTTATATTTTATAACTTAAAATATTTTTAAACACTTTATTTTCATTTAATATGATTTTTAATATAATAAAATCATTTTTAATTAATTTACTTAATTCATTTAGTAAATAAATTAATTACCATTAATATTAATTTATTAATAAAATTTATCATAAAATATTAAAAGTCATTAAAAATAACTTAAAATATTTTCTTATATCATAATATAATTTTTAATGATTTTTCTAATATTAAAATCATTTTTAAATAATTTATTTAATATTATAATTAAATAAATTAAATGCTTTTAATATTCCAAAAATATTAAATATTTATGAAATATAATAAAAATAATTAAAAACTAATTTTCGGAATTTTTGATAATTTTTAATAATTTATTTTGTATTTTTAATAATTTAAAACTAATTTTTTTCTATTTTTTATTAATTTCCGAAAAATAGAATATTATCTGTCGCTAAAGACCACCTATAGCGACAGAACCGTCGCCATAGGTGTTCTTCATGTTCTTGATACAAACCCAGAAAACCAAGTCAGTGATCATGTGGCCTAGTTTGACCGCGATTAAAACCGAGTGTGATGTGTTTCTGAACATGTTGTTGATAAGATAATGTAGTACAAGTACAAGACTACACGATCCAACAAACTACATCATTAAACCATGCATAACTAACGAGATCTATATCCTTGAACAAGCTGTCAGAGCTGTTCTTCATTTTCTGGGCTACCTAGAAATGAAGAACAGTTCGTGTAGCCATATTTGGGCTTCCACAACTTGAAATATGTGCAATGTTTTTGTGATTTAAAACCGGTAGTGTGTAGCTAACATGTAGGAGAGTAGATCTATCACATAATATCAACAAAATCATAACAAAATCATCAGATCCAGACCGGTCAAACCTCGTCAGAAACTGTGTTCATAGGTTTTCTGGGTTACCCAGAAAACCGAATCCGTGAACAAAGTACCTACTTTGACCGGCCACTATGTTAAATCCATTTGATGTTTAAGAGATTTAAAAGCATGGATCTATAGTACAACTAACAGGCTACAAGATGTACTAAATATAAACATCAGAACATCAATAACATTACAGATACAAGCTTGACAAAATGTTGTCAGGTACTGCAAACTAGTTTCTGGGTTACCCAGAATTGGTCTGGTCATGGTCGGTCAACGACCTTTGACCACGAATAACTTGCAATCTGTTGAAGATATGACATTGATTCAACTTTTAGACTTAAGAACACATACACGACTACAACTAAAAGCTTTCAAAACACGTAAATCTCTACAGATCACCAAGATATAATGACTGACATTCACTGTCAGAGGACAAAAATTTATTTTCCCAGATTTTGTAAATCTTCAAATTCGAGCCTCTAGATGTTATGGATCTAACATCTAGCAACCCAGATCATCCTTAGACACCTTATACAACATATTTTAACAATCAAACATAACATCTAACACAGAATCGTTGGACAGAAATTCTAGGTTTCGTTTATACCTTCTTTGAAAAATTTTTGATTTTGTGTTGCTGATCTGTTTATGGTAAACGTGGGGCTTTGATTTGGGACTAATATACTTGTGTATTTTGAAGGTTAGAGAGAGAGAGAGAGAGCTTAGTTTGAGTGTTATGAAAAATGTAAGCAACAAAATAAATTCCTCTCTCTTCAATCCTATTTATACTAGTCTAGATGCATGTAATGGCTGATGAAAGTGGCTTGTGGCTGTCATTTTTAGCACATGGAGTTGTTGGGTTTGGTTCACCAACTAAACCTAATGTCAAAACCTACATACTAGCCAAAATAATGTATTAGGGGTAAAATGGTAAATTGGTAAATCATTTTAATGGCATACTTGGAACTTGGCAAACCCTTAGGGTTTAACCCTAAGGTTTTCCAACATTTACTTTTCTAGAATTACATTTTAGGGTTTACACAAAAATAAAATCAAATAAAAATTAAATAAAATTTTAGTTTTCTAAAATTTTGAAATTAGGATTTTTTAATTGTGATTAATTTTATAATTACCTTATACAGGAACATTAGGGTTTAAATCATATAATTATCATTAACTTTGCCAGTAAAGCAATTAGGGTTCACAAATTGATAATTAAGTTTTATAATTTCTAATTAGGGTTAGCAATTATAGAAATTAGGGTTTCTAAAACTTTAATTAGGGTTTACCTAATTAATCACTTAGTACACAACATAAAACATATAACATAGTTATATGACAGTCTTAATCTCATAATTCACAGTTACCAAAAAGCTTCGAACTCGTATTCAAGTTTTAAATTAGGGTTTTGAAATTAAATACCATAATTGACCAATTATCATCAATACGTACATGCAGTACATATTCATAGCACTGAAAAATCAAAATATAATTAATATTTTATTATTATTCTCATACCTTGACAATAATCCAAAATTAGGGTTTGGATTCCATATCTGATTTATCTGTCAAATTTTACCCTTAATAATTAAGGTAAAATAATTAACTTAATAACTTGTACTAAAATTCATATAACAAAATAATTATTATAATTATTCTAAAAATCAGTTCATATATTATTTAAATAATATATGATTATATATTTTTATGGAAAATAATTATTAAAATATTTCTACCATAAATTAATTATTATAAGTATATATACTTTTTAATAATTCTACAATAAATTCATTTGTAAATAATTATGTAATAAATATATTTTTACTTACCACATAAATACATATACACATAATCTTGTACAAATCCTCATCCTTAATATAAAAAAAAAATTATTCACAAAATTTCTTATTTATTTATATAGAAAATATCGGGTTGCTACAGTGCATGCATGCATTTACTTTAACATATATAATAGAGTTAAAATGCATGACTACCCAATGCCTACATTTGAAATTTTTTTGCCATAGTCCCCTCTGAAAATAGGACTATCCACATGCATACAGACATATCTAGGTGGCCATTCAGTAGCACACCTGCCCCAAAGTCATATACATAATATATGCATTAAAAATTAAAACCATCATGCATCAGGCCAACCTCAATACTAGGAGTACTTTGCCTTGCTACCTTATGCTCATTGGACCTCAAATAGGATAAAAAATAGCAGAAAAAGGTGCCAATTTGACTGTCCCAAAAGTCAAAATTTTTCATATCATTATGTTTAACATGGTTTAATACTAACATTTACTATGTTGGATATTTTTTATCTAGTCATTTGTGCATACATAATCACTACTATGTGTTTAGATGCATTTCATGCGATAACTCAAAATCCAACGGACAGAAATGAGAGAAAGTATAGGCATATGTTACCAGGATAGTGTAGAACACTCGTACGATGACAGAATTTGCAGAAAGCAACCCGAACTCAGCAGATCTGAAAGAGGCTCATGTATTTTCCTTCGCGCAACAAGTTGAGATTGACTTGTGAGACCAACCAGCTGGAATTTATCATCCATAGTTGGCCGCAGGACCATCTGCGGCTGCAGTAGGTGCACCTGTGGCACTCCCATACGGGTCCCATCACTCCGACTCGGTTCAGTTCGATTTACAAAGGAGTTCTTACAAGCTAAAAAGGCCAAATCCGGGGTAAAAACGCTACGCGATTGAGCAGAATAACCTAAAACCTTGGTTTTTCTAGATCCAACTGTGGCTACCTTTTCATCCATTGGTATTCGCCCGAACACAGGGTTTACTATACTGATGATTCAAGTCTATGCATACCACATTCGGCAATACCGTACAGAGGTCCGATGCCATCAGCGTAAGGTTGTCCGATACCGATGATCTCACGGGGGTTACAACGTGAGATCCCCGGCGAGGGTTACAACGCATGCTCATCCGTTGACACATAAATCAATGAAGGTTAAGCAACCTTGACATTATTACAGCCGATAGTGATTTAAACCTATCAGAGCTCTGAAGCTATTCGAGGTTTTTATACCCGATCGCTCAGATCCCCAGCGGGGGTCACACCGCAATGTTCCGTTGATTCACACGTCGGCGAAGGTCAAGCAGCCTTGACAGTATATCCCACAAGATTTTTCAGCCGTTGATTCACATGTTGGTGAAGTACACGTCAATGAAGGTCAGGCATCCCTGATAACATTTGTTGTTGGCAGTAAACCCAACAGAATCTTGGCATATTCTGGCGATACTAACCAGGAGAGGTCAATGTCATCAAAGAGGATAGATGATGGAATATGTTATACACATCCTTAAACAGATTAATCTTTATCCCCACAGATCTCTTACACATAAGAGGTACATCTACAGGATCAAGCCATTATCCAGGATGGTGGTGATAACTCCAACATCAACATCCTACCAAATTCAAATTACACATCAAATCTGGCCATCATTGCCAATCCCCAGTTGAAGCAACAGGGAGCCAATAATCATCCCTAGCGTGTTGGGCTACAACCTCGTACACATGCATCGTACATTTGTATCATGTTGCTATTCATAGTACCATGTTCGTCTTGTTATGTTTCAAGTGTCTAGGATTCTTTATCCTACCCATGCATCGCCATGCATGAGTATGATAAAGAGGGGCATCTGTAGACACTCAAAATTTTCTGTACACCTGTTACTAACATTGCAGGAGGACAGATTCGTCTTTTAAAAGGGAACCCTGAAAGACAATCCATATCCATGCCGGATACTACCGAAAGTTCAACATCAACCCCGGATCGCAATCTGGGAGTAACAATTCCAATCTCGGAGATAACCCTGAGGCATGCAGATCAATACCGGAACATACACCGGAGAAGACCGATTAATCTCAGAGATAACCCCAAGGAACGCAATTTCGACGATAACCCCGGAAATGCTTGTTACAAGTGCGACCAGCTTCAATCTCGGTGCTCACAATGAGATACACTGTACCAGCCCGGCGATAACATCGGAAAGACAGGCACACCTCAAGGATGACAATGAGGACCTTCAACAAATTGTAGCAGTCCAATCTCAGCGAAGCTGAGCAACGTCTGCTTTATTAGCCCAATCCGGCGATAACACCAGTGAGGGGAAACATCGTCATCTGACCAACATGATGCCATGCCACATCGTCTCAATGTCTCTACGCAACAGTGTCCTACAAGACTAACCAATCCCGAGTGACTATTGTGCGAGGTAACGGATGAAAGTTGAGGCTTGAAGACCGGAGGCCACCGTCCCATATTCAATGACTTCGCACAAACTTTAATCCCATGCCATCGTACAACTCTCGACAACGACGTTTCAAAATAGGTCCTATATACCTCAAACGGATGCTCGGATTACACTTCTGAAAGTTCGAGTGGACATTACAGGGCTCGAGTGCATGTACTTCGAGACGACCCGAGTCAAAAAACCCGGGCCCACCCGGGTTGCCTCTGGTACACCTGCGGCTCAGCCGCAGGTACACCTGCGGCTCTACCCTCTATAAATAGAGGGCTTGGGGTAGCCATTTTGTAAGAGAAAACGGCGAGGAAGCCCTGCAAAATTTGCTCTGCACTCATCCCAAGCAGTGTACTTTCCCCTTTTAAACACTTGTGAGCTCTTATATAGCCTTTTTGTACCTATAAAAGTCTGTGTTTACTCACTCTAAAGATATAGAAGTCTTCTTTGGCAGCCCACTGTAAGCCTTCTTACACACTTTAGAGTCCTTCTCTTCATCTTTGCACACACCCTTCTACACGTTAAGAGTCGTGTTGCTTGCTTTTGCCCAGAATTCAGTCCGTGGTTTCATTTTAGTCTATATATATATTATATATATATATTTTACATATATATTGACTAACATTATCGAGTTATGCCTCGATTAAGCCTAGACTTCAGTCTGGAGCGTTTATTTACTTTAATATATATATATATATATATATATATACATTTATATATATTAACTGTGTGTCAAACTTTGTTCGATGAGCCTAGACCTCGGTCTGGAGCGTTTACGTGCTTTAATATATGTATACTTATATATATTATCTGTGGTCGAACTCTGTTCGATGAGCCTAGATTTTACATCCGGAGCATTTACGTGCTTTAATATATATGTATATATATACTTATATATATTATCTGTGGTCGAACTCTGTTCGATGAGCCTAGATTTTATATCCGGAGCGTTTACGTGCTTTAATATATATATATATATATATATATATATATATATACTGTGGTCGAACTCTGTTCGATGAGCCTGAATTTTACATCCGGTGCGTTTATTCGCTTTTATATATATATTTATATTTACATTTCGTCCTGCCTGGAGTTCACTTCATGGCAGTTGATTGCTTTGTACAATTTTATTTACTTTTTTTCCCGCCTGGAGTTCCCTCTGTGGCGGTTGATAGCTTTTAACAACTTTATTTATATTTTTGATCCCCCATGGAGGTGCTTCGTGGTTGGTGATCATGTATGTATATATATATATATATTTACAGCTTTTATATATATACCTGCTTACTGCATTTATATCAATTGCGGCATCATGTGAGCCTAGGAATCATGTGATCACATATTCAGTCCCCTGAATCTAGATTCGGTTCCCGTGATGGACCTTTTCAGCTGTAAACAGCTTGTAAATATATCTGTGATGTTTGGATTTCCTTAGATGGTTTTCATACCCACGAGGAATTCAACACCTTTTTGTAAAGTATTTTCGTACGGATGCTTCGCATCTGTCAAATAAAATCAATCCAGCCGAATATGGAATAAAATGGGAGTGTAAAAGGTCTCAATTACTATTGAGCATCAGGGTTTGAAAAACCTCTTTTATAAAACATCACTGCCTTATCTTGCTTAAAATTGAATTTTTACATAAAATTCAAACCCTGTGTATATAGGTGCGAACGAGGCCTCGCACTACTTCCAAATAACAGCACATTGATCCACACACACACATTCATATAACAGTTTCTTGAAAAAAGGCGGTCACCGTGGTAACACAGATGTCGGGGGGTGCCTAACACCTTCCCTTCGCATAACCAAGTCCCCGGACCCTAACGAATCTCGATTTTACCGACCCATTTAGCAGTGTCACATCACTGGGTCAATGTGCAAATCTTTTCTTGGTTGTGTTGGTACAACCATTTAGAAAACCAACTGGCGACTCTTATAGTCCAATCGTCGACATTATACATATCAGACCTTTTTCACTTATTTTTTCAAACAAATCTCACCTAAAATGAGAACACCAAAGAACAAGTAACGGAAAGGGACAATTAAAAATCTCGACGTCGACATCAACAATGGGCTTAACTGATTTATTACTACTCACGAGGGCAATTTTCGCTCTTTCCCGCGGTGTTTATTGCTATTTTTCTTTTCTTTTCCTTTTTTTTCTCATGACTGTGCAATGCCTCATTCCATTAGGCTACACTGTTACCCCTTAGCGAGCTTTCAACCAACGACTCCTAGACCATAAGAGACCTTAGGGCGCTAGGTGTTAAGACACCCCTACGGGTGTACTTACTCAAGTAACCAGGGCCCCGAAATAAAACTAGTCACGTTATTGCTATTTGATTTTTATTTATTTTTATTTTTTTTATACATAGCATACCCATGTTTTCCCAAAGTTTGAAAATCAATGGTTTCAACGGTCTAAGTTCACTTTCCACGTATTTCCCTTTTTAAAACTACAATTTCTATCGAGCAATGCAACACATAATTCTTGTACCTACAAGTGATTGTGAACACGTCCGTGCAAACCGAAAGCATTTAAATAGTATTATGAATTGCATTGTGTAAAACATTATAACTAGGTTCATGTTATCCAAAATACTCCACAATCCTTCAAACTTCACTTTCATCATAGGCTAGCCAAAATTTCCATAAAGCTAGAATTTGTGAGACATGCACGACACATAAAATGCAACGAACATATACTAACACAAGTAATAATGACTAAAACTAAACATGCACATATACTAACACATAAACATGCCAATTTTAAACTAATCATGCACAAACTATATGCAACTAATATGCAACTAACTACCCCAATACCCCCAAACTTATAATATTCATTGTCCCGATGAATGAAGGTATAGGGTTATTGAAAAACTCCCTTACTACTCAGCTGCACCACCCTCGTCTGGTGGTGAATCTGGTGGTATATCAGGCGATGGCTAAGTTCGAGATATTTTATAGTTGGAAACTAAGTGTGGGCTTCTAACTGTCCGAATGCTTGAGTTAGAAATTCTAAAAAGTTAGCAATTTTATTTTGTGACTGAGCTATGGCGCGGCCGCGTGGTGTCTGGCTTGTAGTTGGGCGCGGTCGCGTGACCCTGTACTCTGGCAGCTTCAGTTTGGTTTGACTTTTGTTTAATCCTGAATGCTTATAGCAATTTGATTGAACCCGAGAGGAGAAACAATAAAACTATTATTAAGATTTACCACTATCTAACATCTACTAAATATGGAAATGTAAAAAAGAAGAATTAAACAAGGAGGGAGAAAGATTGGATGGGGTGCCTCCCATCGAGCGCTCGATTTATAGTCCGTTAGCTGGACTCTTTTCTTTACACCGCTATCTAATTTCTCTACGATAAGCTAGGAACCCTCCATCCATTAGAACTACAATGTGCGTAGGTAGGTTCCCCATCTTGCGTGTCTGTGAATTGAAACAACCTGGCATATTTCCTATACATGATGCCCCTAGTTCTTTTGCATAGCCAGGTGCTCCTTCCGTTGTGTTTGTGAATATATTTTTGCATTGAGGCATGACATATACAACATGATTCTCTTCTTCTATTATCTCTTCCTCAGCCCACCATGGTTTGTAAGAGGCCTCATAATCGTAGAAATTCATGCTTTGGATGTGACTACCAAGGGGACATGGGTGTGAAAATTTCACTAAATTTTTCAACTCTATCTGAGAAGGCACTTGGGGTATTATACAAGTCAGCTCATGATCTTCATTTTCCATACCCCCAGTTGTCTCCTCAATGTCCACTCCTTTCAGTTCATTCACTGGCATAAACACCTCTGGCTCTCCATCAGTTTCATCGTCCATGTCATAACACCAATTGTTTTGAGGGCGATTGTTCAAGGCTTCGAGTATTTGATCCATTTGATTCTGAAGATTTTGAATTGACCTTTCTTGCTCAATCATCTTCTCCTCAGTTGATGCTACAAATTTGAACTACAAATCCTCCAATCTTGAATTATCTTGTTCATTCTCGAAATCCATGTACTATGGACCATTCATTGAAGAGTTAATGAGTTGTTCCATTTGTCGATTATGATTCTGGGTTGATAACTCCTGACTCATTATCATCTCTTCCTGGTCTGCTATGCTTTTTGACATGAAATCCTTTAACCTTGAATTTTCTTCTTGTTGCATTGGAGGTGGATATAAGAAATCCGATGGATGTGTTGGACTTAGGACACAGTATGGGTCTCAATAGTTATAACTCCATTCAAAATCTGAGTGATACCCCCAACCTTGATGATAATTAGGATAAACATAGTTGTTGAGGTTATCACCCCCAAATTGTACTTGTCCAACCCTGATGTTGCACTGATAACTCGGATGCTCGCCAGCACAATATTCACATGTAACTGCTATCTCTCAAGTACGTTGGGCTGCAAGAACATCCAAACTCTCCGAAAGTGTTGAAATTTGTGGTGACAATGTAGAAAATACGTTGAGTCCCTCAGTGCTTATGTCCCTTGGTTGAGACATATCCGCATAAGGCCATTGATAAACAAAGTCATCCATGGTACTTGAAAAGAAAGAAATATAAGAAGATAATTAAAATAAAATAAAAAAATATTTAAATTAAGACCAATTTGATTGAAATTAATGTTGGAAAAAATTTATTAAGCTAATTCCCCAGCAACGGCACCAAAAACTTGTTGGGTAAAATCTAGTTACGCACAACACACAAGTATACGTGGTCAATAAATAATAAAGAGTAAGTAAAGTATCGTTCCCACGGAGAATTAACTAATAAAGTTCACCAAGCATTAAATCGTAACCAGTTCAGTCTTATTTAAATGAATGATATTATATTTTATATTTAAACTATTAAATTAAATACACCTAACTATTCCTAGAGTAGACTAGATAATGAAGACCTGAGATCATAATTTCATCTATTGACTCATTCAAATTCACACATTTCATGTTAAGCTAAATTAATTATACCGGATTGTTAGTCGAGAACACGAAAGTGAAATATAGCCATCTCTTGATGTACCATACTCATATCACATATAATCCACAATTGATAGAATACACAGGAACACCCACATTACCTAAACCACTATATGTCTATGTGATTTACAAATAAATAGGGTTTAAGCCCAAGTTCTCAATTAACTACGAGTGGTGCTTCAGTATAAGTCTATCCTAAGCACAAATCATACATTCCATCATAATGTAGAACATACAATCACAAGCTAATAAGATCAGATCTAAACCCATACGTCGTCTCTCAAGTCCATACGGGTTATCACAGTAATTGATGGCCAATCAACTAAGCAAATAGCATGAATCTAATTAGACAATCCCATAGCAATTAATATGGCTAACAATGCAATATATCATAAATAACTAATCCATAGAATTCATTGTAATCTCAGAATAGAAGTTAAATCATAATTAATTCAATTCTACCATCCACATATTGAATAAACATCATAAGATACAATTCGGAATCAAAGAGAGAGTAAGAATAGAGAATGGTAGTGCAAATCTGTTCTCTTGCTCCAAGGTTGAATCTCCAATGCTTTCCAATCGCTTCAAGTCTTCAATCTAATCCACTCGAGAAATCACTACTCTAATCTACTCTAATCTACTTATTCAAAGTTGAAGAAAGAAAATAATAGTAGCTTGAGCCCCAAAGGGGTGGAATATTTTTATACATATTGAAAATACGTCTAATATATAAAACCTAATTCCACTCCCCTCTCAGTTACGCAAATTAAAATAAAGTCAGAAGCTTCAGTCAACGTCGCGCTTCCCCTTTGTGTTTCTCGCGCGGGCGTGCAACTTGCAGTGTGTAATGTTATCTAGCCGGGTGCTCGCGCGGGCGTGCGTCCCCAAGCTTGTCCTGCCGTGCGGCTTTTGTAACTTTGAGTTCTGGTTCTGCTGCTGCAACTGATCTGTTCTACTGCTCCTTCCTTTGTCCATCCACGCTTAGTCTTCTGCTCCACTTGATCCTCATGCCACACATATCCCAGCTTGTGCCTCGCTTCATGCATCCATTCGCCTCGCGCCTTCTAATTCCATCAAATTAGGCCGTTTCTTGCACTTTTTCACCAAAAGGAGTTTTAAGTATATGCAATGCAAAATAACATGAAATGCAACTAAAAACACACTAAAATATATTTGAGATGGGCATAGTTCGCGTGAATTGGTATTCAATAAGCAGGTATAAAATCCACTTATCAGGAACTCGAAGATTACAGATTGGAGTGAAGAGAAGTGTGGTTCTATTACTATTCTTGTTTTTTAATTTCAATTTTGTAATTGGGATGATGGTTTCTTTAATCTATTCAGTGTTTATTTCATTAGTTATGAACTAATTCAACTTATTAAGTGTAAGACCTCAAATTTTATGAATAAAGATTTAATTTCTCGAAATATTTTTTTTAATATTAAGGTGTGGATTTGATATAATGTTATAGTTGTGGGTAATATTTACAAATTTTGCAAAGTAAGCAAGTTGTTATAAAATATTCGATTGGTCGGAAAATATTCGTTTTAGTAGGGAATATTCGTATGACGACACAATCATTGGTGGACCCCACAACAAAATATTATCGGAGTTAGAAAACGACAAAAATATCTTTTTATGAAAATAACGGCGAAAGTTTTACCGTTAACTGTTGAAATACCCTGTGATAAAAGTACAGTAATACGCGTGGTTCCATAGTAGCACACGATATTGATTATTGATGCTTACGTGAGAAGTCACTCAATTTTATTCAATTATTGCCACAATAATTGCTGCATAGTATCTCACGTTATTGATTCAATTATTATCACAATATTTTATATTATTAAATTAATAATTGAGACGATAAAGTTATTTATATTATTATTTGTATTATTGACAATGTTTAGAAGTTCTGTCAAGTAAAGGGATTTGGTCTCCTAATTGCGCGCTAATAGGGATAAATCTTTATCAGAAAGCCCCCTCTTTCCTGGGAATGATTTGATTATTAATATTGCAAGTTATAAATTATGAATAATTGTTGTTCAAAAATATGTTTAGTGAAGCCAAGTGAATTGAGATAAATAGAGAGGTATTTTATGAAGTATTTGTTATAAATTTTGCTTATTATTTGGAACCCCCTCTTACCATTTTTCAAAACTGTCGATAGAAAGTTATCTCAATTTTGTTATATTTATATATACATATATATATATATATATATATATATATATATATATAAGTTTTATTTTATTAGATTATAAATAGAATATATTATATTTTATTTAAAATTTTTATTTTATTAGAATATTTTATTACACAGTAATGAATAGTAAAAATCAAAATTTTTAGACGATTCGGTGCCCGTGAATCGAGCGATTGTTCATCCGTGATTTTTATTTTTAAATAATATCCTTCTATTCTCCTATAAATAGGATACTCAGTTAAGAAATGAAAAGCACACCAAAATCAGAGAATACTTCTTCTATAATATTGAGCGTATTTCTTTTGAGTTTAAGGAATCTTTGAGTGTAAAAAATAGTGAAAGTTATCTTCAAGAATATATCCGCTATACCAGTCGGAATTGCTCTCTTTTCAAGGTAAGAGGTATTATTTATTTCATATTTGCTTACGATATTATTTTTCGTATTCGTAAGAAATTTTATTTTCATTCAATATTCGTAATGAATATCATTTTCGTTCAATATCCGTAAGGGATATTATCTTCGTTTAATATTCGTAGGAATATTATTTTCGTTCAACAGTTGTAAGGGATATTATTTTTGTTCAATATTCGTAAGAAATAATATTTTCTTCCATACTCTGTAGTATGTAAGTAATATTATTTCGTTTTATATTCCTAATTCTACACTCATGTTGACAAGTTTTGCTTCTATACTCCTTGAAATTAGTAGAATATCCTTGAAATTTGCGCTTCATCTAGTATCGTTTCACAAGGATATTTTTCTGAACATTCTTGTTAAATTTTAAGTTTTTCATGCCGAAGTACTATTCATGGGTACTATTCATACGTACGGTACTATTCATACTTACGGTACTATTCACAGAGTACTATTCACGGGATACTATTCACAGGATACTATTCACTCGGGTATTATTCACGACAAAAAATTAATTCTTTCCTGTCCAAATTATTTTTGATACGTGAATATTATTCTTGAATTTTACTCCATAAAGCAGTTATCATGTTGACAATTTGGACATTTTTAAACTCTGGATAAATTTAAAGTCTTTAATATTTAACGTTGATTTCTTTTGATTAATGCTTATATTATTGTCATCATCCTCATGCTTATATTGTGATAAAAGTCATCTTTGGCCCGTAGTGCATAGATGGGCTGTTGATTGGTATGATTATGACCAGGGATTATTCGGTATAATCATGACCTGTAATGATACAAATAATGTGGTAAAAGTCCTCATGACCCGTAGTGCATTGATGGACAATTGTTGGTATGATCATGACCATGCATTCTCTTCGGCCAAGGGTACAAAGATGAATTATTGTTTGGCATGATCATGACCATTGGTGATAACACGAATATCCTTGGCCCGTAGTGCATGTATAATTCGTGGATGTGATACTAATGAACATCCTTGGCCCGTAGTACATGGATAATTCAGTGATGTGGATTATTTATTAAGCTGAGTCTCAGCGATAAAATTGATGATAAACTTTTAAATCATAGAAGATAGTAGATATCATGCTCTACTTGACTCTTCTAATGGATTGTTATTTTCGCTGCAGTTGTTGATCTAAAACTTGTTGTCTATTTTATTTTATCAGTTGTTATACTATTGAAGGCTAACGATAATTTATTCTACATTATCTTAGCCATAATATTCTTTATTGGGCTAGTTGAGCTCACCCTTTGCTTTCATTGTTCTCTTCAGGAAATGAGAATATAGCTGGGATTAGTCGGGGAATGGAGTGATGGTCCAAGATGGTTGCTAAAGTAGTCCTCACTATTCTATAAGAATAGTGTGATAATAATTATAATGAGGACTTATTTTTAGTTTGGATATTGTCTAGGAGATAATATTTGTATTAATACTCACAGCTTATGTGTTATCGTATTCTGCACGACACTTAACAGATGAGGAATGAGACTACAATGTTTGAACAGGAGCATGAGGAATCTCTGTATGAAGCTTAGGAAAAGTATAAGGAATTGCTAAGGAAGTGTCCGCATCACAAATTGCCCAAGTGGCTGCAGATGAACACCTTTTACAACGGGCTGAACAATAATTTGAGGACGAGTATAGATGCAGCGTCAGGGGGAGCTTTTATGGCTAAAAGATTTGAGGAATCGTATGACTTGATTGAGACTATGACAGCTAACAGCTACCAAAGGCCCATAGCAAGAATGACACAACTAAAGGCAGCTAGAGTGTTAGAGGTAGATGGAGTGACGACTTTAGCGGCTCAGATTTTTGCGCTATCAAAGAAAATGGATGCCCTCACGGGAGTACAGGTTCAGCAGGTGGCGTATGTATGTGAATTGTGTGTGGGGGAACATCCGACAGAGCAGTGTGCTATCAATCCAGCAGCAGTTCAGTTTGTAGATAGTTATAATAGACCACAGAATCCATACCAGAATGCCTATAATCCGGGGTTAACGAACCATCCGAACTTTTCGTGGAGTAACAACCAAAATTAGCAAGCTCCACCACCATCTTATCCCCCCAGTTTCCAAAATCAGCATAAACAGTCAGCTCCACATCAAGAGAAAAAGCCAGATTTGGAAGAGCTATTGTTGAAATACATATCCGGTAATGAGGCTGCTATGAAAACACAAGCGGCGACGATTAAGAACTTAGAAAATCAGATGGGATAGCTTGCATTGGCATTGAATAATAGACCTCAAGGGACTTTATTGAGTGACATTGAAAAGAATCTAAGGGGAAATCATGAATAATGTCAAGCAATCACCTTACGAAGTGGAAAACATCTTGAGGGACAAAGTGCAGAAAATTTACCAAAGAAAGATGTGAAAGAAAGTGAAGAAAAGTTGATTGAAGAGAAACAAGGTGAAGACATGCAAGTGGATAAGATTCAGGCAGATATTGAACCCGTTGTCTATCCTCCACCACCGTTTTAGTAGAGAGTTCAAATGCAGAAGTTAGACTGTAAGACCACAACTTTTATGAATAAAGATTAATTTTCTTCGAAATATATTTTTGAATATTATGGTGTGGATTTGATATAATGTTATAGTTGTGGGTAATATTTACAAATTTTTCAAAGTAAGCAAGTTGTTATAAAATATTCGATTGGTCGGAGAATATTCGTTTTAACAGGAAATATTCGTACGATGGCACAATCATTGGTGGACCCCTCAACGAAAGTATTATTGGAGTTAGAAAACGACGAAAATGTCTTTTTATAAAAATAACGGCGAAAGTTTTACCGTTAAACTGTTAAACTACCCGGTGTAAAAGTACAGTAATACGCGTGATTGCATAGTAGCACACTGTATTGATTATTGATGCTTACGTGAGAAGTCACCCAGTTATACTCAATTATTGCTGTGAAACCCCAGATTTTATGAATAAAGATTTAATTTTTTCGAAATATTTTTTTAAATATTATGGTGTGAATTTGAGATAATGTTATAGTTGTGGGTAATATTTATAAATTTTGCAAAGTATACAAGTTGTTGTATTATATTCGATTGGTCGAGAAATATTCATACGACGACACAATTATTGGTGGACCCCACAACAAAATTATTGTCGAATTGAGAAAACAACAAAAATATTTTATTAAAAATAACGGCGGAAGTTTTACCGTTGATACTGTTGAACTACTCGGTTGTAAAAGCACAGTAATACGTGTAGTTGTATAGTAGCATACGGTATTGATTATTGAGGCTTACGTGATTAGTCACTCAGTTTGATTAAATTATTGTCAATTAATAATATGAATTATTTAGCGATAATGAAGTTTTGTTTTATTCGTATTATTAACGTAATAAAATAGAAATATCTTTTTATATAAAACAGAATACTTTATTAAGGTTATTCTATAAATAGAATATATTATATTTTATTTAAAAGATTTTTCTTTAAATATGGACCGTCAGATTAAAGTAAATCAATCTGGACCGTTCATGGATTAGTTACTATGCATTCTATTTTTCTATAAATAGAAGCTCATTCCTTCATTATTTTCTTACGAATTTACTGAACTCTAGAAAGAGAAACTATAGAGAGAAAGAAGAAAATTATTCTACTACTTAACTACTTCTTTATTTCTGTTCTTCTTTAAAACGGTAAGAGATATTATTTGTTTTACCCGTAAGGGATATTATTTGTTGTACTCGTAAATGGTATTCTTTCTTTCTTATTCATGAAGAGAACTTCTGTTATTCCATTCTTTATTATTCTGTTGGAATAACCTGTATACGCGGTCTACCCTATACTTGGTGACATTCTTCTATTATTCTGTTGGAACATCCTGTCTGTGTGTTTTACACCGGACCTGGTTCCGTCTTTATTATTATTCTGTTAGAACATCCTGTCTGTGTATTTTACACCGGACTTAGTTCCGTCTTTATTATTATTCTGTTGGAATATCCTGTCTGTGCGTTTTACGTCGGACCTAGTTCCATTATTTATTATTCTGTTGAAATAACCTGTCTGTGCGGTCTATCGCATGCATGATGATTTCTTTTGTTATTCCATTCTTTATTATACTCAGTTGGTTAAAACTTTGACTTCTATACTCCATGAAATTAATGGAATATCCTTGATATTTGCGCTTCATCCAGTATCTTTTCATGGAAATATTCTTCTGAGCATTCTTGAATTTTACTCTACAAAGCAGTATCATGTTGACAATTTGGACGTTATCAGTTCCTGGACAAATTAATTCTTGAACTTGTTTTATTGAATTCTTATATCATTGTCATCATCCTCATGTTTATATTATATTGAAAGTCATCTGTGGCCTGTAGTGCATAGATGGACTTGGTATGATTATGACCAGGGATTATTCGGTGTAATCATGACCGTAATGTTACAAATGATGTGGAAAAAGTCCTCATTGGCCCGTAGTGCATTGATGGACAGTTTTTGGTATGATTATGGCTATGGATTCTCTTTAGCCGTAGTGCAAAGATGAATTGTTTTATGGCATGATCAGGACCGTTAATGAATACATAAATATTCTTGGCCCGTAGTGCATGAATAATTGTGGTCGTGATACTAAAAAATATCCTTGGCTGTAGTGCAGGGGTGATTCGATGATGTGGATTATTTTATTAAGCTGAGTCCCAGCGATAACAGTGTTGAAAAACCTTTTAAATCATAGAAGATAGTAGATTTTATTCTCTACTTGACTCTTCTAATGGATTGCTTGTTCCGCTGCAGTTAAACTTGATGTTTATTATATTTTATCAGTTTAACACTGTTGAAGGTTAATGATAATTTATTTTGCATTATCTTAGTCATAATATTTCTTACTGGGCTAGTTGAGCTCACCCTTTCCTTCACTGTTCTCTTCAGGAAATGAGAATATAGCTGGCACGAGTCGGAAAACGGAGTGATGGTCCAGAGGATAGCATTAGTAGTCCTCACTATTCTGTGAAATAGTGTGATAATAATTGTAATGAGGACTCCTTTTGAGTTTGTATAATCTTTGGTAGAGAGTATTTCTATTCAAACTCACAGTTTATATTTTGTCGTATTGTACACGACAGTTGTATTAGTAAGTTGTATTTGAATTCTGTACCATGTATCTGACGACCCAAGATGGGTGATGTATACCTAATTTTGGGGGCGTCACAGTTGGTATCAGAGCTTAGGGATATGATCCCTGGCTAAGATGTGAGACTAGAACTAGGAGGGGAGAGACGGGGAATTCCTTCGCTAGTATGACCTACCTAAGTTTACTTGTTATTTAATTGGTCGGTCAGAGTATAGGGATGATATGTGATATATTAATTAACCTTTGTTTTGTTGCAGTATTTGATAATGGCATCCGAAAATGTTGTGATAAGCAATGGAGCAAAATAATATGACCGTATCGCAGTACGAGGCTAAGTTTGCGGAGTTATCCCGGTTTTAATCCCATTTGGTCGATAATGAGGAGCGAATGACGCGAATGTTTCTAAGAGGTTTGAAACCCGATATATGTCAATACCTCATTTCTCATAAACTTTGTTTATATTCAGATGTTGTGAATAGGGCTCAGTTATTGGAGCGCGATAATGAGTTAGCACAACCAAAAGGTAACGACCAACAACACGATAATAATCATACCGGTGGCAATGACCATCGGAACAACGATAATCATCGTGGTAGAAATTATCATGACCAAGTTAATAGAAGTGGAAATTTCAAGAAGAGAAGGTCATTTAACTCGATTTTGTCCTGTAGTGCGGTCAAGTCCAGCTGGGATAGTGATACCAAAGGATGTCCCAGACAAGCCAAAGCCGATAGTTTAAGTGAGAGCATTTATTGAGGAACCCGAACGAGGTTATTACGGGTAAGTTAATCATAAACTCTTGCGAAGGCTATACTTTATACGATACCGGTTCTACCCATTCTTTTATCTCTCTTACTTGCGTTCAACGTTTAAATTTGACTCCAGAGAAGATAGACTTTGACTTATTGGTTGAAACTTCGTTAGTAGAAACCTTCATTACCTCTACTTTTTATAAATCTTGTTTGATTCAAATCGACACTTTCACGTTACCTATCGATCGTATCTCTTTGAAAATTCTTGCCTTTGATGTGATTTTAGGAATCGATTGGTTAACTACTCATCATATTTTTTTTGTAAAATTGTTAGCTTTCATACTCCTAACCAACCTGTTATGCGAATTCAAAGTAACCAAACCACTAAAGTCAATCATTGTCATATCAAGCCATAAGTAAAGTGCCCAATCCTTTCGCTGTTGACTTCCTTGTGTGGAATGCACCGAAGCCAAACTTTCTGTAGGCGATATCGTGAATGACGATGACAAGTTGATAGGTATCAATGTGACGTGCTATCCAAGTCTTGGATGAGGGTCACAGTTTTGAAAGATATTTCTATTGTTAATTAATTTCCTGACGTATTCTTGAAGACTTCTTAGCCTACCCCAGAGCATGAAATCAAATTTTGTATTGACCTTAGTACAAAACCCATTTCTTAAACCCTCAAATATTTTTTTTTCAACTAAAACGAATGTATTATGCGCTAAAGACGTTGGCTCAAGCTGTTAAAGATTACGATCGTACCATTCAATATCATCGTGGAAGTGCGAACGTGATAGCTGATGTGTTGAGTAGAAGATCGTATGTGAGTGAGATGTTGTTAACATAAAGACCCATTTCATATAACTTACAAATGATGAAGATAGAGTTAAAGAATCTAGGGACCCGCGTGAAGATAACGAATATACGATTAGAATCGACTTTAATCGATAAAGTTAAAGCCGATCAAGCTACATACTCAGAGCTGATGAATGTGAAGAAGAAGGTTCAAGAGGGCATTATTCTAGAAGCAAGAATCGATGAAGAGAGAAAATCTCAACCCTCGATTTAATTGACCCATTTGAAATCCTCGATCGAGTAGGAATTGTGGCTTATAGACTCGTTTTACCTCCAAGTATGTCGCGTGCTCATAACATTTTTAACGTATTGATGTTACGTAAATATGTGGATGACCCGAACCACATTATTGATTTAGAACCGGACGAGATAGCGGATAATTTAACGTATGAAGATGTACCTGTTAAAATCCTGAAATGTATTCAACACTCAAAGGTTATACCTCAAGAGTTAGAATCTGACGAAGTGTCCTCATCTGTTCGGCATACCAGGTACGTACGTTAATTTGGAGGGCAAAATTTCATAAGGAGGGGAGATTGTGAAATCCCAGATTTTATGAATAAAGATTTAATTTTTTCGAAATATTTTTTTAAATATTATGGTGTGAATTTGAGATAATGTTATAGTTGTGGGTAGTATTTATAAATTTTACAAAGTATACAAGTTGTTGTATTATATTCGATTGGTCGGAGAATATTCGTACGACGACACAATTATTGGTGGACCCCACAACAGAATTATTGTCGGATTGAGAAAACGACAAAAATATTTTATTAAAAATAACGGCGGAAGTTTTACCGTTGATACTGTTGAACTACTCGGTAGTAAAAGTACAGTAATACGTGTGGTTGTATAGTAGCATACAGTATTGATTATTGAGACTTACGTGATTAGTCACTCAGTTTGATTCAATTATTGTCAATTAATAATATGAATTATTTAGCGATAATGAAGTTTTGTTTTATTCGTATTATTAACGTAATAAAACAGAAACATCTTTTTATATAAAACAAAATAATTTATTAAAGTTATTCTATAAATAGAATATATTATATTTTATTTAAAAGATTTTTCTTTAAATATGGACCGTTAGATTAAAGTAAATCAATCTGGACCGTTCATGGATTAGTTACTATGCATTCCATTTTCCTATAAATAGAAGCTCATTCCTTCATTATTTTCTTACGAATTCACTGAACTCTAGAGAGAGAAACTATAGAGAGAAACTATAGAGAGAAAGAAAAAAAGTATTCTGCTACTTAACTACTTCTTTATTTTAGTTCTTCTTTAAAACGGTAAGGAATATTATTTGTTGTACCCGTAAGGGATATTATTTGTTGTACTTGTAAAGGGTATTCTTTCTTTCTTATTCATGAAGAGAACTTCTGTTATTCCATTCTTTATTATTCTGTTGGAATAACCTGTATACGCGGTCTACCCTATACTTGGTGACATTCTTCTATTATTCTGTTGGAACATCCTGTCTGTGTGTTTTACACCGGACCTGGTTCCGTCTTTATTATTATTCTGTTAGAACATCCTGTCTGTGTATTTTACACCGGACTTAGTTCCGTCTTTATTATTATTCTGTTGGAACATCCTGTCTGTGTGTTTTACATCGGACCTGGTTCCGTCTTTATTATTATTCTGTTGGAATATCCTGTCTGTGCGTTTTACGTCGGACCTGGTTCCATTATTTATTATTCTGTTGAAATAACCTGTCTGTGCGGTCTATCGCATGCATGATGATTTCTTTTGTTATTCCATTCTTTATTATACTCAGTTGGTTAAAACTTTGACTTCTATACTCCATGAAATTAATGGAATATCCTTGATATTTGCGCTTCATCCAGTATCTTTTCATGGAAATATTCTTCTGAGCATTCTTGAATTTTACTCTACAAAGCAGTATCATGTTGACAATTTGGACGTTATCAGTTCCTGGACAAATTAATTCTTGAACTTGTTTTATTGAATTCTTATATCATTGTCATCATCCTCATGTTTATATTATATTGAAAGTCATCTGTGGCCTGTAGTGCATAGATGGACTTGGTATGATTATGACCAGGGATTATTCGGTGTAATCATGACCGTAATGTTACAAATGATGTGGAAAAAGTCCTCATTGGCCCGTAGTGCATTGATGGACAGTTTTTGGTATGATTATGGCTATGGATTCTCTTTAGCCGTAGTGCAAAGATGAATTGTTTTATGGCATGATCAGGACCGTTAATGAATACATAAATATTCTTGGCCCGTAGTGCATGAATAATTGTGGTCGTGATACTAAAAAATATCCTTGGCTGTAGTGCAGGGGTGATTCGATGATGTGGATTATTTTATTAAGCTGAGTCCCAGCGATAACAGTGTTGAAAAACCTTTTAAATCATAGAAGATAGTAGATTTTATTCTCTACTTGACTCTTCTAATGGATTGCTTGTTCCGCTGCAGTTAAACTTGATGTTTATTATATTTTATCAGTTTAACACTGTTGAAGGTTAATGATAATTTATTTTGCATTATCTTAGTCATAATATTTCTTACTGGGCTAGTTGAGCTCACCCTTTCCTTCACTGTTCTCTTTAGAAAATGAGAATATAGCTGGCACGAGTCGGGGAACGGAGTGATGGTCCAGAGGATAGCATTAGTAGTCCTCACTATTATGTGAAATAGTGTGATAATAATTGTAATGAGGACTCCTTTTGAGTTTGTATAATCTCTAGTAGAGAGTATTTGTATTCAAACTCACAGTTTATGTTTTGTAGTATTGTACACGACAGTTGTATTAGTAAGTTGTATTTGAATTCTGTACCATGTATTTGGAGACCCAAGATGAGTGATGTATACCTAATTTTGGGGGCGTCACAATTGTTGCATAATATCTCTCATATTATTGATTCAATTATTTTCATAGTATCATTTGCATAATATTTTATATTATTAAATTAATAATTGAGACGACAAAGTTATTCATATTATTATTATTATTTGGTCACCTAATTGTGCGCCAGTAGAGAGAAATCCTTATCGGAAAGCCCCCTCTTTCTTGGGAATGATTTGGTTGTTAAATATTATGAGTTATAATATTAATGATGAATAAGTTCGTGTTGATTAAAGATGAAATTGTTGATAAAAAATATTTTTATTGTGTTGGAATTATTTGTGTTAGTGAAAATCGATATTTATTTAGATAATAATTGATTTCTGGAGGTTAAATTGACCAATCGGGTAATTAATCGGATAAATGAACAATTAATTGCTATTAATTCACATGCATATAACTATTTGCTCACATGAATGGAACTATTTGTTCACATGCATTACTATTAGGGGAGGTGGTGCAAGATTGATAATACTTGCAGGACTAAATTAAAAATAGAGAAAAAGATGAAGGTACTATACTGTAATAATTCGAGCCCCAAAACGTGCAATTATCAAAACTATATTTTTCTATAAATAGAAGCTCATTCTTCTTTCATTCTCACCAATTTACTAAGACTCACAAGAGCAATTATAGAGAGAGTAGCTATAGAGAGAAAGAAGAAGAGTATTTTGCTACTTCACTATTCCAGTATCCAGTCTTCTTTTAATGTAAGAGATATTATTTTTGTTCAGTATTCATAAGGAATAATATTTTCTTCCATAGTCTGTAGTATGTGAGTAATTTTATTTCATCTCGTATTCCTGATTATACCCTCATTTTGTTAAAGTATTGCTTCTATACTCCGTGAAATTAGTAGAATATCCTTAAAATTTGCGCTTCATCTAGTATCGTTTCATAAGGATATTTTCTGCACATTCTTGTTAAATTTTAAGCTTTTCATGTCGGAGTACTATTCATGGGTACTATTCATTTATACGGTACTATTCACGGAGTACTATTTATGAAGTATTATTCACGGGTACTATTCACGGGCACTATTCATAAAGTACTATTCTCGGGTACTATTCATAAAGTACTATTCCCGAGATACTATTCCCAAAGTACTATTCACTTGGGTACTATTCATCCGGGTACTATTCATTACAAAAATTAATTTCTTTCTTGTCCAAATCATTTTTGATAAAATATTATTCATGAATTTTACTCCATAAAGCAGTATAATATTGACAATTTGGACATTATTGAATTCTGGATAAATTAAATTATAAATCTTTAAAATTTATCCCTTGCTTTCATTTAATTGAATTCTTATATCATTGTCATCATCCTCATGCTTATATTGTGATGAAAGTCATCTTTGGTCGTAGTGCATAGATGGACTGTTGATTGGTATGATTGTGACCAGGGATCGTTCGGTATAATCATGACCCGTAATGTTACAAATAATGTGGTAAAAGTCCTCATTGGCCCGTAGTGCATTGATGGATAGTTGTTGGTATGATCATGACCATTGGTGATTACACGAATATCCTTGGTTCGTAGTGCATGGATAATTCGTGGTTGTGATACTAATGAATATCCTTGGCCCGTAGTGCGTGGATAATTCAGTAATGTGGATTATTTGTTAAGCTGAATCTTAGCTATAAAGATTATGATAAACTTTTTAAATCATAGAAGATAGTAGATATTATGCTCTACTTGACTCTTCTAATAGATTGCTTGTTCCACTGTAGTTAAACTTGTTGTTTATTGTTTAACACTGTTAAAGGCTAACGATAATTTATTCTACATTACCTTAGTCATAATATTTTTTACTGGGCTAGTTGAGTTAACCCTTTTGCTTTCATTGTTCTCTTCAGGAAATGAGAACGTAGTCGGAACTAGTCGGGGAATAGAGTGACGGTCCGAGATGGTGGCTGTAGTAGTCCTCACTATTTAGTGTGATAATAAATGTATTGAGGACTCCTTTGAGTTTGAATACTGTCTATGAGACAATATTCGTGTAAAAACTCTCAACTACGCTTTTGTCGTATTGTATAAAAGAAGTTTGTATTTGATTTTAGTACCATGTATTTGGCAACTCAAGATGGGTGATGTATACCTATTTTGGGGGTGTCACATAAACAAATAGTTCTCAAAGTTTTTAGAAATCTTCAAGAAGTTACAAATCAATATTCCATTCGCAGAAGCCCTAGAACAGATGCGGAGCTATGCAAAGTTTATGAAGGGTATTTTGTCAAGAAAGAAGAAGTTGGAAGATTATGAGATTGTTGCATTGACGGAGGAATGTAGTGTGGTATTGCAGAGGAAGTTGCCTCCGAAGTTGAAGGATCCGGGGAGTTTCACCATTCCTTGCACGATTGGGAACATGGCCTTCAACAAATGTTTGTGTGATTTGGGTGCGAGCGTGAATCTCATGCCATTATCTGTGTACACTCAGTTGGGTTTACCGACACCTAAACCTACAAACATCTCATTACAGTTGGTGGACAGATCAGTTACTTATCTGAGGGGGATTGTTGAAGATATTCTAGCAAAGGTGGATAAATTTATATTTCCAGCAGATTTCATCTTTCTGGATTATGAAGAAGACAAGAACATTCCTATTATCTTAGGGAGGCCATTCTTGGCAACTAGGAGGACTCTTATTGATGTTTAGAAAGGAGAGTTAATGATGAGAGTACAAGACCAATAAGTGAATTTTAATGTGTTCAAAGCCTTGAGATTCTCTACAGATGAGGAAGAGTGTTTCAGAATGAATGTGTTCGAAAGGATGGTTAATGAAGACTTGATTCGAGGTTTAGATAGAAATCCTTTGGAAAACACTTTGATGAGAGATGTAACAGTCCAGAATTCTAAATTGTAATTTTTAAATATTTATTGAATTATATAAATTTTTAATGGATGTGTTTATTGTTGAATAAATATTTATTTGATTTGATTTGGTGATTATTTGTTTAATAAATAATTAATGAGTTAAGAAAATTAATTATTATGAGATAATATTCTAATTTAATTTAATAATTAAGTTAGAGAGTTGATAGGGATTAAATAGATTATTATAATATTTTTAATTTAATTTGGTAATAAAAGTGTGACAAATAACTATGCTATAAATGGGTCATTAAAATAAATTAAAGGAGTTTAATTTAATTTTTACCAAACAAGGCTTAAAGATATTAAGTCTTTAATTTTTAAAGAGTTTTGCCAAACAGAGCCCTATGGCTTTTGAATTTTTGGATTTTGAATTTTAATAATATAAATAAAATAAATAAAGTAAATCGAATAATAAATAAAATATATTTATAATCTATACGTTACATTTTGTAACTGATATTATTTATTAGGCTTATTATGGTCATATCAGTTTCTTTTTATGCATACTTGATTATCATTTAGGTTTTGTGTACGCATTTTAGTTATTTGCTAAGCCTAAGAAGAAGGTTTCCAGAGAGAAAATTTGAGAGAGTTTGAGATAGAAAAGTCTGTGATTCCAAAATAATTTCTGAGTTTTAGCAAATAGTGGTCAAACAAGTGAAGGTATGTTACATAACCTTAATATATATGTTTTACGGCATAATTTTCTTGAGTGTCACTGTGTATAAAGTCTATGTGTTCTTGACTATAGTATAAAGTTTTTATAAAATTGTCTGTAATCCACGTTCTTTATAATTGGTGATGAAATCATGTGCATATGTAGTTGTAATAGTATAACTAGCATATATATATATATATATATATATATATATATATATATATATGTGTGTGTGTGTGTGTGTGTGTGATTATACGTTGAATTACGTCCAAAAGAAAGGAACAGTTTTTACAGTGAATATATGTATGAACATGGCTTATAGGAGTACCAAAATTTATATTTGATTGTGAGCTAATTGTGAAATTGAACTTTGAATATGTTAATTGGGTAAGAAATAAAGAGAACGTGGTTCAAATGAATCAATTTGGTGTATAATAGGAATTACAGTGTTAATTTTGTCAGATAATGTCAAACATGGAGTTTTGGTTTTAAAATATGACATTCAATGATTTAATTTTCTAAGATTGTGGTTTAGTTGTTTTGAAATCGGTATATATATATATATATATATATATATATATATATATATATATATATATGATGGGTAATGTTTATGAGTAATCTATGTAAGTTATAAGTGTTAATTTAGGTGCTAGCAGTGTTAAACAGTCAAACAAATTAGCTTTGTTCTGTTCTTCGTGCTCGGTTCTGTAACTCGGAGCCTCAGCACCAAAATCAGCGTCCCAGCTCTAAACTTCGCGTATCAACTCCAAAGTCAGAGCCACAGCCGCAGCCGCAGCCTTCGCGCCGCATCGTCGGTCCATGACCTGTGATTCGCGCCGCAACGCCGACCACACTACAAACTGTGGCGCCGCAGCGCCGATTAACAGTATGGCCAGGAATGAGTTTTCTTTTACACAGAGTCTGTAATTGTTGATATAATGCAATACTATGACTGTTAAAAATATAATTTTTGTTATTGTGGTATCATAGTGCTAGGAATGAGCATATTATTAATAATTAACGAGTTTAATTACTAATGTAACTTGATTATGTGGTTCAAAATAAAGCCATACATGAAATAGGTACTTATTTGTACACAGAGTATCTGTAGTGGCTAATTGTATCCTAATGATATGTGATTAGGATATTGTGAATCAAACTGTTACAGTCTAGCTTACACGCAAGGTAAGTTTTCTAAACCTTATCTTTTGATATTAAGCAAGTTTCCTTAACCTATCTCGATTACAGTTACGTAAGTTTTCTAACTCTAAACTTTCGTTGAGCAAGTTTCTTAACTCTAATTATATCGTGCAAGTTCTTAAACCTTATCTCTTGATAATGAGCAAGTTTCTCTAATCTTTAACTTGTTATTTTAGTATGCAAGTTTCTACATTCTGATATACTAATGTTGAACAAGTTTTATCGTTCAATTTACTATTTTTTATGCATGCTCAGTACTCAATTCTAAATAACCTTAGTTTAATATTGTTCAAGCAAGATATGCTATGTTATTCAAATGCTTATGCTCTTAGATTATTCCTAAAGCATGACCTTAGTATACAATGTTGATTCACTTATGATTTATTCCATAGCATAATGTGATTACCTTTTTATTTAACTAATCCTTATTTGATGGTCGTTAAACCTAAATTATCTTGAAACTTATTCAAACCAAACTTACTTTGGTGCGGACTCGTATTCTAAATGTTGAGATGAACAACCCTATTATAGGGGATAATTTACGCATAGCATTGAAATGTTTGTGCACAATACATTGTACGAAGGGCTGATCCCCCTAAGTACGAGGAGTCCCTATAGTCTTATGACTGTGAAAGTTTAAGTTGAAAGATTACTTATAACTATGGACATAGTTCGTGGTCTTGTGACCCTCAGATATATATTTCAGATTTTGATTATCATTGATAGAGCATATTGTTCAGTTCTATTGAGCCTATTATTTGGCATTTGTTATGAAGTTTTATTCATTGTCAATTTAAGTGAGCCTTGTTTGCTCACTCTTGCTTATATACATATTACAGCTAAAGTTGAGAAGGTCGATGTACCTAGCACCAGTAAAGGGAAAGAAAAGATGAACAAGTATTGAAGACTTGTAAACATGTTGACTTTTAATATTGTCAGACTTTATTTTAAATCTTGTGATGTAATTATTTAATTTTTCGCATATGATGTTTGTATGTAAGGTTAGATAACCTGGGAGATTTTATTGAACTTATTTATATAATCCTTTAATGGGAAGGTTTATTATTAAATTTTATTATGATTGGGTAGTTAGATATGAATGTTTTTATCAAGTGAACACCAAATCTTGTGGGAATGAAGTACCCGAATTTGGGGGTGTCAGAAGTTGGTATCAAAGCCTTAGGTTATGAACCTTAGGTGGGGAAAATCCTTTGGAAGTAGCCTTTGAAAAGATAGTGATGATAAACTCTTATCGAGTTAAGGGAAAAGTAATAAAACACTTATGTGCTTATGTGATTTCAAACTATGTGCTCATGAGTGTTGAGTAGTAATGAGTAATAATTAAAACTTAAAAATTCTGTTATCAGGATGACTAATGTAAGAGAATCCAGTCAGGCTAAGGAGGAAGGACCTCAGATGCCTAGAGAGGAGGAGCCTCAAGATATTCAGGTGATTTGGGAACAACTACTTCCACTGGAGTCATCTCCGTTGGTCACAGTGGTTGAGCAGGAGGGTTTACCTGAAGAGGATGATGATGTAGAAACGGATGAGGAGGACCCCGTTGAGCTGCCACAGTCGAATGAGGATGGCAAGGACGAGGAGGAAAAGATTCCACTAAACTCGATCGCTGCACGTATGTACGATGAAGTATACGACCGCAATGTGGAACTTCAGGATACCGTCGAGGAGTTGGAAGAAATAATAGCTGAACAATAGATCTCGATGGCACAAAAGGACGATGAGATCCTAGATCGAGATGAACGTCTGAATAATGTCGAAGAGAAGCTGATTCACACTGAAGGAGAGAATGAACAAATGACAGAGGAGATTGTAGAGCTGAATAACAAGCTGAAAGGAGAATCTACTAAGAGGGCAAGAGCCGAAGACGCGTACGAGAAAGCTTATCAACGAGCCAGGATAGTAGAGGGAGACGTACAAGCAAAGAGGATGAAGATGGAGGAGATGAATAACGTATTCAACACCATAATCAATCGAGCTCAAGATTGGGTCATGGGTTATCTGATTCAGTTCGAGGCGCTACCATTGTACATATTGGATCGCCGAATAATGTTTCGGATTATGGAGGAAGAACGTCGTAAGGCTACGCAGCATCTTAGTAGGACATCGTAGAGAATGTGTCTGATATGCGATTATTAGTATGATAAATAATATGTAAATCCCTGGTGATATGTAATTAATGGGATATGATGTTGATGTTATCCTGAAGCTTTAGTAGTTCAGGAAAGTAATGTAAATAGCAGTGATGCTATAGTTCTTATGTTTTCAAAAAGATTATGAATGAATAAAAGTTATTATTTTATTTTATTCAAAGTGTTATGTGTTATGTGATGATTTCTTTTATGAGGTGCAAGTTAAGTAGAAAATACTTAAAGGAGTTGAGTAATAAGCTAATGAGTATATTTTAACAAAAAATGCCTCCAAGACATCAACCACGACAAAGAACCCCTGAGGGATCTACCAACAATAACAATGCTGAAGCTAACCCTGTTCAGTAGTTAGTGACGTTACTGACGGGTACGTTACAGAATCAACCGCAGAATCAAGCAGTGACATTTAAGGACTTCAAGGCGGTTGGACCACCAGAATTCCGTGGGTCCATGAATCCAGTTGAGGCACATACCTGAATCATGGAGATAGAGAAAGTGTTCGAGGTAGCTAGGGTTGGTGAGAATCAGAAGACTACTTTTGCAACATTTATGTTGAAAGTAGATGCTAGTTATTGGTGGCAGGCCAATAAAACTCTAGGAGGACAAGGGATTATGCCTTAGGATAGGTTTAAGGAGATATTCTTCGAGACTTATTTTCTAGAGAGTTCGAAGAATTAGATGGAGATGCAGTTTTTAGAACTTAAGCATGGATCAATGATGGTATCAGAATATGCTGCAAAATTTAATGAGCTGGCGAGGTTTGTGTAAGACCCCGAATTTTATGAAATAAAAGTATTCAATTTTTCTTATAATTACTATTCAGTAAATGGTTTAATTGATAAATGTTAAAGTTAAGGGTGATATATGAATTTTTTTCAAAATACACAAGTGGTTATAAAATAATCATTGTTGTCGGGGAATATTCGTTTGGTCGTGGAATATTCTTTCTGTCAGAGAATATTCGTACGATAACGCAGACATTTGTGGGCCCCATAACAGAATAACTGTCGGGTGAAGAAAACGACAAATTTGAGTTTTTACAAATAACGGCATAGTTGTTACCGTTAACACTGTTGGAATACCCGGTGGTTAAAATACAGTAATACGCGTTATTGCACAGTAGCACACGGTATTGCATAGTATTTTTGAAATTATTGATTCTTACGTAAGAAGGCACTACTCAATAATTGTTACAGTAATTACTGTTCAATATTTTATTTTATTGATTCAATAATTGCTACGTTGAAATTTTATATTATTGTTGTTCAATAATTGTCACTGCACAGTATTTTTCATTATCAGATCAATAATTCATATTATTTGAATAATATTATTAGATAACATTATTGACAATGTCTAGAAAGTTCTGTCTAAGGAGAGGTTTGGTCATCTAATTGCGCGCCAGTAAGGAGAAATCCTTATTGGAAAGCCCCCTCTTTCCTGGGAACGGCCTGGTTGTCATAAATGTGATTCTGTAATATTATTTGTGAATAATTAATTATTGATTCATATGATAAGAAAATATTTATTTTATGTGGATATAAATGAGGGATATATTTTTGTGGTTAAAAAATGAAGGAGTTAATGTTGAGATTTTTATCCGTATTTTTGTCGGAACGGAGGAATAAAAAATCAGGGTTTTTGAGATATTTTGCGGGGGTTATAATTTTTAATCCGACCGTTGGATCGTGGTAATTTTTGGATATGTTATACATATATAAGTTGAGTATATGTCCACAAATTTTGAACCGTTAAAAATGAACGTATAATTTATTATGAATTTTACAAGATGACTGGTTCAGAAATTGTTGAATTTTCGGAGTTTATCATTTTGATGGAAAATTCTAGAATTGGTGGGCCCCACTTGTGGTTGGTGAAGAAATGTGCTGAATTATATTTCAAATGTGGTAGGTGGGAATAGTAGCAGGTAAAGCCATCAGGTTGCAGGTCAAACCTACCAAAATTTTCCTATAAATAGAGGGCTAAGTTAGAATTGAAAATCACACCAGAAACATAAGCTTTCTCTCTTTCTCTCTCTATATTATGAAGCATATTTTGTGAGTTTTTAGATACTTGGTGAGTTGCTATTCATCAGTGCAAGTTTCCTTCAGCATCATATCCGATATCCAGTCAGAAGTACTGCTCTTTTGAGGTAAGGGATAGTAAGGGATAGTAAGGGATTTTAAGAGTTGTTATGTTTTTCAGTTTCGTAATTTTTCTGAACGTCAAAAATTCTGGAAAAATTTGAAATGATATTTTGATGAGTTTTATTGATTGTGTCCAAAAATGGTGATTTTTGGATGTATAGATTGAGAGTTATGAATTTTATGAGAAAAGACTATTTTAAAAGTAACTACTTATAATTCCTTGTGGTTAACTCCAAAATTGATGAAATTTTTATTGGGAGTACATGTATATGATAGAAGTATACTCTGTAAATTTCAGAATTTTTAGACAAAAGTACAATTTTTGATAAATGTCTAAATATTCGGCTATTTTGGCTATATGAAAAATAGTAAATGACTTTTAAAAATTCTGAGAAAAATATATGTTCACTATGGGACTATATTATGCTAAATCTCAGAAAAGAAATATTTTTAGAACTGATTTGGTATTTTTCATGAAAATGGTCTAGTTATGAGTAAATGAATTAAATATGTTTTGTGAAGTAAGAAAATTGAAAAATAGGATTTTATGGCTTGAGAATCCTATATGAGGTATATGCAGATTTTTTTATGAGAGTTTTGGTTATTGATGATGAAATCTTAAGAGTTGGCGTTTTATGATGATTAAATGCATTAATTAGTAAAGTGTAAACAATTTAAATAAATTGTTTATAAGCTTAAGAATATTATTCTTTCAATATCATTATACCGAAATATTGGTATGTATTTTATTGTGGAATTTCTACCTTTTTGTGTTGAGTTTACTATTCATGAGTTACTATTCATGAGTTACTATTCACGAGTTACTATTCATGAGTTACTATTCACGAGTTACTATTCTCCTTTTCTGACCAAATTATAGTTGGTTTATGAATATTACTCTTGAGATTAAAACTATATGTTGATCATATTATTTTTATCATCATATATAACATTTTTATAACCCTGATGTTGAAATTCTCTTTCACTGGAGTGTAAAGATGGGTAGATTATTGGTATGATCATGACTAGGGTTCTCTTTGGCCTGTAGTGCAAAGTTGAATTGTGACTGGTATGATCATGACCATTGAATTTATAATTGAATATCTTAAGCTTAAGTGCAAAGGTGAATTGATCAACATGGTTATAATTATTGTTTATATAAATTCTGAAATGATTATATATTTCTTTGAGATATGAATATATTTGGCCTGTAGTGCAAATATGAATTGTTGATGAATATCTTTGGCCTGTAGTGCAAAGATGAACTGTTGTTGAATATCTTTGGCCTGTAGTGCAAAGATGAACTGTTGTTGAATATCTTTGGCCCGTAGTGCAAAGATGGTTTGTTGATGAATATCTTTGGCCCGTAGTGCAAAGATGGATTTGTTAGTATGATTATAAACAGGAATTGTGATTTGGTATAACCATGATCTTTGATGTTTCAGGTAAAGACAGGTGATGAAAATATTCTTCGTCCTGGGTGCGAAGAAAAATTTATAGTCACAATTATGATTATGAGTTATTCATATGATTGTGGAAAGGAACTGTTGAGTGATGTTACATGGATAAAATATTGTTGGTGGATTTTTAACATGGAAAAGATAATAGACTTTATGGTCTATTTGACTCTTCTAATGGATTGCTCGTTCCGCTGCAACTATGGTTGAAATTTTTATCATTTACCATATGTTCTAAATCTCTGATTTATTGTTGATGAAGGCTATTGATAATTGAATTATCTTTAGTCATGATATTCTTTACTGAGCTAGTTGTGCTCACCCTTTTGCTTCACAATTCCTTTCAGGTAATAAGAGTGTAGCTGGGTCGAGCGAGGGTAACAAGGGAATAGAACGGTGGTCATCATTTAGTAGTTATATTTGGTGAAGAAAATAGGGTGAGGCGAACCCAACGTTGAAAGGGTGTTTTGTCACTATCATACAAGATGTCTAATGACATACAACCTCGTGTCATCATAAGACAGGGTTGTGCTCATCCACTTGCTGAGTATATCTATGGGCACTACCTATATAATCTTGGTGTTTGTTTGAAGTATAATTCTCAATTAGAGACAGTGGAGATAATGATAAGTCAAGAGAAGACTCACCATTGGGAAGAATATGATAGTAATCTTCTCGTTTTTCTTTGGGGTTTATTGGGTCAACCAAGGATAATTCTGTGGCCATATGATATCTATCATAACCTAGATGCGTGGCCTCCCATGTACGAAGGTTTCCTTGAGCACTTCCCAAAGATTCTAATTTCTAAAACAGTTTTTGACTATACCTTTATGTAAGGTGTTATTGTGAGGTGATGTCCACGGTTGGAACATGAGTCACATTTGGTATATATTTGTATCCAAACTCACAGCATATGTGTTGTTGTATTTTGCACGACAATTGTTGTAATAAAGTTGTAGTTATTTTCTGTACCATGTATTTGACGACTCAGAATGGGATGGGTGGAATGGACCTATTTTGGGGTTGTCACAGGTGGTATCAGAGCTATAAGTAAAGAGCCCCGAGCCTCTCGCTGGTGACTTCCTGTTGATGGGGGATGCACCGAAGCCAGACTCTCCGTAGGGGACGCCGTTCTGCGGTGGCAAACTGATAGGTACCACTGTGAGGTGCTGTGGTTGAAGCACCATGAGAGTCACAGGTGGTATCAGAGCTTAGGGATATGATCTCTGGCGAAGATCATGAAATATAACTAGGAGGGGAGAGATGAGTAAATCATTCGCTAGTGTGTCCTACCTAAGCTTATTTGTTGGTCAGTCATAATATTGGGATATTATGTGATATGTTAATTTGTTCAATTAACCCTTATTTTGAAGCTGTATTCTAGAATGATATTTGAAATACAGGAGATGAGCAATGGAGAAATTATGATGACAGGGAAGATGGAATCTGAAATGAAAGGAAGGTATTCTCAATTCTTTGAAATACCAGGTACGTAAATTTCGGGGACGAAATTTCATAAGGAGGGGAGATTGTAAGACCCCGAATTTTATGAAATAAAAGTATTCAATTTTTCTTATAATTACTATTCAGTAAATGGTTTAATTGATAAATGTTAAAGTTAAGGGTGATATATGAATTTTTTTCAAAATACACAAGTGGTTATAAAATAATCATTGTTGTCGGGGAATATTCGTTTGGTCGTGGAATATTCTTTCTGTCGGAGAATATTCGTACGACGGCGCAGACATTTGTGGGCCCCATAACAGAATAACTGTCGGGTGAAGAAAACGACAAATTTGAGTTTTTACAAATAACGGCGTAGTTGTTACCGTTAACACTGTTGGAATACCCGGTGGTTAAAATACAGTAATACGCGTTATTGCACAGTAGCACACGGTATTGCATAGTATTTTTGAAATTATTGATTCTTACGTAAGAAGGCACTACTCAATAATTGTTACAGTAATTACTGTTCAATATTTTATTTTATTGATTCAATAATTGCTACGTTGAAATTTTATATTATTGTTGTTCAATAATTGTCACTGCACAGTATTTTCCATTATCAGATCAATAATTCATATTATTTGAATAATATTATTAGATAACATTATTGACAATGTCTAGAAAGTTCTGTCTAAGGAGAGGTTTGGTCATCTAATTGCGCGCCAGTAAGGAGAAATCCTTATTGGAAAGCCCCCTCTTTCCTGGGAACGGCCTGGTTGTCATAAATGTGATTCTGTAATATTATTTGTGAATAATTAATTATTGATTCATATGATAAGAAAATATTTATTTTATGTGGATATAAATGAGGGATATATTTTTGTGGTTAAAAAATGAAGGAGTTAATGTTGAGATTTTTATCCGTATTTTTGTCGGAATGGAGGTATAAAAAATCAGGGTTTTTGAGATATTTTGCGGGGGTTATAATTTTTAATC
Source organism: Panax notoginseng (assembly GCA_016801055.1). Classification (NCBI taxonomy): domain Eukaryota; kingdom Viridiplantae; phylum Streptophyta; class Magnoliopsida; order Apiales; family Araliaceae; genus Panax; species Panax notoginseng. The sequence goes on from CM029014.1 coordinate 196,722,839, forward strand.
CGACCGTTGGATCGTGGTAATTTTTGGATATGTTATACATATATAAGTTGAGTATATGTCCACAAATTTTGAACCGTTAAAAATGAACGTATGATTTATTATGAATTTTACGAGATGACTGGTTCAGAAATTGTTGAATTTTCGGAGTTTATCATTTTGATGGAAAATTCTAGAATTGGTGGGCCCCACTTGTGGTTGGTGAAGAAATGTGCTGAATTATATTTCAAATGTGGTAGGTGGGAATAGTAGCAGGTAAAGCCATCAGGTTGCAGGTCAAACCTACCAAAATTTTCCTATAAATAGAGGGCTAAGTTAGAATTGAAAATCACACCAGAAACATAAGCTTTCTCTCTTTCTCTCTCTATATTATGAAGCATATTTTGTGAGTTTTTAGATACTTGGTGAGTTGCTATTCATCAGTGCAAGTTTCCTTCAGCATCATATCCGATATCCAGTCAGAAGTACTGCTCTTTTGAGGTAAGGGATAGTAAGGGATAGTAAGGGATTTTAAGGGTTGTTATGTTTTTCAGTTTCGTAATTTTTCTGAACTTCAAAAATTCTGGAAAAATTTGAAATGATATTTTGATGAGTTTTATTGATTGTGTCCAAAAATGGTGATTTTTGGATGTATAGATTGAGAGTTATGAATTTTATGAGAAAAGACTATTTTAAAAGTAATAGCTTATAATTCCTTGTGGTTAACTCCAAAATTGATGAAATTTTTATTGGGAGTACATGTATATGATAGAAGTATACTCTGTAAATTTCAGAATTTTTAGACAAAAGTACAATTTTTGATAAATGTCTAAATATTCGGCTATTTTGGCCATATGAAAAATAGTAAATGACTTTTAAAAATTCTGAGAAAAATATATGTTCACTATGGGACTATATTATGCTAAATCTCAGAAAAGAAATATTTTTAGAACTGATTTGGTATTTTTCATGAAAATGGTCTAGTTATGAGTAAATGAATTAAATATGTTTTGTGAAGTAAGAAAATTGAAAAATAGGATTTTATGGCTTGAGAATCCTATATATGAGATATATGCAGATTTTTGATGAGGGTTTTGGTTATTGATGATGAAATCTTAAGAGTTGGCGTTTTATGATGATTAAATGCATTAATTAGTAAAGTGTAAACAATTTAAATAAATTGTTTATAAGCTTAAGAATATTATTCTTTCAATATCATTATACCGAAATATTGGTATGTATTTTATTGTGGAATTTCTACCTTTTTGTGTTGAGTTTACTATTCATGAGTTACTATTCATGAGTTACTATTCACGAGTTACTATTCACGAGTTACTATTCTCCTTTTCTGACCAAATTATAGTTGGTTTATGAATATTACTCTTGAGATTAAAACTATATGTTGATCATATTATTTTTATCATCATATATAACATTTTTATAACCCTGATGTTGAAATTCTCTTTCACTGGAGTGTAAAGATGGGTAGATTATTGGTATGATCATGACTAGGGTTCTCTTTGGCCTGTAGTGCAAAGTTGAATTGTGACTGGTATGATCATGACCATTGAATTTATAATTGAATATCTTAAGCTTAAGTGCAAAGGTGAATTGATCAACATGGTTATAATTATTGTTTATATAAATTCTGAAATGATTATATATTTCTTTGAGATATGAATATATTTGGCCTGTAGTGCAAATATGAATTGTTGATGAATATCTTTGGCCTGTAGTGCAAAGATGAACTGTTGTTGAATATCTTTGGCCTGTAGTGCAAAGATGAACTGTTGTTGAATATCTTTGGCCCGTAGTGCAAAGATGGTTTGTTGATGAATATCTTTGGCCCGTAGTGCAAAGATGGATTTGTTAGTATGATTATAAACAGGAATTGTGATTTGGTATAACCATGATCTTTGATGTTTCAGGTAAAGACAGGTGATGAAAATATTCTTCGTCCTGGGTGCGAAGAAAAATTTATAGTCACAATTATGATTATGAGTTATTCATATGATTGTGGAAAGGAACTGTTGAGTGATGTTACATGGATAAAATATTGTTGGTGGATTTTTAACATGGAAAAGATAATAGACTTTATAGTCTATTTGACTCTTCTAATGGATTGCTCGTTCCGCTGCAACTATGGTTGAAATTTTTATCATTTACCATATGTTCTAAATCTCTGATTTATTGTTGATGAAGGCTATTGATAATTGAATTATCTTTAGTCATGATATTCTTTACTGAGCTAGTTGTGCTCACCCTTTTGCTTCACAATTCCTTTCAGGTAATAAGAGTGTAGCTGGGTCGAGCGAGGGTAACAAGGGAATAGAACGGTGGTCATCATTTAGTAGTTATATTTGGTGAAGAAAATAGGGTGAGGCGAACCCAACGTTGAAAGGGTGTTTTGTCACTATCATACAAGATGTCTAATGACATACAACCTCGTGTCATCATAAGACAGGGTTGTGCTCATCCACTTGCTGAGTATATCTATGGGCACTACCTATATAATCTTGGTGTTTGTTTGAAGTATAATTCTCAATTAGAGACAGTGGAGATAATGATAAGTCAAGAGAAGACTCACCATTGGGAAGAATATGATAGTAATCTTCTCGTTTTTCTTTGGGGTTTATTGGGTCAACCAAGGATAATTCTGTGGCCATATGATATCTATCATAACCTAGATGCGTGGCCTCCCATGTACGAAGGTTTCCTTGAGCACTTCCCAAAGATTCTAATTTCTAAAACAGTTTTTGACTATACCTTTATGTAAGGTGTTATTGTGAGGTGATGTCCACGGTTGGAACATGAGTCACATTTGGTATATATTTGTATCCAAACTCACAGCATATGTGTTGTTGTATTTTGCACGACAATTGTTGTAATAAAGTTGTAGTTATTTTCTGTACCATGTATTTGACGACTCAGAATGGGATGGGTGGAATGGACCTATTTTGGGGTTGTCACAGTTTGCGCCATATCAAGTCAACACAGATGAGCGAAAGGCTAGGAGGTTTGAGCAGGGATTGAAACCTTGGTTTTATAGTAGGGTCTCCCTGTTTCAGCTGAAGACATTCACAGCGGTGCTTGAGAAGGTAATTCTCACTGAGGGTGGAGGCAAGGCTATGACAAAGTACAATCAAGAACAAAGAAAGAAGAAGAACGAGGGTGAAGGTAAGAATGGTGGTGGTAGTGGTGGAAATGGTAACAATAACCTGAAGAGAAAATAGAATGGAAATGTGGGTGTTGAAAACTAGCAGGGTAACCAGTAGAGTAGGAAGTTCGAAGCATGTGCTACATGCGGGAAGTTTCATAAGGGTATATGCTTAATTGGGAAACGTGTATGCTTTAACTGTGGCCAGGAAGGTCATATTGTCCCAAATTAAAATCAACCCAAGAAGAACGTTTGCTTCACGTGCGGGTCAAAGGATCATTTTGCTCGTGAGTGCCCTAAGAAGAAAGCTGGGGAGATAACAGGAAGCAAGGGAGGTAGCAGTGGAGGTACATGGACCATTGTTGAACCAACGTCATCAAACAAACCAACAACCAGAACCTTTAACATGACTGTGCAAGATACTGTGCAATCAAAAGATGTTGTGTCAGGTGTTATCCCAATCAATGATATAGATGCTTATGAATTATTTGATTCGAGTGCTACTTGCTCGTTTATATCTGATGAATTTGCTAAGAGGTTAGGATTACCTAGTGAAGAATTGAATTTCCCTTTGAACATAGAAATTACGAATAGGGAAGTGATTCCTGTTAGGTTTGTATACAAGAATTGTAGGGTGAACATTAAAGGAAATGTAATGATGGTAGATTTAATTCCGATAAAACTTGGAGAGTTTGATGTTATTTTGGGAATGGATTGGCTGTTCAATTATGGAGCAATAATTGATTGCCAAAAGAAATGTGTAAACCTTATGACTCCGTCAAAGGTAGTTTTCTGTGGTAGCAAATCACCTAGACATGCAAGATGTCTAACGATTATGCAGGCCAAAAAATTGTTGAGTCAAGGCTGTGTGGGTTATTTAGCTTACATAGTCGATACTTAGAAGAAGGGGGTGAAACTGGAAGAGATACCAGTGGTTAGGGAATTTGTAGATGTAATTCTGGAGGATTTGCCAGGACTTCTGCCTGACAGAGAGATTGAGTTCATGATCGACTTAGTGCCAGGAACCGCTACGATATCGAAGGCCCCGTACAGAATGGCTCCGGTAGAAATGAAGGAACTAATGGTACAATTGCAGGAGCTGTTAGATAAGTACATTCAGTCGAGTGTGTCACCGTGGAGAGCACCGGTGTTATTCATGAAAAAAAAGATGGGTCAATACGACTTTGCATTGATTATAGGGAATTAAACAAAGTTACTATCAAGAATAAATATACGTTGCCAAGAATAGACGACTTGTTTGATCAATTGAAGGGTGCTAGATACTTCTCAAAAATAAATTTGAGAAATGGGTATCATCAATTGAAAGTAAGGAAGGAGGATGTACCAAAGACGGCATTCAGAACTCGGTATGGACATTACGAGTTTCTAGTGATGTCTTTTGGTTTGACTAATGCCCCTGCTGCATTCATGGATTTGATGAATAGAGTGTTTAAACTATTTTTAGACAAGTTTATGGTGGTATTTATAGATGACACCTTGGTGTACTCCAAATCTTAAGAAGAACACGTGTAACATTTACGTTTGACGTTGAAAACATTAAGAAAGGAAAAGTTGTACGCGAAATTCTCTAAGTGTGAATTTTAGCTAGATCGTGTACAATTTTTGGGACATGTAATTGACAAAGACAGAATTTCAGTGGATCCATCAAAAGTTGAAGTCGTAATCAATTGGAAACAACCAAGGTCACCATTGGAGGTGAGGAGTTTCTTGGGACTGGCCGGTTATTATAGACGATTTATTCAAGATTTTTTCAAGATAGCCACTTCGTTAACAAATTTGACAAGGAAAACAGTAAAATTTGTTTAGACGGAGAAGCGTGAAGAAAGTTTTCAAGACTTGAAGAAGAAGTTAAGTGTGGCACCTGTGTTGTCATTACCAGATAATACAGGATACTTTGTAGTGTATAGTGATGCATCACATAAAGGATTAGAATGTGTCCATATGCAGAACGATAAAGTTATTGCATATGCATCAAGGCTACTGAAGGACTATGAGAAAGGGTATCCGACTCATGATTTAGAGTTGGCTGCAGTAGTATTTGCTCTGAAGATATAGAGACTGAAAGTAGTATACACACAAGTCAATCATATTTGATGATAAAGCATATACTTTGTAACAATCTTATTCATTTATTAATAAAAAGTATTAATTTATTAAAGGCTTTTAATTATCTATATGATGTTTTATAATATGTGATAAATCCATAGTTTTAAACAATGCTTTTAGAATAATGATGATGATCATTCTAATGAGATCTAAATTCTTAGAAAGCTTAAAACTAAAATAGTTCCCAATCGTTGGATTACTAAATTGGGGATTAGTGAATCCGGATAGATTGGTACATACGTTACTTGTTCATTGGATGAGGATAATTGATCTCATGATCATTTGTGTGGAGACACATAAGCAAGTATGTAGGTGCTTATTAGAGAATAAGTTCACTGAAAGTGGCTCGCTAAGGAATACCTAATGGAGTTTTACTTTGCTGTCAATAGGAATTCCTGTAGTGATAGTAGTACAAGTGATCTTTGGACTTGAGATCATCATAGTATCTTGTGTATGATGAGTAATACTTTGACTTATTCCTTAAGACCGATAGGGTATATCAAAGGGTATGTTTGGTTATAATAAGTAATACATGGAGATAATGTATGATCAATAAAGAATCTTCTGCTTCTAGTAAAAGAAAAAAAATATCCTATGTGATTCGATAAATGACAACCTAGTAGTCATTGGCCAAGGCAGAATAAAATTAGAAATGAGTTTCTAATTTGTATTATTTGGAGTTGTTCATTTAAGGATCGAAATACATATAATTAAATAAATAAGATTTGACAGTAATTCCATGTCTTATATTTAATTGGGACATTGTATGGTGGAAGGATTGAATTGTACGGTAACTATTTACTCAAAGGTTCTTTTATGATTAATGTTGAAATCTATATTATCTGAAAAGTCGTTAATCGCTAGGGAGGCTTATCCCTATTGTAGAATAAATATTATTTATTTAAATAAATTAATAGTTTAATTTATTTATTTAAATAAGATTAGAAATGTTCTAATTGATTTATTCACAATCGGTTTAATATGGAGAACCTAAAGGGTCACACCATAAAAAGAAGAATAATTATTTAAGAAGTTAATGACATAATCGTAATAATAAGTTAAGTATATTTAATTTAATCTATGGTGATAGAATAAATTAAATAACATAATATTTATTATTTAATATTTTGGAAATATTAAATATAAATTAATAAGAGGAGTCTTATTATTATTATTACTATTATTATTATTTAATTTCTAAAGGATTTTGGAAATTAATTAATAAAAGTACTCTCATATGATCCTAATAAGATTAGGAGGCTAATTAATTAAAATAGTTTAATTAATTATTCCTAATAAGATTGAGAGCCTAATTAATTAAAAGAGTTTAATTAATTAAAATAAAACCCAATTCCTTAATTGTTAAGGAGGGTTGCACATATCTATAAATAAGATGAGTCTTATTATTGGTGTAGAGTTGTTGACTTTTTCACAACATACGTGATTTCAATTATTGGAGAGTACGCTCCCTTTCTATAGAGATAGAAAATTAGGATTTAGCAAACCACCCTTCTTCTTGAATTTCACCTCTAGAGACCAAACACTTGGGTGGCTAACGTTGATCAAAGGAATGAACCAAGCCCGGTGGATTCAAGTTGAACGTGAAAAGGATTGGATGTGAACTTGTACCTGAGGAAGCTCGAATCTTCAAGGGTATGATTCTTGTTCTTCATATCTTTTCGTTTAATTAATAATTATGCATAAAGGATGATCCGGGTATATGGTTTGTAAAATTTTTAAACTCTGATTTTCCAATTTTCTGCTTATTTTATGCAATTTGATTGCGTTCATGAATATTACAAACCTAACATGAACACTATCTCTATGGAGAGAAATGTAAGATATATATAGACCATAAGAGTCTGAAGTATATTTTCACTCAGAAGGACCTAAACATGCGTCAAAGAAGATGGATAGAATTGATAAAAGATTATGATTGTGAGATCTTTTATCATTCAGGCAAAGCGAATGTGGTTGTAGATACTTTAAGCAGGAAAGGTCGGGAAAAGTCACTACTAGAAATTTGACATATAGCGACGAGCTATAGCAACGGTCGGCACGGAACCGTCGCTATAGGGTATCTATAGGGACGGTCGGCACAGAACCGTCGGTATAGAGGTTTTTTAAAGATAAAACTCTCTCACTTTCCCCCAAATCATTTCAATAATTCACTCTTTCTCTCTCGTTATAGACGAACGGACCAGAGCGATCAAGGGTATATGATATGTGATGGTGAGATGGAGCGACCGTGACCGGAGCGAACAAGGGTATACCATCATCGATCTCTATCTATATCTGTATCTTTCTCCATACCCATATTTCTCTCCTTTTTACATCTTTACTCTTTTATTCCAAACCCTAATTATTACAGCTGCTTTATCGATTCACTCCTTTTTGGGACTTCTGCAGTGCATCTTAAAAAGCTTTATTTTTTTTGACTGATGGATTTGGAAATGGCGGATTCTTCTAGGGTTTTGAGTTCAAGCTTAATTTTTGTTACCCCTTAGGTAACCACTTTCAATTTCATTGATCCATCATTATTTTTTGGTTTAATTAGTTTGATTTGTGTGTACATCTTTATGGAAGAACAGAGGGGAGATTATCATATACACATAAAAATTTCTATAAGGAGGCAATCCTGTTAGGATATTTATAAGTCAGGCGCAGACGCCGAACTACTGTTCCTCTACGTATGGAATCTCTTATACATCTTTTCAGCAATAGTGTTTAATAATTGCTTTAGGTTTATTTCTCTAGATTTGTTTACTGATCAACGTTGTTAAGATAATTGCTCAATTTAGAGTCCAAAGGAAGGTTATTTTACAGATGATATGGCTTAATCGATATACTTGTTTAGCTGCTTGAGTATTTCTATTCTTTGTCATGTGTGAATGTTAAAATTTAATTTTTGAGATAAATTTGGTTTGAATTAAGAGATAGGTCATTATATTATTTTTGGGGCAACTTCTCACTATTAAGCATTTTGTAGCTGTGGAAAGCTCAAAGGATTCCTGGTAACTAAACGTAATCTTTAGATGTCATTGGCAGGTAAAGAACACTATTTCTAAATTAATGAAAATTATCTCATTTTATTGTTTGTGTGATTTTGTTCATTGTTCAACCATTATGTGTGGTGTTTTAATTTCTGAATCAATGTCACCACTCTTCTATTTTTCCTGATAATTTTGGCATTGTATTTGCACAATGCCATTTAGAATAATGGATCAAAGGGATGCTAGTATGCCCTCCGGTTTGTTCAAGGAAATTCATTTTCTTTCTGAGGGTACTAGGAACAATTAAATAATTCATGACTTGTTGGTACTTTATCTATTAATAATTAATTTACTGAAAACTAGTGCTATTATTTTGTATGCTTTTCTAAATATAAAAATCATGTATTCCATTTGGCAGGAAAAAACTAGTTTCTGGAAGCAAAAATCTATTCGTGGTCAGCATGGTAAGCAATATTTATTTTTGTGTGCTGCTACTTGAAATGGAATATTCTAGGAAATGTGTCTGACTTGTAAATATCCTAACAGGATTATTTGTGTGTACATCTTTATGGAAGAACAGAGGGGAGATTATGCATGGAAATTTTTATGTGAATTTGTATGACATAAATTCAGAAATTCATCTTTTATGTGTACATTTTTTACAGTTTCATTCAATTATATGTGCAGTCTTTGTAGAAATTTTATGCATAATGTGTGTAGTTAGAGTGTAACCAAATCTAGGATGACATTATGAAGTGAAATTGTTTTTTGTTTAAAGATGGGGAAAAAGTTTGAGACTTTTTGTGTACATAAGAAAAATAATGATTTTAGGTACGTGTATTGATATATTTACATGTTATGCATATATGTTGCATCTTAGAACCACACCAACTGTTTGATGAAATTACAAACTGAAAATGTTGTAGGCTAGGCAAAAAAAAACTAGTTTCTGTTGATGGATGTATGTGGTTGTGTGCAGTTATGCCCCTTTATTGTTCAAAAATTATTCTTTTTGGGTTCAATGAAATTGGGAAATGAAAATGAAATATATTCAGGAAGCATAGTGTGTGTGCCTTTGCGTACAAGTCAATATGTATACACATATGCATGTATATACAAGGGTGTGACCTTATGTATCTAGTGGTATTTGTATATGAATTATTTACCGGGGTGGACTAGCCATTTGATGAACTACCAACTGAAAGTGCTTGTGTTTGATTTTTTCTCATTTATGTATTTGCAGGTAGAGATAGCTCAGAAGATACATACCGATGGAGAGGTGAACAGGGCACGATGTATGCTGCAAAACCCATCTATTGTTGCAGCAAAGACTAGTAGTTGCAATTGATTAAGCAATTGTTAAGTCTTGAGTTGTAATGTGAATGATTTTAAATGATGTATATAATATTTTTTATGTTTTATTTTATAGTGTACTTGTGTTTGTTGAATAAATGTGCATTATTAATTTATTTATTTTTGAAATTTAAAAAGTCTATAGAGACGGTCGCCGACCGTCGCTATAGAGTTTACCGACGGCTTCTATGGCGACGGTCGGTGACCGTCGTTAATTCCTATAACGACAGTCTTTAGGCCTATAGCGACGGTCACCGACCGTTGCTATAGGTCGATTTTCTAGTAGTGAGTTCATGTTGATAACCACTCAGGAGGAGCTTATTTCAGCAATGACCAAGCTAGAGTTGGAAATAAAATTTCCAAAATAATCTGATGAACGACTATTCCAGATAGAAGCTAGTCCAACTTTGGTAGACAAAGTTAAGAATGCTCAACTACAAGATGAAGAATGTGGGAAAATCAAAGAGAAAATGGTTGAGGGTAGTGACGTGAAATACAAGATTGATATCGACGGACTACTAAGGTTCGAGGGAAAAATTTGGGCTCCAGTAGTACCAAAGATTAAAGACAAAATCTTGGCCGAAGCTCATAACTCAAGATACTTGATTCATCCAGGACGTACGAAGATGTATCAAGATTTATGACGTCATTTTTGGTGGCCAAATGTAAGACCCCAACTTTTTATAAATGAAATTAAATTTTTTTATTTATTATTTTGAAATAGTAAGGGGTTGATTTGATTTATGTGGTTAGTTATGGGTAAAATGTGCAAATATTTTAAATAAGCAAGTGGTTATAAAATATTCATTGTTGTCGGGGAATATGTGGTTGGTCGTGGAATATTCTTGCTGTCGAAAAATATTCGTACGACGGCACAGCCTTTTGTGGGTCCCATAACGGAAAGCGATTGGATGAAGAAAATGAAAAGTATGAGTTTTTATAAATAACGGCGTAGTTGTTACCGTTAATACTGTTGGAATACCCAATGGTTAAAATACAGTAATACACGGTATTGCACCAATTATTAATTCTTACGTAAGAAGTCACTACTCAATAATTGTTACAGTAATTACTGTTCAATATTTTATTTTATTGATTCAATAATTGCTACGTTGATATTTTATATTGTTGATTCAATAATTGTCATTGCATAGTATTTTTCATTATGAGATCAATAATTTATATTATTTGAATAATATTATTAGATTGCATTATTGACAATGTCTAAGGAAGTTCTGTCTAGGAGAGGTTATTTAATTGCGCGCTAGTAAGGAGAAATCTTTACCGAAAGGCCCCCTCTTTCCTGGGAACGACCCGGTTGTCATTATTGTGATTCTGTAATATTATTTGTGAATAATTAATTATTGATTTATATGAAAAGAAAAATATTTATTTATGTGTATATAAATGGAGAAATTTTTAGAAAAGTGACAATTGTTGAAAATTGATATTTTATCTTTTCTGATAAAATAATTCATTCAAAGATATTATTATATTACATTATAATTATATAATGCGATAATATAATAATATAATAATGGTGATATTTTTACAATGAATGTGTGATATATGAATAAATGAGGAGGAAGAGTATTTTTGTTAGAATAAATGTTAAAAACATGTTAAACATGTTGGTGGATCCCATTTTTGACTGAAATTTGATTATAGCCTGCAAAATCGTCTGTATATGAATTTCGGTCAATTTATGTTTAGAATTTAGAAAAACTTAAAGCTATAAAGTTGTAGAGAATTAAATTTCCTATGGAATGGACATAAGATTCAAAATTTTCTGATAAAAGGGTTATTTATTATGAATTATTGAAGTTCCGAAATATTGGGTCTGAATTGATTTTGTTGCAATAAATGATAAAAACATGTTTTGTGTATTGGTGGGCCCCACTTGATAGTGCAAAAATTTGAAATTAGATTTTATAAGGTGTGCGTAGGAAATTTTAAAAAAATAATAATATTTTATTAAATTTTTTGCTTTGCTGTTCTAAGCATTTTTTTATAAATAGGGTGCTTATATTAGAATTGAAAATCACATCAGAAACTGAAGTTTTCTCTCTATATTATTGAGCGTATTTTTGTGAGTATTTTGATATTTTGAGTGTTGCTATATGGTTCAAGTTTCCTTCAGCATTATATCTGATATTCCAGCCAGAAGTACTATTCTTTTGAGGTATGGGATAGTAAGAGTTGGTAAGGGATGCTATTTTTTCGTAAATGATATTATTTCTTTCAATATCATTATACCGGAATATTGGTATGAATTTTATTATGAAATTTTTACCTTTTTATGTCGGGGTTACTATTCATGAGTTACTATTCATGAGTACTATTCACGAAGTATGATGATTTTTCTTGTGGAATTTCTACCTTTTAGTGTCGAAATTACTATTCACGTATACGACACTATTCACGTATATGACACTATTCACAAATACGACACTATTCACAGAAAAATTAAATTTTATTTTCTCTGTCCAAGATTGTCTGTTATGGTTCTTATCTTTGATTGGATCTATGTTTTGATCTTCATTTTTGATTTCTGCTCCACAATTAATTATTATGGAGTATTTTTAAACTTGGATAAACTAAAGTACGAATCCCTAATTTTTGTCTTTTTATCTCTCTGAATTTATTTTTTAAAAATATTTTTATCATCCTCAGTCCTAAATGGTGATATAACTAAATATTTTTGGCCTGTAGTGCAATGATGAATGATTACCTGATGAATATCTTTGGCCCGTAGTGCAAAGATGGACATGTATTGAGATGAACATGACCAACTGATAATATAAATGAATATCTTTGGCCCGTAGTGCAAAGATGAATATTTGATGATTGATGTTATAGGGATAAAATATTGATGATGGACTTTTAAATTCATAGATGATAGTAGATTTTATTCTATTCTTAACTCTTCAAATGAATTGTTGTTTCCGCTGCAGTTGTTGATCTAAAACTTGTTGTCTATTGTATTCTATCAGATTTTTGCATGTTGAGGACGAACGATAATTTGTTCTATATTATCTTAGTTATAATATTCTTTATTGGGCTAGTTGAGCTCACCCTTTTTCTTTTTGTTCCATTTTTCTTCTCAGGAGGCGAGAATATAACGGGAACTAGTCGGGGTATGGAATGATGGTTCAAGATAGTTGTTTTAGTAGTCCTCACTATTTTGTAAGAAAGTGTATCAATAATTGTAATGAGGACTCTATTTGAGTTTAAATACTGTCTAGATGACAATATTTGTATTTAAACTCACAATATATGTGTTATCGTATTTTGCACGACAATTGTAATAATGATGTTGTAGTTTTTTTTGTATCATGTATTTGGCGACTCAGAATAGGTTGGGTGGATTGGACCTATTTTGGGGGCGTCACAGTTGGTATTAGAGCTTAGGGATATGGTCTCTAGCGGAAATCAGGGAATAGAACTAGGAGGGGAGAGACGAGTAAATCCTTTGCTAGTGTGTCCTACCTAAGCTTATTTGGTATTTAATGGGTCAATCGGAGCATAGGGTTAATATGTGATATGTTAATTTATTTAATTAACCATTGTTTTGTGACAGTATTTGAGAATGACATCTAAAATTTTTGAGATAAGCAATGGAGCAAAATAATATGACCGTGTCGCAGTACGAAGCTAAGTTTGCTGAGCTATCCCAGTTTGCATCCCATTTGGTAGACAACGAGGAGCGAATAACGCAAATATTTTTGCGAGGTTTGAAACCCGAAATACGCCAATACCTCATTTCTCACAAACTTTATTTATATTCAGATGTTGTGAATATGGCTCAGTTATTAGAGCGCGATAATGAGTCAGCCCAACCAAAAGTTAACGACTAACAACACGATAATAATCGTACCGGTGGCAACAGCCATCGAAATAATGATAACCATCGTTGAGGAAATTATCATGCCAGAAATGGTAGCCACTTCAATGGTAATCTTGGCAAAGATAATAGAAGAAATGATTCAAGTGGAAATTTCAAGAAGAGAAGATTTAACGATGACGGGAAGACATTGACAGCAGCACCAGCACTAGCAACCAATTCTTGGGGAGGAGAATGATCGCCATCTAGATGCTACAGATGAAGAGAGGAGGGACACATAAGTCCAAATTGTTCACAGCCTTCCAAGGTATGTTTTAATTGTGGAAAAGACGACCATATAGCTCGATTTTGTCCTGAAGCGAAGTTAAGTCCAGGTGGGACGGTAGCATCAAAGGTGGATATGGACAAAACAAAGTCGGTAGTTTAAGGGAGTGCATTTTTCGTGACGAGGAATCGAACGAAGTTATCACGGGTTAGTTAATTATAAGTTCTTGCGAAGTCTATACCTTATTAGATACCGATTCTACCCATTCTTTTATCTCTCCTGTTTGTGCTCAACGTTTAAACTTGACTCTAGAGAAATTAGACTTTGACTTATCTGTTGAAACTCCGTTAGGAGAAACTTTCGTTACATCCACTGTTTATAAATCTTGCTTGATCCAAGTTGGCACCATCACATTACCTGTGATCTCATTTCTTTAAAAATACTTGCATTTGATGTGATTTTAGGGATTGATTGGTTAACCACTCATCATGCCAAAATTGATTATTTTCGTAAGGTTGTTAGTTTTTATATTCCTAACTAACCTGTTATATGAATTCAAACAACTAAACCATTAAAGTCAATCACTGTCATATCAAGCCATAAAGCCATTCATTTATTGAAACACGGAAGTCAAGCTTTCTTAGCCCATTTCATGGATTTAAAAATACTTCAGATTTGAATGATATTTCTGTTGTTAGTGAATTTCCTGACGTATTTTCTAAAGAACTTCATGGCCTACCCCCAGAGCGTGATATTACATTTTGTATCGACTTTGAATTCGGTACAAAACCCATTTCTAAAATCTCATATCGAATGGCTCCTATTGAACTTCAGGAGTTAAAAACCCAACTACAAGAGTTGGTACCCTAGCCTCTATCTGGTTACTTCCTTTGTGGAATGCACCGAAGCCAGACTCTCCGTAGGGGATGTCATATTCGTGCGGTGGTAAACTGATAGGTGCCATTGTGACTTGCTATCCAAGATTGGGATATGAGTCACAGTTGAGAGCAACTTAAGTCAGTAATCGAAATACGTAGTTTTCTAGGCTTAGCTGGTTATTATCGAAGATTCGTGAAAGGATTTTCTCTAATCGCTACTCCATTAACTCAGCTGACTCGAAAAGATACAAAATTCGAACGGAGCGAGGAATGTGAGAAGAGCTTCCAAGAACTTAACATGCAGCCACGACGTTGGCTCAAGCTGTTGAAAGATTATGATCATACCATCCAATACCATCCTGAAAAAGCAAACATGGTAGCTGATGCATTGAGTAGAAGATCATATGCGGGTACGAGTGCGATATTGTAGAAAAAAAAGACCCATTTTGTATGACTTACAAATGATAAAGATAAATTTAAAGACTCTAGGAACCCACGTGATGATATACGAGTAGAATTGACTTTAATCAATAAAGTTAAAACCGCTCAAGCTACACATTGAAGTTGATGAATATAAAGTAGAAGGTGTAAGAAGGTTATTCTAGAAGTAAGAGTCGATGAAGAGAAGAAATCTCAACCCTCAATTTGTTGATCCATTTTAAATTCTCGATCGAGTAGGAAATGTGGCCTACAAACTTGCTTGACCGCCAATTATGTCACGTGTTCATAACGTTTTTTACGTATTGATGTTACGTAAATATGTGGACGACCCGAACCACATTATTGACTTAGAACCAGACGAAATAGCCGAAGATTTAACATATGAGGAGGTACCAGTCAAGATCTTGGATAGGAAGGAGTAGCACAAAGGTTATACCACAAGTTAAAGTTTTGTGGAGGAACCATGCTATTGAGGAAATGACCTTGGAGTTGGAAACAGAAATGAAAGCGAGGTATCCTCACCTTTTCGAAACACCAGGTACGTACGTCAATTTCGAGGACGAAATTTCATAAGGAGGGGAGGTTGTAAGACCCCAACTTTTTATAAATGAAATTAAATTTTCTCTATTTATTATTTTAAAATAGTAAGGGGTTGATTTAATTTATGTGGTTAGTTATGGGTAAAATACACAAATATTTTAAATAAGCATGTATTTATAAAATATTCATTGTTGTCGGGAAATATTCGGTTGGTCGTGGAATATTGTTGCTGTCGGAGAATATTCGTACGACGGCGCAGCCTTTTGTGGGCCCCATAACGGAAAGCGATTGGATGAAGAAAACGACAAGTATGAGTTTTTATAAATAACAGCGTAGTTGTTATCGTTAACACTGTTGAAATACCCAGTTGTTAAAATACAGTAATACACGGTATTGCACCAATTATTAATTCTTACATAAGAAGTCACTACTCAATAATTGTTATAGTAAATACTGTTCAATATTTTATTTTATTGATTCAATAATTGCTGCATTGATATTTTATATTGTTGATTCAATAATTGTCATTGCACAGTATTTCTCATTATGAGATCAATAATTTATATTATTTGAATAATATTATTAGATAGCATTATTGACAATGTCTAAGGAAGTTCTGTTTAGGAGAGATTATTTAATTACGCGCCAGTAAGGAGAAATCTTTACCGAAAGGCCCCCTCTTTCCTAGGAACGACCTGGTTGTCATTATTGTGATTCTGTAATATTATTTATGAATAATTAATTATTTATTTATATGAAAAGAAAAATATTTATTTATGTGGATATAGATGGAGGAATTTTTAGAAAAGTGACAATTGTTAAAAATTGATATTTTATCTTTTCTGATAAAATAATTCATTCAAATATATTATTATATTACATTATAATTATATAATGCGATAATATAATAATATAATAATGGTGATATTTTTACAATGAATGTGTGATATATGAATAAATGAGGATGAAGAGTATTTTTGTTATAATAAATGCTAAAAACATGTTAAACATGTTGTTGGATCCCATTTTTGACTGAAATTTGATTATAGCCTGCAAAATCGTCTGCATGTAGATTTCGGTCAATTTATGTTTTGAATTTAGAAAAACTTAAAGCTACAAAGTTGTAGAGAATTAAATTTCCTATGAAATGAACATAAGATTCGAATTTTTCTGATAAAAGGGTTATTTATTATGAATTATTGATGTTTCGAAATATTGGGTCTAAATTGATTTTGTTGCATTAAATGATAAAAATTTGTTTTGTGTGTTGGTGAGCCCCACTTGATGGTGCAAAATTCTGAAATCAAATTTTCTAAGGTGTGCGTAGGAAATTTTAAAAAAATAATAATATTTTATTAAATTTTCTGCTTTGGTGTTCTAAGCATTTTTCTATAAATAGGGTGCTTAGATTAGAATTGAAAATCACACAAGAAACTGAAGTTTTCTCTCTTTCTCTCTATATTATCGAGCTTATTTTTGTGAGTATTTTGATATTTAGAGTATTGCTATACAGTGCAAGTTTCCTTCAGCATTATATCTGATATTCCAGCCAGAAGTACTATTCTTTTGAGGTAAGAGATAGTAAGGGATTGTAAGGGATAGTAAGGGATGGTAAGGGATGTTATTTTTTTGTAAATGATATTACTTCTTTCAGTATCATTATTCCGAAATATTGATATAAATTTTATTATGAAATTTTTACCTTTTTATGTCGGGGTTACTATTCATGAGTTACTATTCACGAGTTACTATTCATGAGTTACTATTTACGAGTACTATTCAAGAAGTATGATGATTTTTCTTGAGGAATATCTACCTTTTAGTGTCGGGATTACTATTCACGTATACGACAGTATTCACGAATACGACACTATTCACAGAAAAATTAATTTTTTTTTCTGTGTCCAAGATTGTCTGTTATGGTTCCTATCTTTGATTGGATCTATGTTTTGATCTTCATTTTTGATTTCTGCTCCACAATTGATTATTATGGAGTATTTTTGAACTTAGATAAACTAAAGTACGAATCTCTAATCTTTGTCTTTTTATCTCTCTGGATTCGTTTTCTTGAAAATATTTTTATCATCCTCAGTCCTAAATTGTGATATAACTAAATATCTTTGGCCTATAATGGAAAGATGAATGTGACGAACGAGATTTTGTAATAATTACTTGAATATTTATTGAATTAAATAAATATTTTTCGGTTATTTAATTATTAGATTAAATAATTAATTGATGAAATTGTGGTAAATTTATTTAATTATATGTGTTATATTAATGTGGAGAATTTTTATTATTCAAATTATGTAATTATGTGAACTTATTGAATTAAATAAAATATTTAATAAGCTTAATGTTATTTTAATAATTAATTAGAGATTTAATAATTTGACATAATTAATCAATGAGAAAATTAATTATGTGATTATGTGAACCAATGAGAAATTTTTATATTTTATTCAAATTAAATTAAACAAGATATTTGATTTATTGTATAATTGGGTAGGACATGATTCAAACTATAGTATAAGAGAATCTTTAAATTAAATAGTTTGGCGTCTATTATTGCCAGCCAAACGAGACCCTAAGAGAAGTTAGTAGCAGTTAACCCATGATGGGTTAACTAACCACCCACAACTGCGCTCAGTTTCCTTTTAATAAAAATTTTTATGTCCTATTTTTTTCATTGTTTCCCAAGTCTGAAAAAATAGTCAGAGAGAATTTGAGAAATTGTTAGAGAGAATTTGATAATTTGTGAAGGAGATTGAGAGTGAGTGATTGAAGAAGCATCTGAGCCTACTAATCTGCACTCTACGCTTTGGGTAATTTCTTCAGCCCAGTTTTTATTTACGTTGTTTAAGTTTTTTAAGAAAATGGCTTTCAAGTTTTGTAAAATCTCTTTAATTGAAGGAGTAAAGATTATGTGTTAATATGTTAGTATAACATGTTTTACTATATATCGTATAATTCCATAGCATCAGTTTCATAAAAATAGATCGTAGATAGTTTATTCAAAGTTATAGAGCATAAAAATATGGCCATATGGCCTTACGTACCAAATTTGATACGTCAATCATATGCTGTATCATAAATTTACACTTATATGTAATTATGCAAGTTAAAACGAAGAAAACAAACTTCAAATGAACAGATTTGGTGTTATAATGAACCCGTAGTGTTGATTTTCATGTTTTGTATTCAAAACTTTCAAAAACATCAAGAACAATAAATTATATGTTTTGATTCTGCAAATTATGTGTTATAATATGTTAAAATCATGCTAGAAGGGTTGAGTAATAAGTATATGTGTATTACAGTGTTTGGGTATGTCTAATTTCGTGTAAGAATAAATTAATTTGAGGTTTTAGCCATGTTCTGCAATTTTTCACGAATTGCAGAACTGTTACTGGTTCGCCGCACTGCAGCGCCAGTCCCATGCCTTAAGGCCCGCACCGCAGCGCCAAGGGTCAAGCCGCAATGCCACCGCGCCGCAGCGTCGAGGACAAGCCTATCTGTGGCGTCGCAGCGCCACTTTGCAGAATGTCCAGAAATGAAATTTTTCCATATTATTCAAGTCTAAGAATGTGATAGTAACCTAATCTAATGTACATAAAATTATGTTAGACGTATAATGAGATGTTAAAATAGATTTTTAACATGTCAATAACGCATTTAAGTATGGATTAAATTATTGAACGCATAGTTAGCTTAATGTTCGTGTAGGGTAATATTATGTGACAATAAGTATGATAATCTGACTAAGTATAGTCATAACCAAAGTTTAGACAAAAGAATGAACTTGTGATGACTAGTTACATTATAATTGACTGGTATTGTGAATGAAAATGATATGTAGGATTAAATCAAGGAACGTGTATAATTAATGTGTAATCTATGCACGAGGAAAGTTTCCTAACCCTACTTGTTATTGTTATTCAAGTTTATAAATTACATCGAGAAAATTCTTGTTATATTTAATCAAGTTCAATTTGTTATATAAAAGATTATTTATCTTTTTAAAGTATGATTCTGTTATACAATACTTGTTCTATTGTATACCTCTCAAGATTGTTATTCATTTTAAATATCATTTATTGTTGAACCTTGTTAGACTAGTGAACCCTTATTGATTTGACTAGTCCATAGTTGATGAACGTTCTAAATTTCAAAACCCTTATTGATTTATCCAAACCAAACTTACTTTGGTGCGGACACTAATGTCAAACTGAGATGAACAACCCTATATAGGGATTACTTATGTGTTAGCGTTAAGATATTGTGCACAGTATGTTACTACGGGCTGATCCCCCTAAGTACGAGTGGAAGAGTCCATAATCTTATTACTGTTAAAGGTTTCAAGTACAACCCTTGATAACCTAGGATATAATTCAAGGACTTATGACCCTCAGAAATCTTTTGATTCTTGTGATTCATTCTTGATTCAAAAGTTGAGTTTTATTCCAGAAGTCTTTGATTCACTCGCATGTTATTATATATTGTTATTTCATTGTTATACTTGTGGGCAATCATGCTCACTCTTGCATAATAATAACATTACAGTTAAGAACGCAAGGTCTGACAAACCTTCTATTAGCAAAGGCAAGAGCAAGGTTAATAAGTGATGAAGACTTGTTGTTTTATATGATGATGTGTTCCTGTTTTAGACTTACGTTAATATTGTGTAAGACGATTAATTGTTTTCATTTCTGCAGTTAAGATTTAAGATTAGTATGACCTGGGATTTATGTATTTATTTCAGATGATGTAACTCCTTAAGGAGAGGATTTATTTCTATCTATTATTGCTTTCTTTTATTATGAGTAGATAGACATATGATGTTTGAATAGTGAACACCAAATCATGTGGGAATTGAAGTATCCGGATTTGGGGGTGTCACAGGTTGGTATCAAAGCTGTAGGTTATGAACCTTTGGTGGGGGGAACAACCTTAGGTAGTAGCCTTATAGGGAGAACGTAGTGTTGGAAAACTTTTTTCGAGTTCTAAGAAATGAATTTCTAAAATCATTGAAGATAATAAAAGACTTTATGTGCTTATGTGTTAATTATGTGTTCGCTAGTATCAATTAGTAACTAAAACTTAAAACTGTGTTGTCAAGATGTCGGATGTTGGAGGATCTAGTCGAACTGGGGAGGAGGAACCCCAAGTTCCTACGGAGGAGGAGCCCTGAGACATTCATGTTGTCAGGGAACAGTTGGTATAGAGAGAGCCATCTCCGTTGATCACTGTTGTTGGTCAGGAGCATGAGCCTGAGACTGATCCAGAGGAGGATCCTGAGGAAGAAGAGGAGTTCCCACCGAACTCCATCGATGTAGAGATGTACGATGAGCTATATGATCGTAACGTAGAGTTACGTGACACTGTTCAGGATCTGACTGAGCGGGCAATTATTCAACAAGTTACTATTGAGCAGAAATATAGGGAAGTTGTGACTCTTCACACACGTCTAGGAAACGTAGAATGGGATCTGGTTCACGAGAAGGGTCAAACCGAGAAGAAGTCCGAAGAAATAGAGTAGTTGAAGAAGGAACTTAAAGAGAGCTCAGAAAGGCTGACCATAGCAGAGGAGGGTTGGGTAAGAGAATCAAGTCGTGCTGATCTTGCTGAAGAGGATTGTCGTGCAAAGAAGACTAAGCTTGGGGAGATGTACTCTACGCTTCAAAATGCCATGGATGAGGCCCAGGATCGAGTTATGAGATACCCAATTCAGCTTGAAGGACTACCATCGTATATGTTAGATCGCAGGACGATGTCCCGCATCATGGAAGAGGAACGTATCAAGGATATTCAGTGCCTTAACAGGCAGTGATAGGATTTGTTTATTAATGTGAAAACTTATCTGGTAATTAGATGTAAATTCCGATGTGTTTATAAACAAAGAAATATTTTAATATTTTAATGTTTTAAATCCTGTAGATTCTTTGTCATAGGATAGTTGATGTAAATAGCAGTGATGCTATCGTTTGATGTTAAAACTTTTGATTAAATTAATATATCAAATTGTCTAAGAAAGTGCACTAAGTGATTATGTTAAATTCTTGAGTTAAGCCTTAAATGTTTAGAGAATTGAATAAAGATCAAATAAGCGTATATTTTAACAGAAATATGCAGCCAAGAAGAAGACAAAACCGTCAACTGGCTCAAGAAGAATCAACGAACAACAACAACAACGCCAATGCTAACCCCGTTCAGCAATTGGTGAACTTACTAGTTGGAGCGATGAATAATCAACCTCAAGCTCCACCGAATACCACGTTCAAAGATTTCAAGGCGGTGGGACCGCCAGAGTTTTAAAGGCTTCATGAACCCGATAGAAGCTCAGACTTGGGTTATGGAGATGGAGAAGGTTTTCAATGTCGCTAGAGTCAGAGAGGACCAGAAGACCGCTTTCGCAACGTTCATGCTGAAATTCGAAGCCAGTTATTGGTTACAAGCAAACAAGGTCCGTGGAGGAGAAGGTATGATCACGTGGGAGAGGTTCAAAGAAATGTTTTTCGAGATGTATTTCCCAACCAGCTCGCAGAACCAAATGGAGATTCAATTTCTGGAGTTAAAACAGGGGAATATATCCGTACCAGACTATGCGGCAAGATTCAATGAGTTGGCTAGGTTTGCCACATATCAAGTACCCATGGATGAGAGGAAAACAAGATGGTTTGAACAAGGACTGAAGCCGTGGCTGTATAGTAAGGTGTTGATGTTTCAATTGAAGACGTTCGCTGGAGTACTAGAGAAAGCCATACTCGCTGAAGGTGGAAGCGATGCGGTAACCAAGTATAATCAGGATCAGAAGAAGAAGAAGAATGAGAGTGAAGGAATTAATAAGGCTAGTGGAAGCAACACAGGAGTTAGTAATAATCAGAAGAGAAGGTGGTCTGACAACTCATCAACTGGAAATCAGCAAGGAGGTTAGAAGAAAAGGATCAAAGCATGCCCGACCTGCGGGAAAGCTCATTTGGGAGTATGTATGAAAGGTAAACGAGTGTATTACAATTGTGGTCAGGAAGTCCACATAGCACCTAACTGTCCTAACCCAAAGAAGGGTGCCTGTTTTACTTGTGGTTCAAAGGATCATCTGGAAAGAGACTATCCTAAGAAGGGATCTGGAGGGGCAGGATCAGGAGGAAACAGGGGAAACAGCGGTGGAAGCACTCTGACTATCATAGGACCAACCACAACCAACTGACCGACTGCCAGGACATTCAACATGACAGTGCAGGATGCTATGTAGTCTCGTGATGTGGTACTAGGTATCATTCCGATCAATAAAGTTAATGCTTATGTATTATTTGATTCGGGTGCTACTTGTTCATTTATATCCGATGACTTTGCTAAGAACTTAGAATTGCCTAAGGATGAGTTAGAACACCCCATAAACATAGAAATTGTGAATAGAAAAGTAATCCCTATTAAATACATACATAAGAACTGTAGAGTGGATATTAAGGGTAATATCATGAACGTAGATCTTATCCCTATTCAACTTGGAGAATTTAACGTTATTTTGGGTATGGATCGGTTATTCAATTACGGGGCTGCAATTGATTGCTAGAAGAAGCGTATTAATCTTATGAGTCCGTCAAAAGTTGTGTTTTATGGTAGTAAGTCGCCTAGACAAGCGAGTTATCTGACGATGATGTAGGCCAGGAAGTTGTTAAGATAAGGCTGTGAAGGATATTTAGCTTACATAGTCGACAGTGTAAGGAAAATCAGAAAGTAGAGGAGATACCAGTAGTGAGGGACTTCACAGACGTATTTCCGGACGACTTGCCAGGACTTCCGCCAGATAGAGAAGTTGAGTACTGTACCGAATGGCACCAGTTGAGATGAAAGAATTGATGGTACAACAACAAGAATTACTAGACAAGAAGTACATTCAACCGAGCGTATCGCCGTGGGGAGCGCTAGTGTTGTTTGTGAAGAAGAAGGACGGGATGATGCGGCTTTGCATCGACTACAGGGAACTGAATAAGGTCACGATTAAAAATAGATATCCATTACCGTGGATTGATGACCTGTTTGATCAATTGAAGGGAGCAAGATACTTTTCCAAGATAGACTTGAGGACTGGTTATCATCAACTGAAGGTGAGACCAGAAGATGTACCGAAGACAGCATTCAGAACACATTATGGTCACTACAAATTTTTGTAATGTCATTTGGTCTAACGAATGCTCCTACAGCATTTATGGGCTTAATGAATGGAGTGTTCAAGCAGTTTTTGGACAAATTCATAGTGGTATTTATAGATGACATCTTGGTATATTCAAAAACTAAGGAAGAACATGAAGAGCATTTGAAATTAATGTTAGAAGCGTTGAGAAGGGAGAAGTTGTATGCCAAGTTTTCGAAATGCAAATTTTGGATTGAGCGAGTACAATTTGTTGATCATGTGATTGATAAGGACGGAATTTCGGTGGATCCATCCAAAGTTGAAGCCGTGATAAATTGGGATCAGCCAAGAACGCCGTCGAAAGTACGAAGTTTTCTTGGATTGGTAGGGTATTACAGAAGATTCATTCAAGACTTTTCCAAAATCGCAACTCCGTTAACGAATTTGACTCAAAAGCTGTGAAATTTGTTTGGACGGAGAAGTATGAGGAAAGCTTTCAAGAATTGAAGAAGAGGTTGAGTACAACACCTATGTTATCTCTTCCGGATGATATAGGAAATTTTGTGGTTTATAGTGATGCGTCGCATAAAGGACTTGGTTGTGTGCTTATGCAAAACGACAGAGTTATTGCGTATGCGTCACGACAATTGAAAGATTATGAGAAGGGGTATCCGACCCATGACTTGGAGTTAGTTGCAGTGGTTTTTGCTTTGAAAATCTGGAGGCACTATCTCTACGGGGAGAAGTATGAAATATATACAGACCACAAGAGTCTGAAATATATTTTTACACAGAAGGACTTGAATATGCGCCAAAGAAGGTGGTTGGAGTTAATTAAGGACTATGACTGTGAGATTTTATACCATCTGGGTAAGGCGAATGTGGTTGCCGACGCCTTAAGTAGAAAGGGTCCGGAGAAATTGATGACGTTGACCGCTTAGGAGGAGCTAATTTCAGAAATGGAGAAATTAGAGTTAGAAGTGAAGTATCCTATGGAGATTGACGAGAATCTGTTCCAGATGCAATCTGGTATAACCCTACTGGATAAAGTTAAGGAGGCTCAACTTCAGGACGAAGAATGTAAAAAGGTAAAAAGGAAGATATCCGAAGGAACCGAACCGAGATTCAAGATAGACACTGAAGGAATACTGAGATTTGAGAATAGAATTTGGGTATCGCCAGTACCAGAGATTAAGGAAGACATTTTGAGCGAGGCTCATAGTTCACGATATTCGATTCACCCAGAAAGTACCAAGATCTTTGATAACATTTCTGGTGGCCAAATTTAAAATGAGATGTGGCAGAGTGTGTTGCCAAGTGTCTGACCTGTCAGAAAGTGAAAGAAAAACATCAGAGACCGAGTGGGTTGGTACAACCGTTGGAGATCCCAGAATGAAAATGGGAACATATTACAATGGACTTCGTGGTTGGCCTTTCGACAACTCAGAAAGGCTATGATGTAGTATGGGTTATTATTGACCGACTGACGAAATTCGTACATTTCCTTCCGATCAAAATCAGATTTAACTTAGATCAGTTGGAAAGGTTATATGTGAAAGAGATTATTTTGCGACACGGAGTTTCGGTGTCAATTGTCTCAGATAGAGATCCGCGCTTTACATCGAACTTCTGGAAACGTCTATAGGAATGCATGGGTATGCAATTGCGAATGAGTACGACATATCACCCTTAGACAGATGGGCAGAGTGAAAGAATAATTTAGACATTAGAAGATATGTTAAGAGTTTGTGTAATGGACTTTAAAGGTAATTGGGATGATCATCTACCGCTCGTAGAGTTTGGCTACAACAACAGTTACCACGCTAGTATTGGCATACCGCCTTACGAAGTGTTATACGGCAGAAAGTATATGTAAGACCCCGAATTTTATGAAATAAAAGTATTTAATTTTTCTTATAATTACAATTCAGTAAATGGTTAAATTGATAAAAAGTTAAAGTTATGGGTGAAATGTGAAAATTTTTCAAAATACACAAATGGTTATAAAATAATCATTGTTGTCAGGGAATATTCGTTTGGTCGTGGAATATTCTTTCTGTCGGGGAATATTCGTACGACGGCGCAGCTATTTGTGGGCCCCATAACAGAATAACTGTCAGGTGAAGAAAACGACAAATTTAAGTTTTTACAAATAACGGCGTAGTTGTTACCGTTAACACTGTTGGAATACCTGGTGATTAAAATACAGTAATATGCGTTATTACACAGTAGCACACGGTATTGCATAGTATTTTTGAAATTATTGATTCTTACGTAAGAAGGCACTACTTAATAATTGTTACAGTAATTACTGTTCAATATTTTATTTTATTGATTCAATAATTGCTACGTTGAAATTTTGTATTATTGTTGTTCAATAATTGTTGCTGCACAGTATTTCCCATTATCAGATCAATAATTTATATTATTTGAATAGTATTATTAGATAGCATTATTGGCAATGTCTAGAAAGTTCTGTCTAAGGAGAGGTTTGGTCATCTAATTGCGCGCCAGTAAGGAGAAATCCTTATTGGAAAGCCCCCTCTTTCCTGGGAACGGCCTGGTTGTCATAAATGTGATTCTGTAATATTATTTGTGAATAATTAATTATTGATTCATATGATAAGGAAATATTTATTTTATGTGGATATAAACGAGGGATATATTTTTGTGGTTAAAAATGAAGGAGTTAATGTTGAGGTTTTTATCCGTATTTTTGTCGGAATGGAGGTATAAAAAATCAAGGTTTTTGAGATATTTTGCGGGGGTTATAATTTTTAATCCGACCGTTGGATCGTGGTAATTTTTAGATATGTTATACATATATAAGTTGAGTATATGCCCACAAATTTTGAACCGTTAAAAATGAACGTATGATTTGTTATGAATTTTAAGAGGTGACTGATTCAGAAATTAGGTTATAAATCATTTTTGGTGGAAAATTCTAGAATTGGTGGGCCCCACTTGTGGTTGGTGAAGAAATGTGCTGAATTATATTTCAAATGTGGTGGGTGGGAATAGTAGCAGGTAAAGCCATCAGGTTGCAGGTCAAACCTACCAAAATTTTCCTATAAATAGAGGGCTAAGTTAGAATGGAAAATCACACCAGAAACATAAGCTTTCTCTCTTTCTCTCTCTATATTATGAAGCATATTTTGTGAGTTTTTAGATACTTGATGAGTTGCTATTCATCAGTGCAAGTTTCCTTCAGCATCATATCCGATATCCAGTCAGAAGTACTGCTCTTTTGAGGTAAGGGATAGTAAGGGATAGTAAGGGATTTTAAGGGTTGTTATGAATTTCAATTTCGTAATTTTTCTGAACTTCAAAAATTCTGAAAAAATTTGAAATGATATTTTGATGAGTTTTCTTGATTGTGTCCAAAAATGGTGATTTTTGGATGTATAGATTGAGAGTTATGAATTTTATGAGAAAAGACTATTTTAAAAGTAACAGCTTATAATTCCTTGTGGTTAACTCCAAAATTGATGAAATTTTTATTGGGAGTACATGTATATGATAGAAGTATACTCTGTAAATTTCAGAATTTTTAGACAAAAGTATAATTTTTGATAAATGTCTAAATATTCGGCTATTTTGGCCATATGAAAAATAGTAAATGACTTTTAAAAATTCTGAGAAAAATATATGTTCACTATGGGACTATATTATGCTAAATCCCAGAAAAGAAATATTTTTGGAACTGATTTGGTATTTTTCATAAAAATGGTCTAGTTATGAGTAAATGAATTAAATATGTTTTGTGAAGAAAGAAAATTGGAAAATAGGATTTTATGGCTTGAGAATCCTATATGAGGTATATGCAGATTTTTGATGAGGGTTTTGGTTATTGATGATGAAATTGTAAGAGTTGACATTTTATGATGATTAAATGCATTAATTAGTAAAGTGTAAACAATTAAAATAAATTGTTTATAAATTTAAGTAATGTTATTCTTTCAATATCATTATACCGAAATATTGGTATGGATTTTATTGTGGAATTTCTATCTTTTGTGTCGGGGTTACTATTCATGAGTTACGAATATTACTCTTGAGATTAAAACTATATGTTGATCATATTATTTTTATCATCATATATAACATTTTTATAACCCTGATGTTGAAATTCTCTTTCACTGGAGTGTAAAGATGGGTAGATTATTGGTATGATCATGACTAGGGTTCTCTTTGGCCTGTAGTGCAAAGTTGAATTGTGACTGGTATGATCATGACCATTGAATTTATAATTGAATATCTTAAGCTTAAGTGCAAAGGTGAATTGATCAACATGGTTATAATTATTGTTTATATAAATTCTGAAATGATTATATATTTCTTTGAGATATGAATATATTTGGCCTGTAGTGCAAATATGAATTGTTGATGAATATCTTTGGCATGTAGTGCAAAGATGGCCTGTTGATGAATATCTTTGGCCTGTAGTGCAAAGATGAACTGTTGTTGAATATCTTTGGCCCGTAGTGCAAAGATGGTTTGTTGATGAATATCTTTGGCCCGTAGTGCAAAGATGGTTTGTTGATGAATATCTTTGGCCCGTAGTGCAAAGATGGATTTGTTAGTATGATTATAAACAGGAATTGTGATTTGGTATAACCATGATCTTTGATGTTTCAGGTAAAGACAGGTGATGAAAATATTCTTCGTCCTGGGTGCGAAGAAAAATTTATAGTCACAATTATGATTATGAGTTATTCATATGATTGTGGAAAGGAACTGTTGAGTGATGTTACATGGATAAAATATTGTTGGTGGATTTTTAACATGGAGAAGATAATAGACTTTATAGTCTATTTGACTCTTCTAATGGATTGCTCATTCCGCTGCAACTATGGTTGAAATTTTATCATTTACCATATGTTCTAAATCTCTGATTTATTATTGATGAAGGCTATTGATAATTTAATTATCTTTAGTCATGATATTCTTTACTGAGCTAGTTGTGCTCACCCTTTTGCTTCACAATTCCTTTCAGGTAATAAGAGTGTAGCTGGGTCAAGCGGGGGTAACAAGGGAATAGAACGGTGGTCATCATTTAGTAGTTATATTTGGTGAAGAAAATAGGGTGAGGCGAACCCAACGTTGGAAGGGTGTTTTGTCACTATCATACAAGATGTCTAATGACATACAACCTCGTGTCATCATAGGACAGGGTTGTGCTCATCCACTTGCTGAGTATATCTATGGGCACTACCTATATAATCTTGGTGTTTGTTTGAAGTATAATTCTCAATTAGAGACAGTGGAGATAATGATAAGTCAAGAGAAGACTCACCATTGGGAAGAATATGATAGTAATCTTCTCGTTTTTCTTTGGGGTCTATTGGGTCAACCAAGGATAATTCTGTGGCCATATAATATCTATCATAACCTAGACGCGTGACCTCCCATGTACGAAGGTTTCCTTGAGCACTTTCCAAAGATTCTAATTTCTAAAACAGTTTTTGACTATACCTTTATGTAAGGTGTTATTGTGAGGTGATGTCCACGGTTGGAACATGAGTCACATTTAGTATATATTTGTATCCAAACTCACAGCATATGTGTTGTTGTATTTTGCACGACAATTGTTGTAATAAAGTTGTAGTTGTTTTCTGTACCATGTATTTGGCGACTCAGAATAAGTTGGATGGAATGAACCTATTTTGGGGTTGTTACAGTATAGAACTCCGCTATAGTGGGATGAAGCCGGTGAAAGACAATTACTAGGCCCGGAATTAGTGCAGCAGATAGCAGAAATAGTTAAAGTGATCCGAACAAGACTGTTACCAGCTCAAGATAGGCAGAAGAAATACGTCGATCCACACCGTAAAAATATTGAGTTTGAATCAGGTAGTTATGTGTTCTTGAAGGTCTCCCCCTGGAAGGGTAAGATCAGGTTCGGAAAGAAAGAGAAATTAAGCCCAAGATTCATTGGACCCTTTGAGGTATTGCGAAGAATCGGAGAAGTTGCGTATGAGGTAGCCTTACCTCCAGCACTCGAGAATGTCCACAACGTCTTTCATGTTTCCGTTTTACGACCCTACAAACTCGATTACAAGCATGTAATTGAATACGAACCCCTACATTTTGAGAAAGATTTATCTTACAAAGAAATTCCCGTTCAGATTGTCGACAGAAAAGAACAAGTTCTCAGAAATAAAGTAATATCTCCTGTTAAGGTAATTTGGAGGAACCACAATGCTGAAGAAGCTACGTGAGAACTCGAAGAGAATATGATGAAGAATTAACGGGACGAATTGACTGAGTCGTGATTCTGAGGACAGAATCCTTTTAAGGGTGGAAAGATGTGACGAACGAAATTTTGTAATAATTATTTGAATATTTATTGAATTAAATAAATATTTTTCGATGATTTAATTATTAGATTAAATAATTAATTGATGAAATTGTGGTAGATTAATTTAATTATATGTGTTATATTAATGTGGAGAATTTATATTATTCAAATTATGTAATTATGTGAACTTATTGAATTAAATGAAATACTTAATAAGCTTAATGTTATTTTAATAATTAATTAGAGATTTAATAATTTGACATAATTAATCAATGAGAAAATTAATTATGTGATTATGTGAGCCAATGAGAAATTATTATATTTTATTCAAATTAAATTAAACAAGATATTTGATTTATTATATAATTGGGTGTGACATGATTTAAACTATAGTATAAGAGAATCATTAAATTAAATGGTTTGGAGTCTATTATTGCCAGCCAAACGAGACCCTAAGAGAAGTTAGTAGCAGTTAACCCATGACGGGTTAATTGACCACCCACAACTGCGCTCAGTTTCCTTTTAATAAAAATTTTTACGTCTTATTTTTTTCATTGTTTACCAAGTCTGGAAAAATATTCAGAGAGAATTTGAGAATTTGTGAAGGAGATTGAGAGTGAGTGATTGAAGAAGCATCTGAGCCTACTAATCTACACTCTACGCTTTGGGTAATTTCTTCAACCCAGTTTTTATTTACGTTGTTTAAGTTTTATAAGAAAATGACTTTCAAGTTCTGTAAAATCTCTGTAATTGAAGAAGGAGTAAAGATTATGTGTTAATATGTTAGTATAACATGTTTTTACTATATATCGTATAATTCCATAGCATCAGTTTCATAAAAATAGATTGTAGATAGTTTATTCAAAGTTTTAGAGTATAAAAATATGGCCATATGGCCTAACATACCAAATTTGATACGTCAATCATATGTTGTATCATAAATTTACACTTATATGTAATTATGCATGTTAAAACGAAAAAAAATAAACTTCAAATGAACAGATTCGGTGTTATAATGAACCCGTAGTGTTGATTTTTATGTTTTGTATTCAAAACTTTTAAAAACATCAAGAACAGTAAATTATATGTTTTGATTCTGCAAATTATGTGTTATAACATGTTAAAATCATGCTAGAAAGGTTGAGTAGTAAGTATATGTGTATTATAGTGTTTGGGTATGTCTAATTTCGGGTAAGAATAAATTAATTGGAGGTTTTGGCCATGTTCTGCAATTTTTCACGAATTGCAGAACTGTTACTGGTTCGCCACGCCGCAGCGCCAGTCCCATGCCTTAAGGCCCGCGCCGCAGCGCCAAGGGTCAAGCCGTAATGCCATCGCGCCGCAGCGCCGAGGACAAGCCTATCTGTGGCGCCGCAGCGCCACTTTGTAGAATGTCCAGAAATGAAATTTTTCCATATTATTCAAGTCTAAGAATGTGATAGTAACCTAATCTAATGTACATAAAATTATGTTAGACGTATAATGAGATGTTAAAATAGATTCTTAACATGTCAATAACGTATTTAAGTATGGGTTGAATTATTGAACGCATAGTTAGCTTATTGTTCGTGTAGGGTAATATTATGTGACAATAAGTGTGATAATCTGACTAAGTATAGTCATAACCAAAGTTTAGACAAAAGTATGAACTTGTGATGACTAGTTACATTATAATTGACTGGTATTGTGAATGAAAATGATATGTAGGATTAAATCAAGGAACGTGTAATCTACGCACGAGGCAAGTTTCCTAACCCTACTTGTTATTATTATTCAAGTTTATAAATTACATCGAAAAAATTCTTGTTATATTTAATCAAGTTCAATTTGTTATATTAAAGATTATTTATCTTTTCAAAGTATGATTCTGTTATACAATACTTGTTCTATTGTATACCTCTCAAGATTGTTATTCAATTTAAATATCATTTATTGTTGAACCTTGTTAGACTAGTGAATCCTTATTAATTTGACTAGTCTATAGTTGATGAACGTTCTAAATTTCAGAACCTTTATTGATTTATCTAAACCAAACTTACTTTGGTGCTGACTCTATTGTCAAATTGAGATGAACAACCCTGTATAGGGATTACTTATGTGTTAGCGTTAAGATATTATGCACAGTATGGTACTAAGGGCTGATCCCCATAAGTACGAGTAGAAGAGTCCATAGTCTTATGACTATTAAAGGTTTCAAGTACAACCCTTGATAACCTAGGACATAGTTCAAGGTCTTATGACCCTCAGAAATCTTTTAATTCTTGTGATTCATTTTTGATTCAAAAGTTGAGTTTTATTCCAGAAGTCTTTGATTCACTCGCATGTTATTATATATTGGTATTTCATTGTTATACTTGTTGGCAATCGTGCTCACTCTTGCGTAATAATAACATTGCAGTTAAGAACGACAGGTCCAACGAACCTTCTACTAGCAAAGGCAAGAACAAGGTTAATAAGTGATGAAGACTTGTTGTTTTATATGATGATGTATTCCTGTTTTAGACTTATGTTAATGTTGTGTAAGACGATTAATTGTTTTCGTTTCCGCAGTTTAGATTTAAGGTTAGTATGACTTGGGATTTATGTATTTATTTCAGATGATGTAACTCCTTAAGGAGAGGATTTATTTCTATCTATTATTGCTTTCTTTTATTATGAGTAGATAGACATATGATGTTTGAATAGTGAATACAAAATCATGTGGGAATTGAAGTACCCGAATTTGGGGGTGTCACAATGAATGATTACCTAAGGAATATCTTTGGCCCGTAGTGCAAAGATGGACAGGTATTGAGATGAACATGACCAACTGGTGTACAAATGAATATCTTTGGCCCGTAGTGTAAAGATGAATATTTGATGATTGATGTTACAGGGATAAAATATTGATGATGGACTTTTAAATTCATAGATGATAGTAGATTTCATTCTATACTTAACTCTTCTAATGAGTTGTTGTTTTCGCTGCAGTTGTTGATCTAAAACTTGTTGTCTATTGTATTCTATCATATTTTATCCTGTTGAGGACTAACGATAATTTGTTCTATATTATCTTAGTCATAATATTCTTTACTGGGCTAGTTGAGCTCACCCTTTTCCTTTTTGTTCCATTTTTCTTCTCAGGAGGCGAGAATATAACGGGAACTAGTCGGGGTATAGAATGATGGTTCAAGATAGTTGTTTTAGTAGTCCTCGCTATTTTATAAGATAGTGTATCAATAATTGTAATGAGGACTCCATTTAAGTTTAAAAACTGTCTAGATGACAATATTTATATTTAAACTCACAATATATGTGTTGTCATATTTTGCAAGACAATTGTAACAATGATGTTGTAGTTTTTTTCTGTACCATGTATTTGGCGACTCAGAATAGGTTGGGTGGATTGGACCTATTTTGGGGCCGTCACACCAAACATGAAAAGAGATGGCGCAGAATGTGTCGTGAAATGTTTGACATGTTAAAGAGTCAAGGCCGAGCATCAAAGACCAAGTGGATTACTTCAACCGTTAGAAATATCGGAATGGAAGTGGGAACACATCACAGTGGATTTTGTGGTGGGTCTTCCAACTACTCAAAGAGGATGTGATGCGATTTGGGTGATAGTGGACAGACTGACAAAATCAGCACACTTTTTGCCAATAAAGATTAGATTCAATCTTGACCAGTTGGCAAAGTTGTACGTTAAAGAGATCGTTTCGAGACATGGAGTGCCAGTGTCAATTGTGTCAGATAGAGATCCGCGATTCACGTCAAACTTCTGGAAGAGACTACAAGAATGCATGTGAACACAGTTGAGAATGAGTACGGCATATCATCCGCAAACAGATGGCCAAAGCGAATGAATAATCTAGATGTTGGAAGATATGCTTAGAGATCATGGATTTCAAAGGGAGCTGGAATGAACATTTACCATTGGTGGAATTTGCCTACAACAACAGTTACCACGCAAGCATCGGCATGCCGCCTTATGAAGCATTATATGGCAGAAAGTGCAGAACTCCACTGTGCTGGGATGAGGTCGGTGAACGTCAACTATTAGGACCAGAACTAGTACAACAAACTGTGACACCCCCAAATCCTGGTACTTCATTTCCTCAAGATTTGGTGCTCATGCAATCAAAACATTCATTGCTAACTACCCATTCATAATAGAATTAAATAATAAAAGAAAACCTGCCCATACAGGATTAAACTTGAATAAAATTCTCCCAGGTTATCTAACATTTAACAACAATCATTCAAATACGGAAATTAAATAAACTTTATTACAATCTTTAAACCAGAGTCTGAAAAATAAAACTATCAAACTATTACAAGTCTTCAGTATTTGATCATCTTTCCTTCTCCCTTACTGGTACTAGGTACGTCACTAGTTTCAACTTTAGCTGTAAGAAATTTTACAGGCAAGAGTGACCAAACAAGGCCCACTTGAAATAACAACAAGTAAATCATTAAACTTTTACATCAATTGCCAATATTAGGCTCAATAGAACTAGATAATATATTCTATTAATTTTCTTAAAATCTTAACATTTTCTGAGAGTCTAATGACCACGAATCATGTCCACAGTTATAAGTAATCTTTCAACTTTAACTTTAACAGTCATAAGACTATAAGGACTCCACGTACTTAGGGGGGTCAACCCTTCGTACAATGTATTGTGCACAACCATTTCAACGCTAAGCGTAAACCTCTATTAAAAGAGTTGTTCATCTCAGTATTTAGAATACAAGTCCGCACCAAAGTAAGTTTGGTTTGTATAAGATTTCAAGGTAATTTGGAATTCAACGAACATCAACTACGGAGTAGTTGAATAAAATCCATGACATTATACTTATAAAATAATCGTAATTGAATTAATCATAGCAACTAAAATCATGCTTTAGGAATAATCTAATAGCATACAATTTGAATACCATAGCATACCTTGCTTGAATAATACTAAGCCAAGGTTAATTAGAATTGAATATTAAACATGCATAGAAATCTAGTTATGCATACTAACCAATAATTGAATTACAAGAATAACTTGTTCCATATCAAATAGTTCAATAAGACAAAGGATTAGAAAACTTGCTCAATTGTAAAAGTAGAGTTAAAGAACTTGCTCGATTATAAAATAGAGTTAGAAAACTTGCTCAATTATAAAAGTAGAGTTAAAGAACTTGCTCGATTATAAAATAGAGTTAGAAAACTTGCCTTTAGCACAAGCTACACCCTTACCACTTGAATTTCAATACCCTAAACATATATCATCGTGACATAGTTAGTCATTATCATATAACTAATACATTCATCACGTAGGTTTGATTATTCAATCACATAATCAAATTATAACATAAGTTAATCCTTAATAACATATTTATTCACAGTATAGAAACACTAAAATTAATATTTTACAGTCCTACTATTATCATATAGTGTTTCTTAAAATTTCGTGTACAAAAAATACACTGTCAGACCATTCTGCTAACTCGCGCTGCGGCGCCACAGTTTACACTGTAGGTCGCGTTGCGGCGTGGTGATGGCGCTGTGGCACGGTTCACAGGCCATTAATTGGCGCTACGGCGTGGCGCCAGCGCTGCGGCGCGAGATTTGTACTGCTGGGCCGCGCTGCGACGCCAGAGTCCAGAATCCGGCGACCAAACTCGGCAACAGCATGAACAAAAACCAAATTGGCCTAAAAACTCGAATCTAATAGACTGATTATCATGTAATTTACATATAAACTTCATATAAATATATTGTGAAGACTTCTATCATGTTTCTACTCATAAAATAATTTAAACATCAAATATACAACACCTAATTTCAATATTTTTGGCAAAAACTCTATTTTTGATATTTTCAATGAAAATCATCACTGTGATTTTGTTTTTCAATCAAAACAGAAATTTCAAAACATCATGGTTACGATTATACATACTCTATCAATTTCCATAATCAATTTATCAATTAAACAACTAATTAAACTCTAAATTTCTATTTTAAACTAAGCCATGTTCATATATATATATATATATATATATATATATATATATATATATATATATATATATATATATCATGTAAACACTGTAATATATTTTCTTCCACAAAACATATATATACATGAATTACTTTATCTATAATCATATATAAACTCATGGAATAACCTTATAATCAATAACCATACAAAACTTTATACATAACAATAATTTATCCTTTATAAAAATTTCACAGAGAACTTTTTGGAAGAAGAAAAACTACACTTTTAAAAGGAAAGATTAAGCTCCTACCTTTGATTAAGAAGATGATGACTACTTTTGATTATCAAACTTCTTTTCTTTCTCAAAACATTCAAGGATTTCTCTCAAGTTTTCTCTCCCTTTCCTTTTTCTTCTTCTTCTTCTCTTTTTCTTCTTCTGAGCTTTCTTTCTTCCTAACTCTAACATACGTAAAATAATATAACGTATAATAATAATAATATAGATATTAAATATAGGATTTTAACTGACATCTGTTATAAACTTTTGAAAATCAAAAGACATAAGGCTTGTTTGGCTAACCACTAAAAATATAACCCATTAATCCTTATACCTTGTTTGGTAAAACACAATTAGATAAAAGACTTGATAGGCATTAGGCCTTGTTTGGCAAAACTGAATTAAACACCCTTAATTTATTTTAGTAACTCATTTATAGCAAGGTTCTTAGTCACACTTTTATTTAATTAATTAATCAATTAAAACATTAATCTATTAAATTACTTTAGCACATAATTTAATATCACATAACTATAATTTCTTTTATAATTATAATTTTATTTAACCAACTAATATTTTAAATTACAATTTCTCATTTAAAATATTATAATTTATTTAAATCACTATAAGCTCTCTATCTTACTTATTAAATTAAATCATTATATAATCTCATAACAATTAATTTTCTTAGCTCCTTAACTATTTATCCAACAAATAATTAACTAAACCACATCAACTCAAATTACCATTAAATACTTATATAATTCATTAAATATTTAATATTACAAATAAATATTTAATATTTAATTATTTATTCAACAAATAAATAACTACACCACATAAACTCAAATTGAACAATTATTTATTCAACAATAAATATATCCATTAAATACTTATATAAATCAATAAATATTTAATATTACACTTTAAAATTCTGAAATGTTACATCATTCCCTCCTTACAAGGATTCTGTCCTCAGAATCACAACTCAAACAATGTAACATTCTAGAATTTTAAAGTGTAATATTAAATATTTATTAATTTGTATAAGTATTTAATGGATATGTTTATTGTTGAATAAATAATTGTTCAACTTGAGTTTATGTGGTGTAGTTATTTATTTGTTGAATAAATAATTAAATATTAAATATTAAATATTTATTTGCAATATTAAATATTTAATGAATTATATAAGTATTTAATGGCAATTTGAGTTGATGTGGTTTAGTTAATTATTTGTTGGATAAATAGTTAAGGAGCTAAGAAAATTAATTGTTATGAGATTATATAATAATTTAATTTAATAAGTAAGCTAGAGAGCTTATAGTGATTTAAATAAATTATAATATTTTAAATGGGAAATTGTAATTTAAAATATTAGTTGGTTAAATAAAATCATAATTATAAAAGAAATTATAGTTATGTGATATTAAATTATGTGCTAAAATAATTTAATAGATTAATGTTTTAATTGATTAATTAATTAAATAAAAGTGTGACTAATAACCTTGCTATAACTGAGTTACTAAAATAAATTAAGGGAGTTTAATTCAGTTTTGCCAAACAAGGCTAATGTCTATCAAGTCTTTTATCTAATTGTGTTTTACCAAACAAGGCATAAGGATTAATGAGTTATATTTTTAGTGGTTAGTCAAACAAGCCTTATGGCTTTTGATTTTCAAAAGTTTATAACTGATGTCAGTTAAAATCCTATATTTAATATCTATATTATTATTATTATACGTTATATTATTTTACGTATGTTAGAGTTAGGAAGAAAGAAAGCTCAGAAGAAGAAAAAGAGAAGAAGAAGAAGAAAAAGAAAGAGGAAAGGGAGAGAAAACTTGAGAGAAATCCTTGAAGGTTTTGAGAAAGAAAAGAAGTTTGATAATCAAAAGTAGCCATCATCTTCTTAATCAAAGGTATGAGCTTAATCTTTCCTTTTAAAAGTGTAGTTTTTCTTCTTCCAAAAAGTTCTCTGTGAAATTTTTATAAAGGATAAATTGTTGTTATGTATAAAGTTTTGTATGGTTATTGATTATAAGGTTATTCCATGAGTTTATATATGATTATAGATAAAGTAATTCATGTATATATATGTTTTGTGGAAGAAAATATATTACAGTGTTTACATGAAAAAATATATATGAACATGACTTAGTTTAAAATAGAAATTTAGAGTTTAATTAGTTGTTTAATTGATAAATTGATTATGAAAATTGATAGAGTATGTATAATCGTAACTATGATGTTTTGAAATTTCTGTTTTGATTGAAAAATAAAATCATAGTGATGATTTTCATTGAAAAGATCAAAAATAGAGTTTTTGCCAAAACACATTGAAATTGGATGTTGTATATTTGATGTTTAAATTATTTTATGAGTAGAAACATGCTATAAGTCTTCACAATATGTTTATATGAAGTTTATATGTAAATTACATGATAATCTGTTTATTAGATTCGAGCTTTTAGGCCAATTTGGTTTTTATTCATGCTGTTGCCGAGTTTGGTCGCCGAATTCTGGACTTTGGCGCCGCAGCGCGGCCAAGTAGTACAAATCTCGCGCCGCAGCGCCGGCGCCACGCCGCAGCGCCGACGCCACGCCGCAGTGCCAATTAATGGTCTGTGAACCATGCCGTAACGCCATCACCACGCCGCAGCGCAACCCACAGTGTAAACTGTGGTGCCGCAGCGCGAGTTAGCAGAATGGTCTGACAGCGTACTTTTTGTACATGAAATTTTGAGAAACACTATATGATAATAGTAGGACTGTAAAATATTGATTTTAGTGTTTCTATACTGTGAATAAATATGTTATTACGGATTAACTTGTGTTATAATTTGATTATGTGATTGAATAATCAAGCCTACGTGATGAATGTTTTAGTTATATTATAACGACTAACTATGTCACGATGACATATGTTTAGGGTATTGAAATTCAAGTGGCAAGGGTGTAGCTTATGCTAAATGCAATTTTTCTAACTCTATTTTATAATCGAGCAAGTTCTTTAACTCTACTTTTACAATTGAGCAAGTTTTCTAATCCTTTGTCTTATTGAACTATTTGATGTGGAACAAGTTATTCTTGTAATTCAATTATTGGTTAGCATGTATAACTAAATTTCTATGCATGTTTAATATTCAATTCTAATTAACCTTGACTTAGTATTGTTCAAGCAAGGTATGCTATGGTATTCAAATTGTATGCTATTAGATTATTCCTAAAGCATGATTTTAGTTGCTATGATTAATTCAATTACGATTATTTTATAAGTATAATGTCATGGATTTTATTCAACTACTCCGTAGTTGATGTTCGTTGAATTCCAAATTAACTTGAAATCTTATCCAAACCAAACTTACTTTGGTGCGGACTTGTATTCTAAATACTGAGATGAACAACTCTTTTAATAGAGGTTTACGCTTAGCGTTGAAATGGTTGTGCACAATACATTGTACGAAGGGTTGATCCCCCTAAGTACGTGGAGTCCTTATAGTCTTATGACTGTTAAAGTTAAAGTTGAAAGATTACTTATAACTATGGACATGATTTGTGGTCATCAGACCCTCAGTAAATGTTAAGATTTTTAGAAAATTAATAGAATATATTGTCCAGTTCTATTGAGCCTAATATTGGCAATTGATGTAAAAGTTTAATGATTTACTTATTGTTATTTCAAGTGGGCCTTGTTTGGTCACTCTTGCCTGTAAAATTTCTTACAGCTAAAGTTGAAACTAGTGACGTACCTAGTACCAGTAAGGGAGAAGGAAAGATGATCAAATACTGAAGACTTGTAATAGTTTGATAGTTTTATTTTTCAGACTTTGGTTTAAAGATTGTAATAAAGTTTATTTAATTTCCGCATTTGAATGATTGTTGTTAAATGTTAGATAACCTGGGAGAATTTTATTCAAGTTTAATCCTGTATGGGCAGGTTTTCTTTTATTATTCAATTCTATTATGAATGGGTAGTTAGCAATGAATGTTTTGATTGCGTGAGCACCAAATCTTGAGGAAATGAAGTACCAAGATTTGGGGGTGTCACACAAACTGCTGATGTGACACCCCCAAAATTAGGTATACATCACCCATCTTGGGTCGCCAGATACATGGTACAGAATTCAAATATAACTTACTAATATAACTGTCATGTACAATACGACAAAACATAAACTGTGAGTTTTAATACAAATATTGTCTTCTAGAGAGTATCCATACTCAAAAGGAGTCCTCATTATAATTATTATCACACTATTACATAGAATAGTGAGGACTACTAATGCTATCATCTAGGACCATCACTCTGTTCCCCGACTAGTCCCAGCTACGTTCTCATTTCCTGAAGAGAACAGTGAAAGAAAGGGTGAGCTCAACTAGCCTAGTAAGAAATATTATGACTAAGATAATGCAGAATAAATTATCATTAGTCTTCAATAATGTTAAACTGATAAAATACAATAGACATCAAGTTTAATTGCAACGGAACCAACAATCCATTAAAAGAGTCAAGTAGAGAATAAAATCTACTATCTTTTATGATTTAAAAGGTTTTTCATGACTTTTATCGCTGAGACTCAACTTAAAAAATAATCCAAATCATCAAATCATCCCCGCACTACGGCCAAGGATGTTATTTAGTATCACGACCACGAATTATCCATGCACTACGGGCCAAAGATAATCGTGTTTTCATCAACGGTCCAGCGTAAAGCACATACAGGATATTCCGACAGAATAATAAATAATGGAACCAGGTCCGGCGTAAACGTACAGATAGGATATTCCGACAGAATAATAAATAATGGAACCAGGCCCAGCGTAAACACACAGACAAGATATTCCGACAAAATAATAAAGAACAAAATAATAGAAGAATTTCACCATATATGCGGTACTTCGCATAAACAGGTTATTCCAACATAATAATAAAGAATGAAATAATAGAAGAATTTCACCAAGTATAGGGTAGTCCGCGTATACAGGTTATTCCAACAGAATAATAAATAATGGAATAACAGAAGTTCTCTTCATGAATACAAAAGAAATAATACCCCTTATGGGTACAACAAATAATATCCCTTACCGTTTTAAAGAAGAACTGAAATAAAGAAGTAGTTAAGTAGCAGAATACTTTTCTTCATTCTCTCTATAGTTTCTCTCTATAGTTTCTCTCTCTAAAGTTCAGTGAATTCGTAAGAAAATAATGAAGGAATGAGCTTCTATTTATAGGAAAATGGAATGCATAGTAACTAATCCATGAACAGTCCAGATTGATTTACTTTAATCTGACGGTCCATATTTAAAGAAAAATCTTTTAAATAAAATATAATATATTCTATTTATAGAATAACTTTAATAAAGTATTCTGTTTTATATAAAAAGATGTTTCTGTTTTATTACGTTAATAATACGAATAAAACAAAACCTCATTATCGCTAAATAATTCATATTATTAATTGACAATAATTGAATCAAACTGAGTGACTTCTCACATAAGCATTAATAATCAATACCGTGTGCTATTATGCAACCACACGTATTACTGTACTTTTACTACAGAGTAGTTCAACAGTATTAACGGTAAAACTTCCGCCATTATTTTTATAAAATATTTTTGTCGTTTTCTCAATCCGACAATAATTCCGTTGTGGGGTCTACCAATAATTGTGTCGTCGTACGAATATTCTCCGACAAAAATAATATTCCCCGACCAATCGAATATAATACAACAACTTGCATACTTTACAAAATTTATAAATACTACCCACAACTATAACATTATCTTAAATTTACACCATAATATTTAAAAAAATATTTCAAAAAAATTAAATCTTTATTCATAAAATTTGGGGTTTCACAGCTGAGTTTGTCAAACTCATCAGGACAAGATTGGTAGCAGCTCAAGATAGACAGAAAAAGTACGCTGATCAACACAGGCAAGATCATGAATTCTACGTAGGAAATTTCGTGTTCTTAAAAGTTTCTCCTTGGAAGGGGAAAATTCATTT
This sequence comes from Panax notoginseng, assembly GCA_016801055.1. Taxonomy (NCBI): domain Eukaryota; kingdom Viridiplantae; phylum Streptophyta; class Magnoliopsida; order Apiales; family Araliaceae; genus Panax; species Panax notoginseng. The sequence goes on from CM029014.1 coordinate 196,765,111, forward strand.
TGGTAAAAAGGGAAAGCTAAGCCCGATTTATTGGACCCTTCGAAGTGCTGCGAAGAGTAGGAAAAGTCGCTTACGAGGTAGCTCTACCTCCAGAGTTGGAAAACGTTCACAATATTTTTTATGTTTCGGTATTACGATCGTATAAACCCTATTACAAGCACGTGATCGAGTACGAACCGTTGCAGTTTGATAAAGACTTGTCTTATGAAGAGGTTCCTATCCAGATAGTTGACAAGAAAGAACAAGTGCTCAGAAATAAAGTTATACCTTCTGTGAAGGTGATATGGAGGAACCACAATGCTGAAGAGGCTACGTGGGAACTCGAAGATAGAATGATGAAAGATTATCCTGAGTTATTTATTTAATCTGTGTCTTCAATTCTGGGGACAAAATCTTTGTAAGTAGGAAAGAATGTGACGATTGATTTGTTTGAGTTGTGATTATGGGGACAAAATCCTTGTAAGGAGGGAATGATGTAACAATCCAGAATTCTAAATTGTAATTTTTAAATATTTATTGAATTATATAAATATTTAATGGATGTGTTTATTATTGAATAAATATTTGTTTAATTTGATTTGATTTGATTTGGTTAATTATTTGTTTAATAAATAATTAATGAGTTAAGGAAATTAATTATTATGAGATAATATTCTAATTTAATTTAATAATTAAATTAGAGAGTTGATAGGGATTAAATAGATTATTATAATATTTTTAATTTAATTTGGTAATAAAAGTGTGACAAATAACTATGCTATAAATGAGTTATTAAAATAAATTAAAGGAGTTTAATTTAATTTTTACCAAACAAGGCTTAAAGATATTAAGTCTTTAATTTTTAAAGAGTTTTGCCAAACAGAGCCCTATGTCTTTTGGATTTTTGGATTTTGAATTTTAATAATATAAATAAAATAAATAAAGTAAATCAAATAATAAATAAAATATATTTATAATCTATAAGTTATATTTTGTAACTGATATTATTTATTAAGCTTATTATGGCCATATCAGTTTCTTTTTACGCATACTTGATTATCAGTTAGGTTTTGTGTACGCATTTTAGTTATTTGCTAAGCCTAAGAAGAAGGTTTCCAAAGAGAAAATTTGAGAGAGTTTGAGAGAGAAAAGTCTATGATTCCAAAATAATTTCTGAGTTTTAGCAAAGAGTGCTCAAACAAGTGAACGTATGTTACATAACCTTAATATATATGTTTTACGGCATAATTTTCTTAAGTTTCACTGTGTATAAAGTCTATGTGTTCTTGACTATAGTATACAATTTTTACAAAATTGTCTGTAATCCACGTTCTTTATAATTGGTGATGAAATCATATGCATATGTAGTTGTAATAGTATAACTAGCATATATATGTGTGTGTGTGTGTGTGTGTGTGATTATATGTTGAATTACGTCCAAAAGAAAGGAATAGTTTTTACAGTGAATATATGTATGAACATGGCTTGTAGGAGTACTAAAATTTATATTTGATTTTGAGCTAATTGTGAAATTGAACTTTGAATATGCTAATTGGGTAAGAAATAAAGAGAATGTGGTTCAAATGAATCAATTTGGTGTATAATAAGAATTACAGCGTTAATTTTGTCAGATAATGTCAAACATGGAGTTTTGGTTTTAAAATATGGCATTAAAGGATTTAATTTTCTAAGATTGTGGTTTAGTTGTTTCGAAATCGGTATATATATATATATATATATATATATATATATATATATATATATGGGTAATGTTTATGAGTAATCTATGTAAGTTATAAGTGTTAATTTAGGTGCTAGCAATGTTAAACAGCCAAACAAATTAGCTTTGTTCTGTTCTTCGTGCTCGATTCTGTAACTCGGAGCCTTAGCGCCAAAATCAGCGCCCCAGCTCTAAACTTCGCGCATCAGCGCCAAAGTCAGAGCCGCAGCTGCAGCCTTCGTGCCGCAGCACCGGCCCATGGCATGTGATTCGCGTCGCAATGCCAACACCGCGCCGCAGCGCCGACCACAGTACAAACTGTGGCGCCACAACGCCGGTTAGCAGTATGGCCAGGAATGAGTTTTCTTTTACACAGAGTCTATAATTGTTGATATAATGCAATACTATGACTGTTAAAAATATAATTTTTGTTATTGTGGTATCATAGTGCTAAGAATGAGCATATTATTAATAATTAACGAGTTTTATTACTAATGTAACTTGATTATGTGGTTCAAAATCAAGCCATACATGAAATAGGTACTTATTTGTATACAGAGTATCTGTAGTGGCTAATTGTATCCTAATGATATGTGATTAGGATATTTTGAATCAAACTGTTACAGTCTAGCTTACACGTAAGGAAAGTTTTTTAAACCTTATCTTTGGATATTAAGCAAGTTTCCTTACCCTGTCTCGATTACAGTTACACAAGTTTTCTAACTCTGAACTTTCGTTGAGCAAGTTTCTTAACTCTAATTATATCGTGCAAGCTCTTAAACCTTATATCTTGATAATGAGCAAGTTTCTCTAATCTTTAACTTGTTATTTTAGCATGCAAGTTTCTACATTCTGATATACTAATGTTGAACAAGTTTTATCGTTCAATTTACTATTTGTTATGCATGCTCAGTACTCAATTCTAAATAACCTTAGCTTAATATTGTTCAAGCAAGGTATGTTATGTTATTCAAATGCTTATGCTCTTAGATTATTCCTAAAGCATGACCATAGTTTACAATGTTGATTCACTTATGATTTATTCCATAGCATAATGTGATTACCTTTTTATTCAACTAATCCTTAGTTGATGTTCGTTAAACCTAAATTACCTTGAAACTTATCCAAACCAAACTTACTTTTGGTGCGGACTCGTATTCTAAATGCTGAGATGAACAACCCTATTATAGGGGATAATTTACGCATAGCGTTGAAATGTTTGTGCACAATACATTGTACGAAGGGCTGATCCCCCTAAGTACGAGGAGTCCCTATAGTCTTATGACTGTTAAAGTTTAAGTTGAAAGATTACTTATAACTATGGACATAGTTCGTGGTCTTGTGACCCTCAGATATATATTTCAGATTTTGATTATCATTGATAGAGCATATTGTTAAGTTCTATTGAGCCTATTTTTTGGCATTTGTTATGAAGTTTTATTCATTGTCATTTCAAGTGAGCCTTGTTTGCTCACTCTTGCTTATATACATATTACAACTAAACTTGAGAAGGTCGATGTACCTAGCACCAGTAAAGGGAAAGGAAAGATGAACAAATATTGAAGACTTGTAAACATGTTAACTTTTAATATTGTCAGACTTTATTTTAAATCTTGTGATGTAATTATTTAATTTTTCGCATATGATGTTTGTATTTAAGGTTAGATAACCTGGGAGATTTTATTGAGCTTATTTATGTAATCCTTTAATGGGAAGGTTTATTATTAAATTTTATTATGATTGGGTAGTTAGATATGAATGTTTTTATCAAGTGAACACCAAATCTTGTGGGAATGAAGTACCCGGATTTGGGGGTGTCACAGGAGATGCCGACTTAGATGATCAGAAATATTTGGACTATTTGCATATGTTGGATGCATTTCCTAGAGTGAGTATATTCAAGGTGCCATTCGAGCCATTACATACGGAAGAGAAAGTATCGGTACGAATGAAACTCTCATTTAAGGAACCACCCACTCTTGAGCTAAAGTCTCTTCCTAAACACCTCAGGTATGCATTTTTGGGTAATTCTGATTCTTTACCTGTTATTATTGCATCTGCACTTAATGATTTGCATGAAAGTAAGTTACTGAGGGTACTTCGAGAGTACAAGTCTACAATAGGATGGACAATTTTTGACATTAAGGGAATAAGCCTTTCATTCTGTATGCAAAAGATACTCTTGGAAGAGGAGGCAAAAATAATAATGGAACAACAAATAAGGTTCAATCCAATTATGAAAGAAGTTGTGAAGAAAGAAATTTTCAAATGGATGGATCTTGGGATAATATACCCTATTTCAAATAGTTCATGGGTGAGTCCAGTTCAGTGTGTCCCGAAGAAAGGTGGGATGATGGTTGTGACTGATGATGATAATGAATTAATAACGACTAGGACAGTGACCGGATGGAGGGTATACATGGATTACATAAAGCTTAACAAGGCAAACCGGAAGGATCACTTTCATTTACCTTTTATCGATCAGATGTTGGACCATTTAGCTGGACATGAGTACTATTGCTTGTTGGATGGGTATTCAGGGTATAATCAGATAATGATTGTACCAGAAGATCAAGAGAAGACTACATTCACGTGCCCGTATGGAACCTTTGCTTTCAGGAGGATGTCATTCGGGCTGTAGAATGCACCGGCAACCTTTCAAAGATGTACGATGGCTATATTTTCAGACATGGTGGAGTGCAATGTTGAATTTTTTATGGACAACTTTTCAGTATATGGGAATACTTTTGACAGTTATCTTGAGAATCTGGTTATGGTATTGAAACGCTGCGTGGAAACTAATCTTGTGCTGAACTAGAAAAAATACCATTTCATGGTCGAAGAAGGAATCATTCTTGGGCACAAAGTCTCTGCGAAAAGGTTGGAAGTTGACCGGGCAAAGTTGGAAACAATTGAGAATCTTCCACCTCCAACCTCAGTTAAAGGAATTCACAGTTTTCTTGGGCATGCTGGATTCTACCGCCGGTTTATCAAAGATTTCTCAAAGATTACAAAACCACTATGTAGTCTATTAGAGAAAGAGGCAATTTTCAGATTTGATGAAGAATATTTGACGGCTTTTGAACAGTTGAAGAAGAAGTTGACAACAGCTCCCATAATCATAGCATTGGATTGGACGATGTCGTTTGAATTGATGTGTGATGTTAGCGATTACGCGGTAGGGGCTATTTTGGGACAATGCCGAGACATGATATTTTATGCTATATACTATACAAGTAAAACTCTCATGGATGCTCAATTGAACTACACAACTACCGAGAAGGAGTTACTTGCGGTCGTGTATGCCTTTGACAAATTTTGCTCATACTTGATAGGAACAAAGGTTGTTGTATACACGGACCATTCGGCGATTCGATATCTAATTTCCAAGAAAGATGCAAAGCCTAGGCTTATCCAATGGAGTCTACTCCTTTAAGAGTTCGATTTAGAAATCAAGGATATGAAGGGGACAGAAAATTAAGTAGCTAATCATCTTTCAAGGTTGGAAAATCCAGACAAGGACAAGGCAAATAAATGTTTGATCAACGAGTTGTTTCCAGACGAATATTTATTTGGGGTAAATTCAGAATTTCCATGGTCTACGGATTTTACTAACTACTTGGTGAGCAAGATCCTTCCTCCAGACTTGACACGTCAATAGAAAAAGAAATTCCTACATGATGTCAAGTGGTATATGTGGGATAAGCCTTATCTCTTCAGACAATATGCGGATAAGATGATTTGTCAATGCGTGCCCCACAGTGAAGTTAAAAACATCTTGCACGCATGCCACACATCTGTATATGGGGGACACTATGGAAGTGAGCAAACAACGAAAAATATTCTTCAGGCATGATTCTACTGGCCAACTATGTTCAACGATGCCCACCAATTTGTAAAAAGTTGTGATAGATGTCAAAGAGTGGGTAATATTTCAAAAAGGAATGAGATGTCGCTCAATAACATCTTAAAAGTTGAAAATTTTGATGTATGGGGGATTAACTTTATGGGACCTTTTTCACCTTTATACAATAATCTATACATCTTGGTAGTTGTGGACTATGTGTCGAAGTGGGTTGAAGCTATAGCACTCCCAACGAATGATGCCAAAGTTGTTTTGAAATTCCTTCAGAAAAATATCTTCACGAGATTTGGCACGTCGAGAGCAATTATAAGTGACGAGGGAAGTCACTTCTGCAATAAGTTCATTACAGCTCTCTTGGCAAAATTTGGGGTTAAGTACAGGATTACAACGACTTATCATCCCCAAACGAGTGGCCAATCTGAAGTTTCAAATAGAGAGGTGAAACGAATTTTAAAGAAAGTGGTGAATCCGAACAGAAAAGACTGGTCTATGAAATTGGATGACGCTCTATGGGTTTATCGAACAACACACAAGACACCAATTGGTATGTCTCCGTATCAACTTATTTACGGGAAAGCGTGTCACCTCCTGGTTGAACTCCAACACAAAGCATACTGGGCCATTCAGAAGTTGAATTTTGATCAAAAAGCTGCGGGCGAGAAAAGATTACTGTAACTTAATGAGCTAGATGAGTTTCGTTTACAAGCCTACGAAAACTCTAAGTTATATAAAGAAAAGGTCAATAAGTGTCATGATCAGAAGATTTTGAATAGGAAGTTTGAATCGGGCCAAGCTGTGTTATTGTACAACTATTGACTGAGATTATTTCTCGGGAAACTCAAATCACGATGGTCGGGGCCATTCACTATCAAAACAGTCTTCCAACATGGCGCCGTTGGACTCTATAGTCGGAATCCACTAGAAATATTCAAAGTCAACATGCAACGTCTAAAACATTATTGGGGTGGTGACATCGACAATCAAGCCACCACGACCACTCTTGCCGATGCTCCATGACACAGGGAGTAGTCAGGCTGAAAGACTTAAAAACAAGCGCTCATTGGGAGGCAACCTAATTTTCTTGTTAATTAAAGTATTTATTTTCATATTGTGTAATTCAGTAACTTAGTAGTAGTTTTAGTATTCAATAGTTCAAATTTTTTACAATTCATAGGTTAGTAATTAAGTAGCTTGTTATTGTGTGGTTACTTAATACATTCCTGCTCAATTTGTCTGCAATTAACTTAAATCATGGGTTTTAATTGTTTTCGGGGTCAAAGGGGGAAGTTGTACCTGTGTGCAGGTCAGAAAAACGAATCCAAAAAAAAAATGGCAGAACAAAGACCCCGCACCGGCGGGGGTATTATAGGCCTGACATGCCACCCCGGCTGGGGGGCTCTCTGTATCTGCCCGCCCCGGCGGGGGTACGAGACTCATAATTTTTTTTAAAGAGGCTCTTCTGTAGATCATGCCCTCACTTTCATCTATCAAACCCGAAAACCATCACACCTCAAACCCCACGAAATCCCACCATAATCTCCCACTTCACATCAAATTTGTCATCTACTGCTATCCTATATAAACCTAACTCTTACTTCATACATTCCACACCACATACGCATCAAATTCTTATATTATCAAACACAAAACCTAGGGTTTCTCATTAGTTTTGGTTTTCAAGCAAAGAAAGAGGGGAAAAGCTCTACAATTGGTAGTCCACCACCTCAATCTCATCACAGAGTGAAGAAATCAGTGTGGGTAAGCATCTAAGTCAGTTTTTCATCATATTTGGCAATTGTTCTTCAATTTGGGACAATGTGGGTCCATGTGCATGTAAGACCCCGTATTTTATGAAATGAAAATATTCAATTTTCTTATAATTATTATTCTATTTAGTAAATGGTTAAATTAATAAAAAGTTAAAGTTAAGGGTGATATATGAACATTTTTCAAAGTAAGTAAGTTGTCATAAAATAATCATTGATAAAAGTACAGTGATATGCGTGGTTGCATAGTAGCACATGGTATTGTATAATATTTTTTATTATTGATGCTTACGTGAGAAATCACTCAATTTATTCAATTATTGCCACAGTAATTGCTGTATAGTATCTCACGTTATTGATTCAATTATTGTCATAATATTTTATATTATTAAATTAATAATTGAGACAACAAAGTTATTCTTATTATTATTTGTATTATTGACAATGTCTAGAAAGTTTTATCGAGGAAAGGGGTTTGGTCACCTAATTCCTCGCCAATAGGGAGAAATCCTTTTCGGAAAGCCCCCTCTTTCCCGGGAGTGATCTAGTTGTTAATAGTGTGGATTATAATATTAATGATGAATGTTATTAAAAATTAAATTTGAGTTCGGAGTTGAATTTGGAGATGCAGACTAGATATTTGAGTCCGGAATGATGAAATTAGTAAAAATAAACTATAAACACAAAATTTGTCGGGATTGACTTTTTGGTCAGAAAGTCAACAGTTAACTTTTTCAGAAAAAGTCAAACTTCAAAATTTCAAAGATCAAATTGTTGATAAACATATTTTTATTGTGTTGGGATTATTAGTGTTAGTGAAAATCGACATTTATTTCGATAATAGTTGATTTTTGGATGTTAAATTGACCAAACCGGTAATTAATCGGATAAATGAGTAATTAATTGTTATTAGTTCACATGCAAATAACTATTTGTTCACATGCATGGAACTATTAGTTCACATGTATGTACTATTAGGAGAGGTTGTGCAAGATTGATAATACTCGAAGGACTAAATTAAAAATGGAGGCAAAGATGAAGGAACTAAACTATAATAATTCGAGCCCCTAAACGTGCAATTATCGAAACTATGTGTTTTCCTATAAATAGAAGCTCATTTCTTCTTTCATTCTCACCAATTCACTAAAACTCATAAGAGCAATTATAGAGAGAAACTATAGAGAGAAAGAAGAAGAGTATTCTGCTACTTCATTATTGTAGTATCCAGTCTTCTACTAAGGTAAGGATTGTTATTTCTATTCATACAATACTATTCATTCATACGGTACTATTCATATATACGATACTATTCACTAAATACTATTCATGGGCACTATTCATATATACGGTACTATTCATACAGTACTATTCATTCATACGGTACTATTCATAGGCACTATTCATAAATACGGTACGATTCTCAAAATACTATTCACGGGATACAATTTACGAAGTACTATTCATGGGATACTATTCACGGGGTACTATTCACAAAGTACTATTCAAGATAAAAATTAATTTCTTTTATGTCCAAATTATTTTTGATACATGAATATTATTCTTAAATTTTACTCCACAAAGCAGTTATCATATTGATAATTTGGATATTTTTAAACTCTGGATAAATTTAAAGTCTTTAATATTTATCCTTGATTTCGTTTGATTGATGCTTATATCATTGTCATCATCCTAATGCTTATATTGTAACAAAAGTCATCTTTGGTCTGTAGTGCATATATGGACTGTTGATTATTGGTTTTACAGTTGCATATCTTTGGCTTACATGTAAAGATGGACTGTTGATTATTATTTTTATAGTTGTATATCTTTAGCTTACGTGCAAAGATGAACTATTGATTGATAGCTTTGGCCCGTAGTGCAAAGATAGATAGGTGTATGACATGATCACGACCACTGGTGATACTAACGAATATCCTTGGCCCGTAGTGTATGGATAATTCGATGATGTGTTTGGCAGGATCATGACCATTAGTTAATAGTTGAATGTCTTTAGCCGTAGTGCAATGACAGACAATTGATTATGATCATAACCATTGGTTTTATAGTTGAATATCTTTGACCCGTAGTGCAAAGATAGACAACTGATTGATATGATCATTGTTATTACATTTGAACATCTTTAGGCTTTGGGGTAAGGATATTGAGTAAACGTTCTATTAAGCCTTTGTTGTGACGCCCCCAAAATTAGGTATACATCACCCATCTTGGGTCGTCAGATACATTGTATAGAATACGAATACAACTTACTAATACAACTGTCGTGTACAATACGACAAAACATAAACTATGAGTTTGAATACAAATATTATCTTCTAGAGAGTATTCATACTCAAAAGGAGTCCTCATTACATTTATTAACACACTATTACATAGAATAGTGAGGACTACTAACTAATACTATCATTCGGACCATCACTCCGTTCCCCGACTTGCCCCAGCTACGTTCTCATTTCCTGAAGAGAACAGTGAAAGAAAGGGTGAGCTCAACTAGCCCAGTAAGAAATATTATGACTAAGATAATACAAAATAAATTATCATTAGCCTTCAACAATGTTAAACTGATAAAATATAATAGACATCAAGTTTAACTGCAGCGGAACAAGCAATCCATTAAAAGAGTCAAGTAGAAAATAAACTCTACTATCTTTTATGATTTAAAAGGTTTTTCAACACTGTGATCGCTGGGACTCAGCTTAATAAAATAATTCACATCATCGAATCACCCCTGCACTACGGCCAAGGATATTCGTATATTCATTAATGGTCATGATCATGCCAACAACTGTCCATCAATGCACTACGGGCTAATGAGGACTTTTACCACATCATTCGTAACATTACGGTCATGATTACACCGAATAATCCCTGGTCATAATCTTACCAAGTCCATCTATGCACTACAGGCCACAGATGACTTTCAATATTTTATAAACATGAGGATGATGACAATGATATAAGAATTCAATAAAACAAGTTTAAGAATTAATTTATCCAAGAATTAACAACGTCCAAATTGTCAACATGATACTGCTTTGTGGAGTAAAATTCAAGAATACTTAGAAGAATATTTTCATGAAAAGATACTGGATGAACCGCAATTATCAAAGATATTCAACTAATTTCATGGAGTATAGAAGTCAAAACTTAACCAACTGAGTATAATAAAGAATTGAATAACAAAAGAAATCACCCGGCATGCGATAGACCGCACAGACAGGTTATTCCAACAGAATAATAAATAATGGAATCAGGTCCGGCGTAAACGCACATACAGGATATTCCGACAGAATAATAAATAATGGAACCAGGTTCGGTGTAAAACACACAGACAGGATGTTCCAACAAAATAATAACAAGACGGAACCAGGTCCGGTGTAAAACACACAGACAGGATGTTCCAACAGAATAATAATAAAAACAAAATCAGGTCCGGTGTAAAACACACAGACAGGATGTTCCAACATAATAATAATAAAAACGGAACCAGGTCCGGTGTAAAACACACAGACAGGATGTTCCAACAGAATAATAGAAGAATGTCACCAAGTATAGGGTAGACCGCGTATACAGGTTATTCCTACAGAATAATAAGAAATGGAATAACAACAGTTCTCTTCATGAATAAGAAAGAATAACACCCCTTACCGTTTTAAAGAAGAGCTGAAATAAGGAAGTAGTTAAGTAGCAGAATAATCTTCTTCTTCTCTCTCTATAGTTTCTCTCTCTAGAGTTCAGTGAATTCGTAAGAAATAATGAAGGAATGAGCTGCTATTTATAGAAAAATAGAATGCATAGTAACTAATCCATGAACGGTCCAGATTGATTACTTTAATCTGACGGTCCATATTTAAAGAAAAATCTTTTAAATAAAATATAATATATTCTATTTATAGAATAACTTTAATAAAGTATTCTGTTTTATATAAAAAGATATTTTTATTTTATTACGTTAATAATACGGATAAAACAAAACGTCATTATCGCTAAATAATTCATATTATTAACTGACAATAATTGAATCAAACTGAGTGACTTCTCACATAAGTATTAATAATCAATACCGTGTACTACTATGCAACCACACGTATTACTGTACTTTTACTATCGAGTAGTTCAACAGTATCAATAGTCAAACTTCCGTCGTTATTTTTAATAAAATATTTTTGTCGTTTTCTCAATCCGACAATAATTCTGTTGTGGGGTCCACTAATGATTGTGCCGTTGTACGAATATTCCCTGTTAAAATGAATATTCTCCGACCAATCGAATATTATACAACAACTTGCGTACTTTGTAAAATTTATAAATATTACCCACAACTATAACATTATATCAAATTAACTCCATAATATTCAAAAATGATATTTATAGAAAATTCATCTTTATTTATAAAAGTTGGAGGCAAGAAGAAACTGTTGATTTACATGATTATAAATATGAATTATAAATTTAACTGTAATCTTTAGTGGTTCAGGTGAACACAGGTGATGAAAGTTCTCTTTGTCTTGGGTACAATAAAGAACTATTGATGAGTATTACAGGAATGAAATATTAATGATGGACTTTTAATTTGGAGGAGATAGTAGACATTATGTTCTACTTGACTCTTCTAATGGATTGTTGATTCCACTGTAATTATGGTTGAAAACTGTTATCATCTACCATATGTTCTAAATCTCTGATTTATTACTGATGAAGGCTATGGACAAATTAATTATCTTAGTCATAATATTTCTTACTGGGTTAGTTAAGCTCATCCTTTTGCTTTCATTGTTAGGAAATGAGAACGTAGCCGAGACTAGTCGGGGAATGGAGTGACGGTCCGAGATGGTGGCTGTAGTGGTCCTTACTATTCTATGAAATAGTGTGATAATAAATGTAATGATGACTCCATTTAAGTTTGAATATTGTCTATGAGAAAATATTCATGTCAAAACTCTCAGCTATATTTTGTCGTATTTTACACGATAGTTGTATAACTAAGTTTGTATTTAAATTCTGTACCATATATTTGACGACTCAGAATGGGTGATGTATACCTATTTTGGGGGCGTCACAATGTACGCCAAGTGTTTGAGGAATTATACAAGTGAAAGTTTGGGGGAGATTGTGCACTTCATTGTGATATAATGGCACTGAAAACATTGGTTAAACGTCAACGGGGAAAAGGATCTTCACCACCAACACGCAACTTCGACAAACGGTAATTTGTTAGTGCCCTAGCAGCTAAAAAATATGAGTACTTTACACCAAATGCGTTGACACCAGAGAGAGGGTTAAGACCGGATTCTTTTGATGGGAAAATGAGGCGACAAATTATTGAACAAGGTTGGGACACGTTTACAGACCAACCAGACCCGACCGTAGTAACAGTGGTGAAGGAGTTTTACGCTAATGCAGAGGATAAAGCACCTTTTGTTGCATTTGTTCGTGGCAAACAAGTTCCATTCGGTCCAGAGGCTATCAATGAATACTACAATGTGGTTGCCCCAACTGTTTGCCAATGTGCCCAACTAAGAGATAGCAACCCCAATTATGATCAGATACTTACTGAGATATCAAAGACGGAAACAACGTGGGTGAAAGGGAAGAAAGGTGGAACTTTTTTCATGAGTAAGGATTTAAGTTTGTATGGTAAGATTTGGTATGCATTCCTGTGCGTAAAATTATTTCCATCCACACACACAAGTGAGGTGACTAAAGAAAAGGTTTTACTCATGTATGCCATTGTGAAGGACTTTGATATTGACGTTGGTGCGATCATCAGTTTCTCAATCATGTTGCTTGCGCGGGCCATTCTCTGGGGGGTTGTCACACCCCTCCCTTATATGTGGACTGTGTCGACAGTTAGGAGTTCGATGGTCAGCAGATAAGCCCGTGCAATAGCCACTCCAGATGCTAGATTCAAGTCTGATTGCTCGATACTCAGTCTGGGCTAGAGGAGAGTCACATCCTAGAGAGCTAGGACTTATATTTCCCGATGCTCTTGAGGAGGACGAGGCCAAAGATACCCTCTGAGGATGATGAATTTAAAGTTGATGAGATGTCTGAGGGAGCTGAGGAGGTTAAAAGGGGTCATCAGTCTACCAAATATATGTTCAACACTAAGTTTAAAAGCTTCCAGAGACATATTGATGAGAGAGACATACAAGAGGATAGGAAGTTGAAGAGAATTGCAGCACAACAAGATCATGCATTTGCCACGAAAAATGCTTTTAATGCTTTGTTGGCAGAGGCATTTGGCAGAATGAATCCAACTGCTACTGACCAGTTCCAATTTTTGACTCCACAACCGTTACCAGCCTATCCACCATCAGATTCTGACGTTGAGGAGATGCCACCACCCCCGGCTTAGCCGATACAGGGAAGTTCTCATGTGCTTTATGGATATATGTTAACAATGAGGGCATTATTTCTATTAAGTTTGGGGGAGTCTTAGTTATCTATTTATTGTTTAGTTATGTTTATGTTACATATGTCATATGTTAGTTTACACGTGTTAGTTAGTTATTTTTGCATTTATTAGTTCATGCTAGTTCATGTTTGCATTACATGTTAGTTGCATCATTAGTATAGTGTAGTTATGATTTTATAGTTTAGTAGTTTAATTATGTAAATAATAGTTTCTGTTTTTGTTAAGTTATCTAAAACTAATAATCAAAAATCTCAAATATATTAGTTAGTTTATTGTTTTTATGTCGTATTTAGTTCATATTTACATGATTCCAGCTTTTAGATGGTTAAAGTTTGTTTGATGCCAATGATGAGATTGGAATTGCATAGATAAGATTAGTATTGAATGGCAAGGCTTTGATGTAATTTCTTATCATGATCTAAATCTTTGTCTATTTGAAACTGGTATAATCAGGATAGCTCCATAATAATGACTATGTTGTCTGATTGGGTTTAAATTTACACATAATTGATTTCTTAAGGATAATGTTAGTTTGAATGAAAGAAAGTCTTGAATAAGTGGTGATGGCTAACATTAGACAGAAACCTGAGTTTGGGGGAAAACTTGGGATATATTTGTTTTTTAAAAAAGAATGAAAAGAAAGAAAAGAAAAAAAAGAATGAATAAACACCGTGGCTAGTCTAGTTCTGTGGCCTTTGTTACTTGAGTAAGTAAGCCCGAGGGGATGTCTCTACACCCAGCGCCCTAAAATCTAAGGGTTTAGGAGTAGTTGGTCGAAAGCTCGCTAATGGGTAACACTGAAATGCCTAAGAGGACTAGACATTGTACAACCATGAGTGAAATAAAAAGTAAAAAACGGGAAAAAGAGTGAAAAGCCCCGTAAGGGAATAAGAAAGCAAAAATATTCCATTCTGACTCCTAAACGTGGTATATGTTTGGTTTTAGCTGGATCTTGCTTGTTTTTTGATTTTTTGACTTTCAGCTGTTTGATTCCTTTAAAGAGGCGTATTATGTGTTTTATTTAATTTTCTATCAGTTAACATGGTTGTTGAGCACACACGCACTATATCAGTCATAACAGGGTAAGATTTGGTAATTAATGTGAGGTTGTTAATTTGTCTTGGAAAGATGTACTGACATGTCTATTGTAGTTTCTCTGAGGTAATTTGAATAGATTATGTTCTGTCTGATAGTTGGATTCGTAGGCATGTAGTTTGCTGCATTGCATTGCATTCTGTTGTGCTCGAGGACAAGCACGGTTTAAGTTTGGGGAAATTTGATGAGTGGGTTTCATACCTACTAATTGGATGCCTTTTCGGACTTAAACAATGCTTAATCCATTTATTTTAGTATCGTTTTATGTGTTTGTGCTTGTTTTGTGTGCAGGTTTTAATATGTGTTAGCTAAGGCATGATGGTGGCAATGTGGCAGGAATCAGCATGCAATTGCAAGGAAATTAGCAAGATACTTAGTATAGCCCGCCGGGGCGGGCCCTTTTACAAAGCAAACCCTCGCCGGGGCAGGGGTGTACATGTTTCAGAGATTTAACACCCCGCCGAGGCGGGGGTTCCCAAGCCTAAATAGCCCGCTGGGGCAGGGGTACACGGTTAAGAAAGAGGAGTTATGATGCAATTCTACTACTGTCGTGGCGTAGCTTGATGGACTTTGGATACGATTGGGACTGAAAAGAGTACGTATCTAGCTGCGATTACAGAGACTTAAGCTATACAATTTCATCCATTCAACAAGAAATCACTCAATTACAACTTTCAAGCCTTAATTTGAGAAGATTATGGAGGAACATAGCAAAGAAACAAGGAACTCGAGGATTACAGATTGGAGTGAAGAGAATGGTGGTTCTATTACTATTCTTGTTCTTTAATTTTAGTTTTGTAATTGAGATGATGGTTTCTTTAATCTATTTAGTGTTTTTTCCATTAGTTATGAACTAATTCAACTTATTAAGTCTACAATGGATCTTTAAGTGTAACAAGGATTATCATGCTTTGATTTCAATTTAGTAAAGCTAATTTTCAATTCATCTATTATGATTTGTGCATAATTTATGAGTTACTTGATCACCAATTCTATTTGAACTTGTATGAATTCGAGAGATGAAATATGAGTTTAGACTTAGTCATAATAGCATGTGTTTGTGATTTTTGCGTTTGATGAAATTCATGGTGTATGTTTAGAATAGAGATATACCTATGCATCGCATGTAATCATATGAGAACTTGGGATTTAAACCTTCTTTAATTTTAATTCACATAGAGATATAGTGAATTAGTTAATTAGGGTGTTTGGCTTAATTCTATCATCTGTAGATTCAAGTTGATATAGGTTTAGTGCATCAAGAGATGGTTAATTCTACTTTTGTGTTCTTGATTAATGAACTGGAATAGTTAATTGGATTAAAGAGAAGTATGATAATCTGAGTGAAGCATAAAGTGAAGTTGTAGGCTTAATTATCCATTATCTGAGTAAAATTTGTGGTTGTTAGTTGATATTTATTTTGTTTATTAGTTTTTCATTTTTCTTATCAATTAATTCAGTTAGTTTAATAAAATTGAAATAATACAAAGCTGGTAATTGTTAGATTAAAATTGAATTCTGTCTCTGTGGGAACGATACTTAACTTATCATTATATTACTTGTTGATCACGTATACTTGCGTACTGTGCTTAATTAGATTACACCCAACATAAATTGATGGCATGTGGCTAAAAAAGTACTTATGTGTAATATTGAGTCTCAATTTAACATTTATTCCATTAATTTTCTATACCAAAAATGGTAAATAAAAGACCATTATTTTTTAAAGGAAAATTTAATACATTACAAACTCATCTTGAAAAAAAATCATCAATAATCAGTATAATGATAAATATTTTAAAATGTATAAATGTACTACTAATTAAAATCTTGTTATTTAATAATCATCAATAATCAATATAATGACATTTTTATCATTTTCGGTATAAAGAATTAAGACTTAATTATAGATTAATTGTGACAAACCAAAAATTTATAAGATCTTGAACGATTAAATTAAACGTTAAAGAATAAAACCTATACTTGAAATAGAGGAATAATTAAAAAAAATTTGAGAAAAACCTATATGGTTTGGAATTTTTAAGCAATGCAAAGAAATTAAATGTGAATGAAAGAAATGAGAAGATAGAGAGTAAAAGTGAGAAAATATGGGTTACAAAAAAATTCAAAATCTTACAATGGATTTATATGTATACTTGGAGGTATATTAAGAATAAGGTATTGTGATACCTTTAAATTTTATGTGAATTAAATAGTGAAAGAGATTATGTAATAATGTATTAGGAAATGTTATTAAGGAAATAAATTTCAAATGAAGAGATATTATAAGTATAAAGTGAATGTGTATATGTATAGGTACATATATACTTAGTGATGTGCTATATATATTTTAGCAAGAAAAATGATTAATTAAATTAATCATACAAGAATATTAGGTCACATTAATTATTTATCCATGTATTTAATACTTTGTGACTTGTGTGGAATATGTATGTGATTAAATAAATATGTGTATGTATGTGTGTGTGTGTGTGTCTATATATATATATATATATATATATATATATATATATATATATATATATATATAAAGAGAAATAAAAAAAGAAAAACAAGTCTAATTGGATTATAAAATTTAATGTACATGAGTAATTATTTAGGGTGCTTTACAATAATATACAATATTTAGTAAGTAATTACACTATTAGTGCATCAACAAAATAATTACAAAAATAATATACTTTCTATATTTATTTACAATATTAGTGCAATTATGATTCTTATCCACTTTTCTTTTTTCTCTCTCTTACTTTCCTCTTTCATCTCTGAAAACTCTATTCTCGTTAATGGTTTCACCTCTCTTACTTTTCTTTTTCATCTCTTCTTTTCCCATTAATGATTTCTTATTCCAGTCCTAAATCTGTATTATGGTATGAAAGAGGACTAAATCTTATTGATTTTAGTTATCTGATTTCTTATTCCAGTCCTAAATCTGTATTATGGCGCTATTAACATCATCTGTACAATCCAATGTTTTCTCCTATATCTTATGTTCCAACAACGAGGTCATTCTTCTCTCTTTCAGCATTCAAGGGCAACAAACCAAACGACGTAAAGCTTGGATAATTTATGAGTATAAAGATGTAATTATACCTTGGAACAAGACCACTATGGGTGAGTCTTGGAGCTGCAATTTCGATCCGAATAGCATTTGGGAATGCTTACAATTTAGTGTTATTAGTTTACCAATTTATTTTGAATGTGATACAGTTGGTAGCCAAACCTTCATGCAATGGGTAGCCAAACCTTCGTACCAAGGTAACCAATTTAGTTTTATTAAGTTACCAATTTATTTTGAATGTGATGCAGTTGGTAGCCAAACCTTCAAGCAGTTAGTTGCCAAACTTTCAGACCAAGGTAACCAATTCATACTGCATGTGTGGAGTTAGATTGGTTACCTTGGTATAAAGGTTTGGTTACCTTGGTATAAAAAGTTTGGCTACCAATTGCATCACATTCAAAATAAATTGGTAACCTAATAACACTGAATTGGTTACCTTGGTATGAATGTTTGACTACCAACTGCACTTTGAAAAAATTATCAAATAAAGCCTGCCTTTTAGCCAACTAAAAATATCAAACTCTTTTCAAAGCCTGCTTGCTTTTTGCAAATAAGCCTCAAAACTCAGAAGCTGCTGTGTTTTCAGAATTAATCTCGTTTTCTCTCTCTCCAACTTTATGTCTTCCTCCATAAAATCCGGCGACCCACAAAATCAAACCAAATGGGTGGATTTAAGTTGACTGTAGTTTAAGTCGGTATCCCTCAAAGCAAGGAAGATGAAAGCCAAAGCCAGAGCCTATCAAAGGAGGATATGAGTTCATTTTATAATGAGCAAAAAGTACAACCATGTCATCTCAGCTCATCCATATATTATGGATGTGACGCCCCCAAAATTTCCTATACGTCACCCATCTTGGGTCGCCACTTACAACGTACAGATTACAAATACAACTTACTAATACAACTGTCGTGTACAATACGACAAAACATAAACTGTGATTTTGAATACAAATATTATCTTCTAGAGAGTATTCATACTCAAAAGGAGTCCTCATTACATTTATTAACACACTATTACATAGAATAGTGAGGACTAATAACTAATACTATCATTCGGACCATCACTCCGTTCCCCGACTTGCCCCAGCTACGTTCTCATTTCCTGAAGAGAACAGTGAAAGAAAGGGTGAGCTCAACTAGCCCAGTAAGAAATATTATGACTAAGATAATACAGAATAAATTATCATTAGCCTTCAACAATGTTAAACTGATAAAATATAATAGACATCAAGTTTAACTGCAGCGGAACAAGCAATCCATTAAAAGAGTCAAGTAGAAAATAAACTCTACTATCTTTTATGATTTAAAAGGTTTTTCAACACTGTAATCGCTGGGACTCAGCTTAATAAATAATCCACATCATCGAATCACCCCTGCACTACGGCCAAGGATATTCTTTAGTATCACGACCATGAATTATCCATGCACTACGGCTAAAGATAATCATGTTTTCATCAACGGTCCTGATCATGCCATAAAACAATTCATCTCTGCACTACGGCCAAAGAGAATCCATAGCCATAATCATACCAAAAACTGTCCATCAATGCACAACGGGCCAATGAGGACTTTTTCCACATCATTTGTAACATTACGGTCATGATTATACCGAATAATCCCTGGTCATAATCACACCAAGTCCATCTATGCACTACAGGCCACAGATGACTTTCAACATTTTATAAACATGAGGATGATGACAATGATATAAGAATTCAATAAAACAAGTTCAAGAATTAATTTATCTAAGAATTAACAACGTCCAAATTGTCAATATGATGCTGCTTTGTGGCGTAAAATTCAAGAATTCTTAGAAGAATATTTCCATGTAAAGATACTAGATGAAGCGCAAATATCAAAGATATTCCACTAATATCATGGAGTATAGAAGTCAAAGTTTTAACCAACTGAGAATATTAAGGAATGGAATAACAACAGAAATCACCAAGCATGCGATAGACCGCACAGACAGGTTATTCCAACAGAATAATAAATAATGGAACCAGGTCCGGCGTAAACGCACAGACAGGATATTCCGACAGAATAATAAATAATGGAACCAGGTCCGGCGTAAACGCACAGACAGGATATTCCGACAGAATAATAAATAATGGAACCAGGTCCGGTGTAAAACACACAGACAGGATGTTCCAACAGAATAATAACAAGACGGAACCAGGTCCGGTGTAAAACACACAGACAGGATGTTCCAACAGAATAATAATAAAAAACGGAACCAGGTCCGGTGTAAAACATACAGACAGGATGTTCCAACAGAATAATAGAAGAATGTCACCAAGTATAGGGTAGACCGCGTATACAGGTTATTCCAACAGAATAATAAGAAATGGAATAACAACAGTTCTCTTCATGAATAAGAAAGAATAACACCCCTTACCGTAAAAGAAACTGGATATAAGAGTAGGGAAGTAGCAGAATACTTTTCTATAGTTTCTCTATAATTTCTCTCTTTAGAGTTTCAGTGAATTTGTAAGAAATAATGAAGGAATGAGCTTCTATTTATAGGAGAATAGAAAGGCACTATTCATGGATGAAATAATTTTACAAAATTATTTTTCAATCAACTAACAATTAAGTCAATCATCTAACCAATAAAATCACAACAAAAATTAAAATACAATACATATATATAAACACATGTTTTCATATTATATAAATCAATATTATATATACACCACTTAATTTTTCTCCCCCATAACCAACATCAATCCCCCACCCACTAATAATCAAATTCACTACACTCTTACACATCACTATCACACTACCACTTTTCCACCATTTTCCACTCACATATATCACTTTCACTCTTCCTTTTTCTCCCACCACTCTCCACTAACAAATATAATATTATATATATACACACACATCACAATCTTATATATATAAACTCCTTCCCCATACGTAACTCTCTCCCACCCCCATTTCTAAAATCAGTTTTTCAACACATATGGGCCCCACATATGGCCCCCACATGTGGGCCCCACCTTTAAATAAATTCTACCGATTATTTTGAAAAATAGGTAAATGGGAGTCTATAAAATAAGCAAAACTGAGTAACTTCTCACATAAGCATCAATAATCAATACTGTGTGCTACTATGCAACCACACATATTACTGTACTTTTACTACCGAGTAGTTCAACAGTATTAACGGTAAAACTTTCGCCGTTATTTTCATAAAAATATTTTTGTCGTTTTTCTCAATCCGACAATAATTCCGTTGTGGGGTCCACCAATGATTGTGTCATTGTACGAATATTCCCCGACACAAAGAATATTCCCTGACCAATCAAATATAATATGACAACTTGCATACTTTGCAAAATTTATAAATACTACCCACAACTATAACATTATCTCAAATCCACACCATAATATTAAAAAAAATATTTCGAGAAAATTAAATATTTATTCATAAAATCTGGGGTCTCACAATCTCCCCTCCTTATGGAATTTCGCCCTCGAAATTTACGTGCGTGTCTGGTATGCCGAATAGGTGAGGATACCTTGACTTCGAACTCTTCAGGTATAACCTTTGAGCGTTGAATATGATCCTTCTTATCCAAGATGTTAACACGTATCTCCTCATACGTTAAATCTTCTGTTATCTCGTCCGGTTCTAAATTAATAATATGGTTCGGGTCGTCCACATTTTTACGAAAAAAAAACGTTCTGAACACGCAACATACTTGGCGGTAAAACGAGTTTATAAGCCACAGTTCCTACTTCATCGAGGATTTCAAATGGGCCAATTAAATCGAGAGTTGAGATTTCCTCTCTTCGTCGATTCTTGCTTTTAGAATAACGCCCTCTTGAACCTTCTTCTTCACATTTATCAGCTCTGAGTATGTAGCTTGAGCGGCTTTAACTTTATCGATTAAAATCGATTCTAATCATATATTCGTTATCTTCACGTGGGTTAGTTTATTCGCACTTGTAACCGCATACGATCTTCTACTCAACGCATCAGCTACCACGTTCGCTTTTCCACGATGGTATGGTATGATCATAATCTTTAACAGCTCGAGCCAACGTCTTTGGCGCATGTTACGTTCGCTTTAGTTGAATAAATATTTGAGGGTTTAAGAAATGGGTTTTGTACTGGGGTCAATACAAAATTCGATTTCACGTTCTAGGGGTAAGCTAAGAAGTCTTCAAGAATACGTCAAGAAATTTATTAACAATAGAAATATCATTCAAAACTGTGACTCTCGTCAAGACTTGGATAACACATCACATTGATATCTATTAACTTGTCACCGTTATTCACAACGTCCCTTACCGAAAGTCTGGCTTCGGTGCATTCCTCACAAGAAAGTCAACAACTAAAGGATCGGGCTCTTTATTTATGGCTTGATATGACAATGATTGACTTTAGTGGTTTGGTTACTTTGAATCCACATAACAGGGTGGTTAGGAATATGAAAGTTAACCACCTTACGAAAAGAATGATGAGTAGTTAACCAATCGTTCCTAAAATCACATCAAAGGCAAGTATTTTCAAAGAGATACGATCGAAAGGTAACGTGAAAGTGTTGATTTGAACAAGATTTATAAATAGTGGATGTAACGAAGGTTTCTACTATCGAAGTTTCAACCAATAAGTCAAAGTCTAATTTCTTCGAAGTCAAATTTAAACGTTGAGCGCAAGCAAGAGAGATAAATGAATGGGTAGAACCGGTATCTAATAAGGTATAGACTTCGCAAGAATTTATAATTAACTAACCCGTGATAACTTCATTTGATTCCTCGTTAGGGTAATTCAAAACTCGATGCTGGATTTCCCCAATTACTGTCGAAAAAAAAATTACATATCATCTGTTTTAGCTTTCTTGGATCGGACTTCTCTTTTCACAATATCAACGCGTCATGCGGCTTTCACCCATGCATCTTTCATTCTCACTCGTTCAGTTATTTCTTCTTTCAGCTGCTCCTTGACATTTGAATTCTCAGATTCTAGCTTTAATATCGTATACTCTGCCAAAGAGTGCTTCTGTTCAACCATCGCACATCGGGTAATACAATTTTGAATTATTGCATCCCTTTGTTCTACGACCGCCTGTCGTTCTTCAGCCTGCTCTTCTAACTCATGAATACAATTTTGTAATTCTACATTTTGATCAATAAGTTCTTCTAATAAATTAACCTCAGGTTCCTCTTCTTCCTCACTCTCAGTTGCTACCTTTGCGACTAGCTTGAATGCAACTTTTAATTCCTCAATCACCACATAGATATCTCTAATCACATTAACCTGGTTGGTGATTATAGGTGTCTCCACGGTCTCATTCACTCCATTGTAAACATTTTCAACTGCCATTCCCAATCACTGTCACAAAACAAAGGTTAATTGACATGTAACATATTATCCCTATATTCTGACCGACCAATTAAATACAAAATAAACTTAGGTAGGTCATACTAGCGAAGGAATTCTCTGTCTCTCCCCTCCTAGTTCTATTCTCACATCCTAGCCAGGGATCATATCCCTAAGCTCTGATACCAACTGTGACGCCCCCAAAATTAGGTATACGTCACCCATCTTGGGTCGCCACTTACATGGTACAAAATTCAAATACAACTTACTAATACAACTGTCGTGTACAATACGACAAAACATAAACTGTGATTTTGAATACAAATATTATCTTCTAGAGAGTATTCATACTCAAAAGGAGTCCTCATTACATTTATTAACACACTATTACATAGAATAGTGAGGACTAATAACTAATACTATCATTCGGACCATCACTCCGTTCCCCGACTTGCCCCAGCTACGTTCTCATTTCCTGAAGAGAACAGTGAAAGAAAGGGTGAGCTCAACTAGCCCAGTAAGAAATATTATGACTAAGATAATACAGAATAAATTATCATTAGCCTTCAACAATGTTAAACTGATAAAATATAATAGACATCAAGTTTAACTGCAGCGGAACAAGCAATCCATTAAAAGAGTCAAGTAGAAAATAAACTCTACTATCTTTTATGATTTAAAAGGTTTTTCAACACTGTAATCGCTGGGACTCAGCTTAATAAATAATCCACATCATCGAATCACCCCTGCACTACGGCCAAGGATATTCTTTAGTATCACGACCATGAATTATCCATGCACTACGGCTAAAGATAATCATGTTTTCATCAACGGTCCTGATCATGCCATAAAACAATTCATCTCTGCACTACGGCCAAAGAGAATCCATAGCCATAATCATACCAAAAACTGTCCATCAATGCACAACGGGCCAATGAGGACTTTTTCCACATCATTTGTAACATTACGGTCATGATTATACCGAATAATCCCTGGTCATAATCACACCAAGTCCATCTATGCACTACAGGCCACAGATGACTTTCAACATTTTATAAACATGAGGATGATGACAATGATATAAGAATTCAATAAAACAAGTTCAAGAATTAATTTATCTAAGAATTAACAACGTCCAAATTGTCAATATGATGCTGCTTTGTGGCGTAAAATTCAAGAATTCTTAGAAGAATATTTCCATGTAAAGATACTAGATGAAGCGCAAATATCAAAGATATTCCACTAATATCATGGAGTATAGAAGTCAAAGTTTTAACCAACTGAGAATATTAAGGAATGGAATAACAACAGAAATCACCAAGCATGCGATAGACCGCACAGACAGGTTATTCCAACAGAATAATAAATAATGGAACCAGGTCCGGCGTAAACGCACAGACAGGATATTCCGACAGAATAATAAATAATGGAACCAGGTCCGGCGTAAACGCACAGACAGGATATTCCGACAGAATAATAAATAATGGAACCAGGTCCGGTGTAAAACACACAGACAGGATGTTCCAACAGAATAATAACAAGACGGAACCAGGTCCGGTGTAAAACACACAGACAGGATGTTCCAACAGAATAATAATAAAAACGGAACCAGGTCCGGTGTAAAACATACAGACAGGATGTTCCAACAGAATAATAGAAGAATGTCACCAAGTATAGGGTAGACCGCGTATACAGGTTATTCCAACAGAATAATAAGAAATGGAATAACAACAGTTCTCTTCATGAATAAGAAAGAATAACACCCCTTACCGTAAAAGAAACTGGATATAAGAGTAGGGAAGTAGCAGAATACTTTTCTATAGTTTCTCTATAATTTCTCTCTTTAGAGTTTCAGTGAATTTGTAAGAAATAATGAAGGAATGAGCTTCTATTTATAGGAGAATAGAAAGGCACTATTCATGGATGAAATAATTTTACAAAATTATTTTTCAATCAACTAACAATTAAGTCAATCATCTAACCAATAAAATCACAACAAAAATTAAAATACAATACATATATATAAACACATGTTTTCATATTATATAAATCAATATTATATATACACCACTTAATTTTTCTCCCCCATAACCAACATCAATCCCCCACCCACTAATAATCAAATTCACTACACTCTTACACATCACTATCACACTACCACTTTTCCACCATTTTCCACTCACATATATCACTTTCACTCTTCCTTTTTCTCCCACCACTCTCCACTAACAAATATAATATTATATATATACACACACATCACAATCTTATATATATAAACTCCTTCCCCATACGTAACTCTCTCCCACCCCCATTTCTAAAATCAGTTTTTCAACACATATGGGCCCCACATATGGCCCCCACATGTGGGCCCCACCTTTAAATAAATTCTACCGATTATTTTGAAAAATAGGTAAATGGGAGTCTATAAAATAAGCAAAACTGAGTAACTTCTCACATAAGCATCAATAATCAATACTGTGTGCTACTATGCAACCACACATATTACTGTACTTTTACTACCGAGTAGTTCAACAGTATTAACGGTAAAACTTTCGCCGTTATTTTCATAAAAATATTTTTGTCGTTTTTCTCAATCCGACAATAATTCCGTTGTGGGGTCCACCAATGATTGTGTCATTGTACGAATATTCCCCGACACAAAGAATATTCCCTGACCAATCAAATATAATATGACAACTTGCATACTTTGCAAAATTTATAAATACTACCCACAACTATAACATTATCTCAAATCCACACCATAATATTAAAAAAAATATTTCGAGAAAATTAAATATTTATTCATAAAATCTGGGGTCTCACAATGGAGGTCAAGACATTTATTCTAGCCCTCAAAATAGCCAGAGCTCTGGATACTCGACCGTGAGTTAATATTCTCATGAAATGTTATGGTTCCATGTTGCATGACTTTTCAGCTCATTTTTTTGTAGGATTCTGTTAATAGATACCTACAACTTCTCACAGCCTCGCCACTACTGTAAGGCCTGCCGCTGCTATTGGACTCACGGTGGCACCCTCCGCGACATCCCCGTCGGCGGTGGTTATGGTGGTAGCTGGGGAAGAAGAATCGAAAGGGAAGGTGGAGGTTGGGTGGGTGGGTGGAGAATTTGAGGGAGAGGCGCAAGGTAGTAAGGAAGGAAGTGGTGGGGATGAGGTGGAAGGAGGGTGAGGTGTAAATCACACAACTAAATTAAAGGAAGAATAAATTCACTAATTATGTAAATAAAACTTTAAATACATTAATTGTGTAAATAGTTTATGAGTGCACTATTGTTGTAATAATTTTTAAAATTGTAATAGAAAATGTAATTGTTCCTTATTTAAATTCCAAAGGAGTGGAGTGGACCATGCAAATTCATTTGGCCCAATTATTTTAATTAGAGAGCCCAAACAACTAAGTGGAATCCCAAGTCTTGGTCCAACTAATAATGATACATGTGTTAATAAAATAACTATGATTATGAACTAACCATACTTGAGTTAAATGTTGGAAATTATGGGAAATGACTTTATTGCCCAAAAGAAATTTGTTAATGACTTTTGTGCCCTAGGAAGGAAATTGCTAGGAAGTTTCCTAGTAATAATGAAATGACTATTTTACCCCAAGAGAAAATTATTAATAACTATAGTGTCCTTGTAGGAAATTTCCTATTGAATGATTAAATGACCAAATTGTCTTTGAAGAATCTCACTAATGACCTTTGTATCCAAGAGGAAAATTTCTAGGAAGTTTCTAGCAAATGGCCAAATAACCATTATACCCTTGATAAAAATTACTAATGACGAATATGTCCTAGAAGAAAATTTCTTGGAATTTTCCTAGATATGGTGGAATGACCATTTTACCCTTTTCTAGTAACAGTGTAATGACTATTTTGCACTTGATAGTGGCTAACTAATTGGCCCAATTAGTGTAGAGACTTTTAAGTCATTTTATTAAGTAAATAAAGCAATTAAAATAAATCAAAATTAGGGCATTTGGGGGGGGGGATGTACCCAGCAACATAAGAAGAAGAAATAAGCAAATGTGATTTTTATTTTTCAAAGATTTGGGAGATTTGAAAGGATTTGCTACACATGGAAGAGATTTAAGCTCATGGGAGATTTGGAAGGATTTGCTAAGATTTTGTAAGATATTGGAGAGATATTGTGTAGATATATATGATTGTATATATATTATTTTCTAGCTATAAATAGCTTCCACCACTTTTGTAAAAAAAGTTTACTTCATTCTCTAAATAAGCTAAAGAAAGAAAATAGAAAGAAAGAGAGAGAAGATAAGGGGTTCAGATGTTAAGGAGAGGAAAAGAGTGGAGTTTTCCTTCCATGTCATCAAGCTTCACCCACCTAGCAAGAAAAAGAGGAAAAACCTTAAAGGTATAAAAGTCTTAAAAAACTCAAACCTAAGTTAGTTTGTGTTTTATGTTGTTTCATGTCTAGATCTTATCATTTTAAGTGATGAAAAGCTTGAAAGCCAAAGATACACAAAAACTTATTTTGACCATAAAAACCATAGAAATAAGCCCACTTTGAGGCTTTACCAATTGAAATCTACAATTTTTTTTGTGATCCGTCAAAGAGGTATGTTAGATACATGAGATGCTTGTTAAACCCAAGTGGTAGTACTCAAAAATATTAAACGAGCAAGTCATGGCATACGTTTTTCCAAAACTGTCCAAACAACAACAAAAATTTGGAAAATAGAAAAGTTTCCTGGCTAGTTTCTTGTAAGGGTTGTTTCGTATACTTTTTTTGCTTTAAAAATTCTGGAAAACTTTGGTATGATAACATGATGAGTTATGAAGGTCCTGTCCAAATATGGCTATTTTTGGATGTGTAGAATGAAAGTTATGGATTTTACAAGAAAGTACTATTTTAAAAGTAAAGTTGAATAACTCTTTGTGGTTAACTTTAAAAGTTGTGAAATTTTTATAGGAAGTACATATATATGATAAGAACATACCCTAACAGTTTCAGAAGTTTTGAACAAGATTTTAATTTATGAAAAATGTTGCAAGATTCGGCTGTTTTGGACTACTTAAAAATAGTAAATGAATTTCAAAAATTTTAGAAAAATATATGTTCATAAGGGAGCTATAATCTGTCAAATCTAAGAAAAGAAAGATTTTTGGAACAGTTTTGGTAGTTTTCAAGAAAATGGTTGAATTAGGGATAAATGTGAATAATGAGTAATGTAATGTTAAAAAGGGTAAAAACGTAAATTTTTGGACCAAAGACCCTTGATATAAGAAAATCAGATATTTAGAGGGAAGTTTGGTCATTTTTGATAAAATATTATAATTATGGCATTTTAGGTTTATTAAATAAATGAATTAGTAAAGGGTAAAAAATTAAAATCAATTGTTTATAAGTTTAATTAATGATTAAAATATTATTAAAGGATTAATAATATTATATTATAATATTATTAAGTAATTAATAATATTTAAAATTAAAATATTATTAAATGATTAATAATATTAGATTAATGTTAAATTAAAATATTATTATATGATTAATAATATTAGATTAAAGTTAAATTAAAATATTGTTAAATGATTAATAATATTAGATTAATGTTAAATTAAAATATTATTAAATGATTAATAATATTATATAATGAGTGAAATATTATTAAATGATTAATGATATTAAGAAGTGAGTTGAATACTATTAAATGATTAAAATATTATTAAATGATTAATAATATTTGGAAATGATTAAGATATTACGAAGTGATTATTATTAAATTAATAAAATATTATTAAGTGATTACGACTATTAGATAGAAGTTTTAAGATAATGAAGTAAAGTGATTTAAAATATTATCAAAAGACGATAATATTATTAAGTTAAGGATTTATCTAATGTTTAACTATGTGGCTAAGTGTTAGATAATTTATTTTAAAAATAGTTATATTCTGAGATGAGATATGATATGCTTATTGAAAGATCAATCTTATAAATGATAGGTCTTTCATTAGAGATTAAATTAGACTGTTTAACTGTAATCGACGGTCAAGGCAAGTCTCCTAACTCAAATTTGATTTTTTATGTTTCAAGCATGCTAGTGGATTATTTATTGATAATTGTTCCACATCTTTGATTATTGACTCGCACTTAGTGCATGTTGTATATGTTTATCAGGTATGAAAGGATGATCACTTTCATTACCATAAGGTTCTGTTAAATTTGTTCATGCTCATTGTTGACCACCGAGTGCAACGACCCCAAAATAGGTCCATTCCACCCAACCCATTTTGAGTCGCCAAATACATGGTACAGAAAACAACTACAACTTTATTACAACAATTGTCGTGCAAAATACAACAACACATATGCTGTGAGTTTGGATACAAATATATACCAAATGTGACTCATGTCCCAACCGTGGACAGCACCTCACAATGACACCTTACATAAAAGTATAGTCAAAAACTGTTTTAGAAATTAAAATCTTTGAGAAGTGCTCAAGGAAACCTTCATACATGGGAGGCCATACTTCTAGGTTGTGATAGATATCATATGGCCACAGAATTATCCTTGGTTGACCCAATAGACCCCAAAGAAAAATGAGAAGATTACTATCATATTCTTCCCAATGGGGAGTCTTCTCATGACATATCATTATCTTCACTGTCTTTAATCGTGAATTATACTTCAAACACACACCAAGATTATATAGGTAGTGCTC
Organism: Panax notoginseng; assembly: GCA_016801055.1. Taxonomy (NCBI): domain Eukaryota; kingdom Viridiplantae; phylum Streptophyta; class Magnoliopsida; order Apiales; family Araliaceae; genus Panax; species Panax notoginseng. The sequence continues at coordinate 196,795,107 of CM029014.1, forward strand.
GTAGATATACTCAGCAAGTGGATGTGCACAACCGCGTCTTATGATGACACGATGTTGTATGTCATTAGACATCTTGTATGATAGTGACAAAACACCCTTCCAACGTTGGGCTCGCCTCACCTTATTTTATTCACCAAATATAACTACTAAATGATGACCACCGTTCTATTCCCTTGTTACCCCCGCTCGACCCAGCTACACTCTTATTACCTGAAAGGAATTGTGAAACAAAAGGGTGATCACAACTAGCCTAGTAAAGAATATCATGACTAAAGATAAATAAATTATCAATAGTCTTCATCAGTAATAAATCAGAGATTTAGAACATATGGTAGATGAGAAAAATTTTCAACCATAGTTGCAGCGGAACAAGCAATCCATTAGAAGAGTCAAATAGACTACAAAATCTATTATCTTCTCTATGTTAAAAATCCACCAACAATGTTTTATCCATGTAACATCACTCAACAGTTCATTTCCACAATCATATGAATAACTCATAATCATAATTGTGATTTTAAATTTTTTTTTCGCACCCAGGATGAAGAATATTTTCATCACCTGTCTTTACCTGAAACATCAAATATCATGGTTATACCAAATCACAGTTCCTGTTCATAATCATGCTAATAAATCCATCTTCGCACTACGGCTAAAGATATTCATCAACAAACCATCTTTGCACTACGGGCTAAAGATATTCAATAATAGTTCATCTTCGCACTATAGGCCAAAGATATTCATCAATAATTCATCTTTGCACTACAGGCCAAAGATATTCATCAACAGTTCATCTTTGCACTACAGGCCAAAGATATTCATCAATAATTCATCTTTGCACTACAGGCCAAAGATATTCATCAATAGTTCATCTTTGCACTACAGGCCAAATATATTAATATCTCAAAGAAATATATAATCATTTCAGAATTACATAAACAATAATTATAACCATGTTGATCAATTCACCTTTACACTTAAGCTAAAGATATTCAGTTATAAATTCAATGGTCATGATCATACCGGTCAACAATTCAACTTTGCACTACTGGCCAAAGAGAACCCATAGTCATGATCATACCAACAAACTACCCATCATTAATATTCATAAATCAACTATAATTTGGTCAGAAAAAGAAACCAATCAAAGACCTATTTTGTATAATTTATAAATGATAGAGATAGAGTTAATGACTCTAGGGACCCACGTAATGATATACGAGTAAAATCGACTTTAATCGATAACGTTAAAGCCGCTCAAGCTACAGACCTGGAGCTAATGAATATAAAGAAGAAGGTGCAAGAATGTGTTATTCTAGAAGTAAGAGTCGATGAAGAGAAGAAAGCTCAAGCCTTCGATTTATTTGAAATCCTCGATTGAGTAGGAACTGTGGCCTATAGACTCGCCTTAACGCTAAGTATGTCGCGTGTTCATAACGTTATTCACGTATCGATGTTACGTAAATATGTGGACGACCCGAACCACGTTATTGAGTTAGAACCGAATGAGATAGCCGAAGACTTAACGTACGAAGAGGTACCTGTCAAGATCTTGGATAGGAAGAAGCATGTCCTACGCACGAAGGTCTTACCACAAGTTAAAGTTTTGTGGAGAAACCATGCTATTGAGGAAATAACCTGGGAGTTGGAAACAAAAATGAAAGCGAGGTATCCTCATCCTTTCGAAACACCAAATAAGTACGTTAATTTCGAGGACGAAATTTCATAAGGAGGGGAGGTTGTAAGACCCCAAATTATTAATAAATAAAATTTAATTTCCTCTATTTATTATTTTGAAATAGTAAGGGTTGATTTGATTAATGTGGTTAGTTATGGGTAAAGTGCACGAATATTTTAAAATAAGCAGGTGGTTATAAAATATTAATTGTTGTTGGGGAATATTCGTTTGGTCGTGGAATATTCTTCCTGTCGGGAAATATTCGTACGACGGCGCAGTCTTTTGTGGGCCCCATAACGGAAAGCGATTGGATAAAAAAAATAACAAATATAAGTTGTTTATAAATAACGGCGTAGTTGTTACCGTTAATACTGTTGGAATACCCGGTGGTTAAAACACAGTAATACGCGTTGTTGCACAGTAGCACACTGTATTGTACCAATTATTGATTCTTACGTAAGAAGGCACTACTCAATAATGGTTACAGTAATTACTGTTCAGTATTTTATTTTATTGATTCAATAATTACTGCGTTGATATTTTATATTACTGTTGTTTCAATAATTATCACTACACAGTATTTTCCATTATCGGAGTAATAATTCATATTATCTAAATAATATTATTAGATAACATTATTGGCAATGTCTAGAAAGTTCTGTCTAAAGAGAGGTTTGGTCACCTAATTGCACGCCAGTAAGGAGAAATCCTTATTGGAAAGCCCCCTCTTTCCTGGGAACGGCCTGGTTGCCAGTACTGTGATTCTGTAATATTATTTGTGAATAATTAATTATTGATTTATATGATGAGGAAAAATATTGATTTTATGTGGATATAGGTGGAGAAAAATTTTTAATGTGACAATTGTTGTAAATTAATATTTTATCTTTTTCTGATAAAATAATTCAATTAAATATATTATTTTAATAATTTATTAATGGTGATATTTTATAATGAATGTGGGATATATGAATAAATGAGGAGCAAGAGTATTTTTGTTGGATTAAATGTTTAACACATATTTTGTGTGTTGGTGGACACAATTCTTGACTGAAATTTGATTATAGCCTGTAAAATCGTCCGTTTGTGGATTTCGGTCAATTTCTGTTTGGAATTTGGAAAAACTTACTTCTGCAAAGTTGTAGATAATGGAATTTCCTATATAAATTCGCGAGTTTTGAATTTTTCTGATAAAAGGACTATTTATTGTGAATTATTGAAGTTTCGGTATATCGAGTCTGAATTGATTTTTAGAGTTTTAAGTACTTTTTGTTAGAAAAACGTTTTTGTTGCTTTTGGCACATGTGTGGCTGATTTCTTTGGTCAAAATGGTGGGCTAAGGAAAATTATATAAATATATTATTATTATATTCAATTTTCTGCTTTGGTGTTCTAAGCATTTTTTTATAAATAGGGTGCTTAGGTTAGAATTGAAAATCACACAAGAAACTACATATTTCTCTCTCTTTCTCTCTCTATATTAGTGAGCGTATTCTTGTGAGTATTTTAATACTTTGAGTATTGCTATACGGTGCAAGTTCAAGTCATAGCCTATATCCGGTGTTTCAACTAGAAGTACTGTCTTTACAAGGTAAGGGATGTTATTCTATTCAAAAATGATATTATTTCTTCAATATCATTATGCCGAAATATTGGTTAGAAATTTTTATCAAATTTGGAACTTTTTCATGTCGGAGTTACTATTCATGAGTTACTATTCACGAGTTACTATTCATGAGTTACTATTCTCGAGATACTATTCACGAGTACTATTCACGAAACATAATGATGTTTTTTTTGAAATTTCTATCTTTTGGTGTCGGAGTTACTATTCACGTATACGACACTATTCACGTATACAGCACCATTCACGAATACAGTACTATTCACCGAAAAATGATTTTTTTTCTTTTTGTCAAAAATATCTATTCTGGATACTAGCTTTGATTGTATCCATGTTTTGATCATTCTTGAATTTTACTTCACCATGATTATTTATGAGGTATTTTTGGACATGGAATAGCTGAAATACAAATCCTTAATATTTGTTCTTTTATTTCACTGGATTCGTTTTTTTAAAAAATATTTTTCATCATCCTCAGTCTTAAATGATGATATAACTGAATATCTTTGGCCTGTAGTGCAAAGATGAATGATTTCTGATGAATATCTTTGGCCCGTAGTGCAAAGATGAACAGGTGTTGAGATGAACATGACCAACTGATGAATATCTTTGGCCTGTAGTGCAAAGATGACTATTTGATTCAAGATATTTATTGATTGATGTTACAGGGATAAAATATTGATGATGGACTTTTAAATTTATAGATAATCGTAGATTTCATTATCTACGTAACTCTTCTATGAATTATTATTTTTCGTTGTGAATATTGATTTAAAACTTGTTGTCTATTGTATTCTATTAGATTTTTCCCTATTGAAGACTAAGGATAATTTGTTGTATATTATCTTAGTCATAATATTCTTTACTGGGCTAGTTGAGCTCACCCTTTTTCTTGTTGTTACATTTTCTTCTCAGGAGAAAAGAATGTAGCGAGTACTAGTCGGGGTGTGCAATGATGGTTCAAGACAGTTATTTTAGTAGTCCTCACTATTTTGTAAAATAGTGTATTAATAAGTATAATGAGGACTTAATTGAGTATGAATACTGTCTAGATGACAATATTTGTATTTAAACTCACAGTATATGTGTTGTCGTATTTTGCACGACAATTGTAATCATAAAGTTGTAGTTATTTTCTGTACCATGTATTTGGCGACTCAGAATGGGTTGGATGGATTGGACCTATTTTGGGGGCGTCACAACTTGTTTGTTGGTTGTTTGTGGAAAACCACTCAGAGTACCATATGGACTACTAGCAAAGACGCGATGTGTGCTGAGTCCTAGAAAGGTTATAAGAAGAAGATAAGAATATAAATCATCAAAGATGATGATCGTATGACTAAGACATTTCTGTATGTCATGAAGCCGTAAAGCAGTAAAGAGAGTTGGTCGCGTAAACTTAGATTGCAAGAATGCGAACCCTAAGAAGTAAAGTTAAGTAAACTAATGCGTAAGTCAAGTATATGACTAATTGGTGTATGTGCTATTTCCTTATGTGTTATATAGGGTTTGCAATGAGCAACTCAGCGTAAACTATAAGCTTTAGCTGTGCGTAAGGTAAGTTTCCTAACTTCATTCATATTTTAAATGAATGCTAATTTCTTAAACTTTCTCAGATGTTGAACTTTAGAAGTTTTGTCTATGTGCAAATGTGTGATATTTGTACAAGGTGATAGAATGTATGAGGCCTTGTGCCACAATTTTAACACTTCGGTATTTTTATGAGATGAACTGTTCTGTGATGAAACTGTTTAATATGAGAATGTTCTATTTATACATGAACTATTATTGATAAGTCTGTGCTAATAATTCTATCCAGACAGGATGTGTATGAAAAAAGGTAGAATAAAGAAAGTATTTCAAAGTGAATGTGACTAATGTTTTAAAATGATAGGAATCAAGATTATTCTTATTATTCAAGCTGCTTCATAACCTTTGTTAGGTTATTGAAGTTTTAAAAGAATGTTTAAATTCTTGAAGTTGTTTATTCAACTGCTATGACTTGTTGAGTAATTGAATGCTCACATTTGCTTTAAATAAAAACATTTTCAGCGAACGATGTTAGAAAGAACTTAAGGATCCCGTAAAGATCAAGTTGACCGGTATCCAGACAAAGTGTCGTTCAGTATGTGAATGAGCGTGAAGATCAAGCCAAGACTTGTAATGTAGAATAGTTTAATTGAACAATAGATTAGTTTAATGAACTGTTATGTATCCTTGGTGGCAGATAAAAGTCATTCTTGTAAGATGTAAAGAGTAATGTAATTATCATTGTTTTATAATGTACGAGGTTATAAGGCATTAGAACCTGAGATTTGAGAATGTATGTTGTTATATTTAACTATATAATGATGTATGTTTGGAAGGAGATGTACTCGTGATGCACGGAATTCGGGTGTGAAGATAGACCGGATTTAAGGACGTTACATACCCGATATGCGAAGCTTGAACATAAGCTCTCTTTGGCAGAGTATATGATAATAGAGCTGGAATCTGAGAATGCAAATGTCAAATATCACCTGAAAGAAGAAATAACTGAACGAGTGAGAATGGAGGATGCATGGGTAAAAGCCATACGACGCGCTGATATTGTAAAAAGAGACGTCCGATCCAAGAAGGCTAAAATAGATTATATGTATTTCTCTTTTTGGACAGAATTGGGAGAACCCAACAAGGAGTTTGGAATTACCCTGTACAAAGCGGTCAACCCCAATTCGATATAGATAGAAGATTAATGATTCAGATCATAGATCAGGAGTACGACAAAGCAGTTGAGGGTGGAATGTGCCTTATAGCGAAGTCAAGTCCAGCTGGAACGGTGACACCAAAGGATGTCCCGGACAAGTCAAAGTCAGTGGTTTAAGGGAGAACGTTTGTCGTGACTTCCCAAAAAGCGAGGAACTCGAACAAATTTATCACGGGTAAGCTAATCATAAACTCTTACGAAGTCTATACCTTATTAGATACTGGTTCTACCCATTCTTTTATTTCACCTGCTTGTGCTCAACGTTTGAACTTGACTCCGGAGAAATTAGACTTTGACTTATTTGTTGAAACTTCATTGGGAGAAACCTTCATTACATCCACCATTTATAAATCTTATTTGATTCAAATCGACGCCCTCATATTACCTATTGATAAAATCTCTTTGAAAATACTTGCATTTAATGTGATTTTAGGGATTGATTAGTTAACTACTCATCATGTTAAAATTGATTATTTTTGTAAGGTCGTTAGTTTTCATATTCCTAACCAACCTGTTATGCGAATTCAAGCAATCAAACCACTAAAGTCAATCACTGTCATCCCAAGCCATAAAGTCATTCGTTTATTGAAAAACGAATGTCAAGCTTTCTTAGCCCATGTCACCGATTTAAATACAAATACGTCAAATTTGAGTGATATTTCTGTTATGAATAAATTCCTTGATGTATTTCTCGAAGAACTTTCTGGCCTACCCCTAAAGCATGAAATCGAATTTTGTATTGACCTTGAACCCGATACAAAATCTATTTCCAAAACCCCATATCGAATGACTCCTATTGAACTTTAGGAGTTAAAAACCCAACTACAGGCGTTGGTACCTGAGCCTCTATCTGGTGACTTCCTTTGCGAAATGCACCGATGTAAGACCCCAACTTTTATAAATAAAGATGAATTTTTTATAAATATCATTTTTGAATATTATGGAGTGAAATTGATATAATGTTATAGTTGTGGGTAATATTTATAAATTTTGCAAAGTATGCAAGTTGCTATATAATATTCGATTGGTCGGGAAATATTCGTTTTAACAGGGAATATTCGTACGACGACACAATTATTGGTGGACCATACAACGGAATTATTGTCGAATTGAGAAAACGATAAAAATACTTTATAAAAATAACGGCGGAAGTTTTACCATTAATACTGTTGAACTACTCGGTAGTAAAAGTACAGTAATACGCATGGTTGCATAGTAGCACACGGTATTGATTATTGATGCTTACGTGATAAGTCACTCAGTTTTATTTTATTGGTATTATTAATGTAATAAAACAGAAAAACTTTTTATATAAAACAGAATACTTTTGTAAAGTTATTCGTTTTATTAAGCTAATAGTAAAAAAAATTTTATATAAACAGAATACTTTTATAAAGTTATCTGTTTTATTAGACAATAATTAAAATATATTATATTTTATTATGAATAGTGTTTGTATAGTGCCTGCATAGTGTTTGCATAGTAAAATCTTTTATAAAGTTATTCGTTTTATTAGATTATAAATAGAATATATTATCTTTTATTTAAAAGATTTTGCTTTAAATATGAACCGTCATATTAAAGTAAATCAATCTAGACCGTTCATGAGTTAGTTACTATGTGGTCCATTTTTCTATAAATATAAGCTCATTCCTTCATTATTTTCTTACGAATTCACTGAAACTCTAGAGAGAGAAACTATAGAGAGAAATAAGAAAAGTATTCTGCTACTTCACTACTCCGATATCAAGTGTCTTTTACGGTAAGGGGTATTATTTGTTGTACTCGGTATTCTTTCTTTCTTATTCATGAAGAGAACTTCTGTTATTCCATTCTTTATTATTCTGTTGGAATAACCTGTATACGCGGGCTACCCTATACTTGGTGAAATTCTTCTGTTATTACATTTTTATTATTCTGTTGGAACATCCTGTCTGTGCTTTATGCCGGACCTAGTTTCATTATTTATTATTCTGTTGGAATATCCTGTCTGTGCTTTACGCCAGACATGGTTCCATTATTTATTATTCTGTCGAAATATCCTATCTGTGCGTTTACGCCGGACCAGGTTCCGTTATTTATTATTCTGTCGGAATATCCTGTCAGTGCATTTACGCATGACCTGGTTCCACTATTTATTTTTCTGTTAGAATAACCTGTCTGTGCGGTCTATCGCATGCTTGGTGAATTATTTTGTTATTCCATTCTTTATTATACTCAGTTGGTTAAAGTTTTGGCTTTTATACTCCATGAAATTAGTGGAATATCTTTGATATTTGCGCTTCATCCAGTATCTTTTCATGAAAATATTTTTCTGAGCATTCTTGAATTTTACTCTACAAAGCAGTATCATGTTGACAATTTGGACGTTATTGGTTCTTGGATAAATTAATTCTTGAACTTGTTTTATTAAATTCTTATATCATTGTAATCATCCTCATGTTTATATTCTGTTGAAAGTCATCTGTGGCCTGTAGTGAATAGACGGACTTGGTATGATTATGATCAGGGATTATTCGGCATAATCATGACCGTAATGTTACAAATGATGTGATAAAAGTCCTCATTAGCCCGTAGTGTATTGATGGATAGTGGTTGGCATGATCATGACCATTAATGAATACACAAATATTCTTGGCCCGTAGTGCATGGATAATTGTGGTCGTGATACTAAAGAATATCATTGGCAGTAGTGCAGAGGTGATTCGATGATGTGGATTATTTTTTAAGCTGAGTCCCAGCGATAAAAGTCATGAAAAATCTTTTAAATCATAGAAGATAGTAGATTTTATTCTCTACTTGACTCTTCTAATGGGTTGTTTGTTCCGCTGCAGTTAAACTTGATGTTTGTTATATTGTATCAATTTAACACTGTTTAAGGCTAATGATAATTTATTCTGCATTATCTTAGTAATAATATTTCTTACTGGGCTAGTTGAGCTCACCCTTTCTTTCATTGTTCTCTTCAGGAAATGAGAATATAGCTGGAACGAGTCGGAGAACAGAGTGATGGACCAGATGATAGTATTAGTAGTCCTCACTATTCTGTTAAATAGTGTAATAATAAATGTAACGAGGACTTATTCTGAGAGTGGATATTGTTTAGAAGACAGTATTTGTATTAAAACTCACAGCTCTCTTGTCGTATATTAACGATTGTGTTTGTATTTTGTACTATGTATTTGGCGACTCAGAATATGTGATGTATACCTATTTTGGGGGCGTCACAACCGAAGCCAGACTTTACGTAAAGGATGTCGTATTTGTGTGGTAGCAAACTGATAGGTGTCATTGTGAGGTGCTATCCAAGGTTGGGATGTGAGTCACAGTTGGGAGCAACCTAAGTCAGTAATCAAAATATGTAGCTTTCTAGGTTTATCTAGTTATTATCGAATATTCGTGGAAGGATTTTCTCGAATCGCCACTCCATTAACTCAGCTGACTCGAAAAGATACAAAATTCGGATGGAGTGAGGAATGTGAGAAGAGTTTCCAAGAACTCAATAGGAGACTCATTTCAGCACCTGTTCTGACAATACCATCAGGTTCGGAGGGATTTGTCATCTACAACGATGCTTCAAGCAGAGGTTTAGGATGTGTTCTCATGTAACATGGGAAAGTCATAGCCTATGCCTCTCGACAACTCAAAGAATATGAGAGGAATTATCCTACTCATGATCTATAGTTGGCAGCAGTCGTTTTCGCGCTAAAGATCTGGAGACACTACATGTATGGGGAGAAAGTGGAGAACTACACGGACCATAAAAGCATCAAATATTTCTTCACCTAAAAGGAACTCAACATGCGAAAATGACATTGGCTCGAGCTGTTAAAAGATTACGACCATACCATTCAATACCATCCTAAAAAATGAACGTCGTAGCTAACGCGTTGAGTAGAAGATCGTATGCAGGTACAAATGCGATATTGTCAACACAAATGCCCATTTTGTATGACTTACAAAGGATGGGCATAGAGTTAAATACTTCAAGGACCCACGTGATTATGTTAAATATACGAGTAGAACTGAATTTAATTGATAAAGTTAAAGTTGCTCAAGCTACAGACCCAGAGCTGATGAATATGAAGAAGAAGGTGCAAGAAGGTGTTATTCTAGAAGCAAGAATCGACGAAGAGAGGAAATCTCAACCCTCAATTTATTAGTCCAATTAAAATCCTCGACCGAGTAGGAACTATGGCCTATAGACTCATCTTACCGCCAAGTATGTCTCGTGTTCATAACATTTTTTATATATCTATATTACGTAAATGTTGATGAGTGGATTTTATACTTACGAATCAGGTTCCTATTTGGACTGAAAAAGTGTTTATTCTGTCTATTTTAGTATAGTTTTATGTGTTTGTGTTTGTTTTGTTTACAGGTTTCATTATGTGTTAGCTTTGGTACAATGGTGGCAATGAGGCGAAAATCAGCATGGAAAAGCAAGGAAACAGTAAACAGCAGCTTGGTACCCCACCAGAGCGGGCAGTTTACAAAGGAATTACCCCGCCGGGGCGGGGGTTCTCAAGGCTAAATATCCCGTCGGGGCGGGGGTGCGCGGACAGAAGGGAAGTGTTTTGTTGTTATTCTAACACTGTTGTGGCGTGGACTGAACGAGTTTGGCTTCGATTAGGACTAGATTGTGGATGTTTCTAACAGATATTACAGGGACTTGGATAATTAATCCAGACATTCAACAAGACAAGAATTAATTGCAACTTTTGAAGCCCTAATTTGGAGAAGATCGTGGAGGAGCAAAGTGGAGATCCAAGATTTTATTATTTTTAATTTAAAATATTTATTAAATGAAATAAATATTTTATTGATGTGGTTGTTGTTAGTAAATATTTATGAATTAAATTTATTAGATAATATTCTAATTTAATTTAATTTAATAGTTAGAGGGTTGTAAGATAACATGAGATGTTATATTATTGTTTTAATTTAATAATTTAAAACATGAGATGTTATATTATTGTTTTAATTTAATAATTTAAAATGGTGTGTTAAATTATAAAATAAAATAAATAACATGAGATTATAAACTATAGTGTAATGATTTATTAAAATAAATTAAAGTAGTTTAAATGGATTTGTCAAACAAGGCTTAAAATATTAAGTCTTTATTTTAAAGAATTTTACCCAAACATAGCCTTATGGCTTTTAAAATTTAAATTTTGAATTATAATATAAATAAAATAAATAAAATAAAATAATAAATAAAATATATTTATAATCTATATGTTTATATCCTTGTAACTAATATATTTAGTATACGCATTATGGCCTGTCAGTTTTATTTTACGGTTAACTAAGAGTTGGCCTATACTGATACTAAGAAGAGAATTACAGAGAGAAGTTGAGAGAGAATAGAGAGAGATTGAGAGAAAGTCTTAGAGTTCCAAGATAATTTTTGGGGTTTTGGCAAAGATTGTTCAAGTAATTGAACGTATTATTCAGAACCTTAATGTTTTATATTTACATATATGTATATATATGAGTTTTACGGCATAAACCTTCAAGTTCTGTGAATTCATCTTTTTGAATTGTTGATATACAACTGATAATTTGTGATTATACGTGTTTATGATGTTAGAGTTTGCATTTAGACAAGAATTTGTATGCTAATTATGTTTAAAAATGAAGAAAACTATTTACAGTATATATTTTTACATATGGCTTATGAAAATACCAAATTTGGTGGTTAATTCGTATATTAATCTGTAAATTGAGTCTTGAATATGTTAATTCGGTAAGAAACGAAGAAAACGTAGTTTGAATGAAGTAATTTGGTGTAGAATTGTGATCACAGTGTGAATTTCTATGAAGGATGTCAAAAATGGAGCTTTTGTATGAAAATATGAAATTTAAGGATTTAAATTAGTTAAAGTTGTTGTTTAAATGTTCTGAGTGATTGAATATATAAGGAATCATGTTTGTATTAGTTCTGTACCAATTACATATGTTAAATTTATTGTTTTGTGGGTGAAATTCGTGATAGTTGGGCTAAAAACAGAACAATGTTAAAGCTGTGTATGGTTTTTGTCTGCGCACCAGCGCAGCTGCGCTAGTGTCAAGGCCAAAAATGGCGCAGCTACGCTGCAACGCAGCTACGCCGGTCCCAAGCTTAAGTATGGCGCAGCTGCGCTATACCTTGATGAAAAGCAGTGAGGTCTGCTACTCCTACAAACATTGGACACTATTGTAACTTAGTTTAATGATGTGTTAATGTGTCAAACCAGTAATGAATAGGTTAAAACAGAATCGTGTCATGTGATTAGTAATTCTAAAGTTATAAGAAATTATTAAATTATGAAAATGACATGTTGTGATTTATTGAACACGAGGATTAGTAAATAGGTGTTGTGAAGTTAACACTTGAGATTTCTGAAATGTATATAGTAAAGTAAGACTTGTACTAAAATAACAAGTTTAGCTAGAAGTGAGTGTTATGTTAGAAAGTGGATGTTAGCATATCTAATAGATATTGTGATTCTAATACTATGTGTAGGTGAACGTGAGTTGTAAATTTATAGCTTACACGTGAGGCAAGTTTCTAAACATTACCTCTTTACATTGAGCAAGTTTCTTACCTAAACTTTAATTAAGCAAATTCTTTTGTTCCTCAATTTTATTTGAGCAAGCTATATCTTTATCTTTATTCTGACAAGTTTTGAATTCCAATAGTTATTGATTCATTCTAACTTGTTTATCGTTAGACAAGTTTCTTTAATTTTATTCTTGTATTGTGAATGTAATTTCTTAAATTCCAATTCCTAATGTCGAATTGTCTTATTTCAATTACTTGGCACAAGTTATTGTCATGTTGAGCAAGTTTTACTTTCAGCTTGCTATTAGTTAATACATGTTCAGTAATTCTATATCTTATTTACTAAGATCATAGCCTTAGCTTAATATTGTTCAAGCAAGGTTGATTGTTTCATTCAATGCTTATGCTTTGATTGTTTCTACACATGCCTATTATTCTTAACATTTTATCTTAAACAGTTATTGAACACTCGTGGTGTTGTTAAGTCTTGTTGATTCAACTAATCCTTTAGTTGATGATTGTTAAACTCTAAATTACCCTTAAAAGCTTATCCAAACCAAACTTTCTTTAGTGCGGACTTGTACTCTAAAACTGAGAAGAACAACCTTATTATAGGGGTACGCGATGCGTTTAGATGTTTGTTCACAATACATGGTACGAAGGGTTGATCCCCCTAAGTACGTGAAGTCCCTACAATATAATTGTTTAAGTTAAAGTTGAAAGATTACTTGTAACCGTGGACATAGTTCGTGGTCTTATGACCCTCAGATATATTTCATATTTTGATTTCAGTTTTTGGGTATCATTAATAGAGTACTATTCAGTTTTGATGAGCCTATTCATTGGTAGTTATTATTCTATTGTTGATTTATTGTTATATCTAGTGAGCATTTATTTTGCTCACTCTTACATATATATATGCACTCATTGCAGCTAAAGTTGAGAAGGTTGATGAACTTACGACTAACAAATGAAAGGGAAAAATGTGCAAGTGATGAAGACTTGTAATTTCATTTATTGTCATGATGATAGACTTTTTATTTAATGATGTGATGTAATTATTTTATTTCCGCACTTGACTGATGTTTAAGGTTAGACAACCTGGGAAAACATTTTGATTAATGATGTAACCCTTTTTAAAGGGAGGATTTATGATTTAATTTTATTATATTTGGGTAGTTAGATATGAATGAATGGAAAGTGAACACCAAATCTTGTGGGAATGAAGTAACTGGATTTGGGGGTGTCACAGAAGCAAGGATCACAAAGATTTCAGAACTAAGTGCAGAGAAGGGCGGTTCTATACTATTCTTTGTCTTTTATTTTAGTTTCTGTAATTGGGATGATGTATTCTTTAATCTATTCAGTTTTTAATTCATTCGTTATGAACTAAATTTCTTATTAAGCTTGCAATGGATCTTTGAGTGGAACGATGATTATCATGCTTTGATTTCAGTTCAATAAAACTATCTTTACAGTTCATCTATTGTGTTTTGTGCTTAACTTATGAATTGCTTGATTACCAATTCTTTGTGAATTTGTATGGACTCGAGAGATGAGATATGAATTTAGACTTAGTCATAATAGCATGTGTTCTTGATTTTTGCATTTTGATAGAATTCTTGATGTATGTTTAGGATAAATATATACCTAACATCGCATGTAATCGTGTAAGAAATTGGAATTTAAACCTTCTTTAAATGTAATTCACATAGAGATATAGTGAATTAGTTAATTAGGGTATTTGACTTAATTCTATCATGTATAGATTTAAGTTTATATGGTGTTAGTGCATTGAGAGATGACTAATTCTACTTTTGTGTTCTTGATTAATAAACTGAGATAGTTAATTAAATTAAAAAGAAATGTGATAATCTGAGTGAAACTTAAAGTGAAATTGTAGGCTTAATTCTATATTATTTGATTAAAATTTGTGGTAGCGAGTTGAATTAATTTTTTTTATCTCTAGTTTATTAGTTTTCATTATTTTCAATCATAAAATCAATTAGTTTAATAAAATTGAAATAATACAAAGTTGGTAATTGTTAGATTAAAATTAATACTTGTCTCTGTGGGAACGATACTTTACTTATCATTATATTACTTGTTGATCACATATACTTGTGTGTTGTGTGTAACTAGATTTTACCCAACAAGTTTTTCGCGCCATTTCCAGGGACAAATTTAGATTTTATTACTTTCAATATCAATTTAATTAGTTCAATTTTAGTTAAACAATTTTTCTTTTTTTTTTTGCGATTTTTAGTTTCAGGTTCTCTTACATAGTGCATACAAACTCGGTCAAAGAAACTAGATTTGCTTCCTTATGAGGACGACATCGAACGAAGGTTTCAGAGGCTTAGTAAGTGGATTAAGGAAACTAGAGAGAATTTTTATAAGTAAGAGAGTATGGCTGCAGAGGATCAGAAAGCACTGAGGGACTATGCTACTCCCAGAGTCACTAAAATTCAGTCAAGCATTAACAGCCCAGCGATTACAGCGAATAACTTTGAGATCAAGCCTGGGACGATTCAAATGATACAGAATTTAGTACAGTTTGGGGGATTAGCTAATGATGATCCGAACGAGCACCTAGTTAGCTTTCTAGAGATTTGCGATACCTTCAAGTACAATGGTGTATCTGATGATGCAGTTAGGCTACGGTTGTTTCCGTTCACATTGTGGGACAAGTCGAAGAGTTGGTTACACTCACTACCGCCAGGGTCAATTACTACTTGGGATGACCTTGCTCAGAAATTTTTAGCTAAATTTTTCCCACCAGCGAAGACTGCTAAGATGAGGAATGAGATTACAATGTTTGAATAGCAGTATGGGGAGTCTCTGTATGAAGCTTGGGAAAGGTACAAGGAATTGCTAAGGAAGTGTCCGCATCATGGATTACCCAAGTGGCTGCAGATGAATACCTTTTATAATGGGCTGAATGGTAATCTGCGTACTAGTATTGATGTAGCGTAGGGGAGCTTTTATGGCTAAAAAATTCGAGGAAACGTATGATCTGATTAAGACAATGGCGGCTAACAACTACCAGTAGCCCACTGCAAGAATGACACAGCCTAAGGAAGCTGGGGTGTTAGAAGTAGATGGAGTGATAGCTCTAGCGGTTCAAATTTCAGTGTTATCAAAGAAGATGGATGCCCTCACGGGTGTACAGGTTCAACAGGTGACGTTTGTTTTTGAATTGTGTGCTGGGGAACATCCAACAGAGCAGTGTGTTATTAATCCTGTAGCGATTCAGTTTGTAGGTAGCTATAACAGAATTCCTCAGAATCTATATCAGAATGCCTACAATTCGGGGGCATGGAACCATCCGAAATTTTCATGGAGTAACAACCAAAATCAACAGGCTCCACGACAATCCTAGCCCCCAGGTATCCGAAATCAGCATCAACAGTCAACTCGACAACATGAGAAAAATTCAGATTTGGAAGAGATGTTGTTGAAATACATATCGAGTAATGAGGCAGCTATGAAAACATAAGCGACATTGATTATGTGTAATTCTTAGGTAATTAGTTAGTCAGTATAGTAATTTTTAACATTCTTGCTCAAAATTCATGTACTTATCTTATAATTTTGGTTTTAATGGTTTTAAGGTACTAATGATGAAGTTGTGCATGCACGCAGGTCAAATTTACTGAAAAAATGAACTTCTGCAGAAAATACTGTGACGCCCCCAAAATAAGTATACATCACCTATTCTCAGTCGCCAAATACATGGTACAGAAACAACTACAGCATCATTACAACAATTATCGTGCAAAATACGACAACACATAAACTGTGAGTTTAAATACAAATATTGTCTTCTAGACAATATCCACACTCAAATAAGTCCTCATTACAATTATTAAAACACTATTTTACAAAATAGTGAGGACTGCTAACACAACTGACTGGAAACATCACTCCACACCCCGACTAGTTCCCGCTATATTCTCGTCTCCTGAGAAAAATGGAACAAAAACGAAAAGGGTGAGCTCAACTAGCCCAGTAAAGAATATTATGACTAAGATAATATATAACAAATTATCATTAGTCTTCAACAGGGAAAAATCTGATAAAATATAATAGACAACAAGTTTTAGATTAACAACTGCAGCGAAAACAACAATCCATTAGAAGAGTCAAGCAGAGAATGAATTCTACTATCTTCTAAGATTTAAAAGTCCATCATCAATATTTTATCCCTGTAACATCAATCAATATACATTTTGAATCAAATATTCATCTTTGCACTACAGGCCAAAGATATTCATTTGTATCACCAGTTGGTCATGTTCATCTAAACACATGTTCATCTTTGCACTATGGGCCAAAGATATTCATCAGTTAAACATTCATCTTTGCACTACAGGCCAAAGATATTCAGTAATATCATCATTTAGGACTGAGGATGATGAAAAATATCTTGAAGAAAACGAATCCTGTGAGACAAAAGGGCAAATATTAGAGATTCGTACTACAGTTTATGCAAGTTCAAAAACACTCCATAATAAACCATAGTGGAGTAAAATTCAAGAATGAAGATCAAAACATGGATACAATCAAAGATAGTAACCATAATAAACATCTTGGACAAAGAAGAGAAAATTTTATTTTTCTGTGAATAGTGTCGTATTCGTGAATAGTGCCGTATACGTAAATAGTAACCCTAACACATAAAGGTAGAAATTCTATAATAAAGTTCATATCAATATTTCGATATAATGATATTGAAGAAAATAATATCATTTACGAAGAAAATAACATCCCTTACCTCAAAATAACAGTACTTCTGATCGGAATATCGGATATAAAGCCGAAGAAAACTTGTATTAAATAGTAACTCTCAAAGTATCTAAATACTCACAAAAATACGCTCCATAATATAGAGAGAGAAAGAGAAAAAACTTGTTTCTAGTGTGATTTTCAATTCTAACTAAGCACCATATTTATAGGAAAATGCTTAGAACGCCAAAGCAGACTAACCTGCTACCTGATGGCTTTACCTTCTACTATTCATGCCCACCACTTTTGAAATAAAATTTGAGCACATTTCTCACCAACCAAAAGTAGGGCCCACCCATTCTAGAAATTTTCAAAATATTTTAAATAATCAGTAACTTCAATAATTCATAATAAATAGCCATTTTATCAGAAAATTCAAATCTCATGTCTATTCTATAGGAAATTTAATTCTTTACAACTTTGTAGCAGAAAGTTTTTTCAAATTCCAAACAGAAAATACCCGAAATCCACATACGGACGATTTTTAATACTTCCATTCTGACAAAATATTGATAAAACACCTCAGCATTAATTCCACATAAAATAAATATTTTCTTATCATATAAATTAATAATTAATTATTCATAAATAATATTACAGAATCACAATTATGACGACCAGGTCGTTCCCAGGAAAGAGGGGGCTTTTCGATAAGGATTTCTCCTTACTGGCGCGCAATTAGGTGACCAACCCTCTACTTAGACAGAACTTTCTTAGACATTACCAATAATACTATCTAATAATATTATTCAAATAATATGAATTATTGATCTGATAATGGAGATACTGTGCAGTGACAATTATTGAAACAATAATAATATAAAATATCAACATAGCAATTATTGAATCAATAAAATAAAATATTGAACAGTAATTATTGTAACAATTATTGAGTAGTGCCTTCTTACGTAAGGATCAATAATTCAATAATACTGTGCAATACCGTGTACTACTGTACAACCACGCGTATTACTGTATTTTAACCATCGGGTATTCCAATAGTATTAACAGTAACAATTACGTCGTTATTTATAAAAACTCAAACTTGTAGTTTTCTTCATCCGACCATTTTTTGTTATGGGGCCCACAAATGACTGCGCCATCGTACGAATATTTCCCGACAGCAAAAATATTCTATGACCAAACGAATATTCCCCAACAACAATGAATATTTTATAACCACTTGCTTATTTTGTAAAATTTGCACATTTCACCCATAACCAAAGTATTATATCAAATTAACACCTTATTATTTAAAAATAATAATTAGAGGAAATTCGATTTTATTTATGAATAAGTTGGGGTCTTACAACCTCCCCTCCTTATGAAATTTCGTCCTCGAAATTGACATACGTACCTGGTGTTTCGAAAAGGTGAGGGTACCTCGCTTTCATTTCTGATTCCAACTCCCAAGTCATTTCTTCAATAGCATGGTTCCTCCACAAAACCTTAACATGTGGTATAACCTTGGTGCGCAGGACATACTCTTTCATATTCAAGATCTTAATAGGTACCTCTTCGTACGTTAAATCTTCGGCTATCTCATCTAGTTCTAACTCAATAATATGGTTCGGGTCTTTCACATATTTACGAAGCATAGATATGTGAAAAACATTATGAACACGAGACATGCTTGGAGGTAATGCGAGTCTATAGGCCACATTTCCTATTCGGTCAAGAATCTCAAATGGACCAACAAATCGTGGATTGAGCTTTCCTCTCTTCCCAAATCTTGTAACTCCGTTCCATGGAGAAATACGTAACAATACATGATCCCCAATATTAATTTCCACGTCCTTTCGATGAAGATCCGCATAACTCTTTTGTCAATCCTGTGCCGTTTGTATACATTGTCGAATCGTTTGGATCTTTTTCGTAGTCATGCGTACCAATTCTGGTCCCAACAACATTGCTTCACGTACCTCGTCCCAGTATACTAGAGAACGACACTTTCATCCATAAAACGCTTCGAATGGAGCCATGCCTATACTTGCCTGATAACTGTTGTTGTAGGAGAATTCCACCAATGGTAGGTACTTATCCCAAATCCCTTTGAAATCTAGGACACAGAGTCTTAATAGATCTTTAAGAGTTTGAATAGACCTCTCTGATTGTCTGTCCGTTTGAGGATGGTATGCCGAACTGAATCGCATATCCGTGCCCATAGCTTTCTACAAGCTAACCCAAAATCGTGAAGTGAATCTTAGGTCACGATCCGAAACTATGGATACTGGCATGCCATGCAATCTCACAATCTCATTCACGTATATACGAGCAAGACGTTCAAGGGAATAAGTCTCCCGTATAGGCAAGAAATGAGCAGACTTGGTTAATCTATCAACAATAACCCAAATCGCATCTATGCCTTGAGAAACCTTGGGAAGACCCGTAACGAAATCCATAGTAATGTGTTCCCACTTCCATTTTAGAATCTCAAGTGGTTGCAATGGACCCTTTGGCACTTGATGCTCCGCCTTTACACATTGACAAGTTAAACACCTCGAGATAAATCCGCGATCTCTCTCTTCATATTGCTCCACCAAAATGTATGTCGAAGATCGTGATACATTTTGGTACTCCCAGGATGGATTGCAAACGGTGTGTTGTGTGCCTCCATCATGATTCTATACTTCAAGTCAGAATCGTTAGGAACACAAAGTCTGGAGTTGACTCAAATTATTCCTTCTTCATCGATTCTTGCTTCTGGAATAACACCTTCTTGCACTTTCTACTTCATACTCATTAACTCCAGGTCCATAGCTTGAGCAGCTTTAACTTTATCGATTAAAGTCGGTTCTACTCATATATTTGATATCATCACGTGGGTACTTGGAGTCTTTAACTCTATCTCCATCCTTTGCAAGTCATACAAAATGGGCCTTTACGTTGACAATATCATACTCATACCCGCATATGATCTTCTACTCAATGCTTTAGCTACTACGTTCGCTTTTCTAGGATGGTATTGGATGGTATGATCGTAATCTTTCAACAGCTCAAGCCAATGTCGTTGTCGCATGTTGAGTTCCTTTTGGGTGAAGAAATATTTAAGGCTCTTATGATCCGTATAAATCTCCACTTTCTCCCCATACAGGTAGTGTCTCCAGATCTTCAACGCGAAAACAACTGCTGCCAACTCCAGATCATGAGTAGGATAATTCCAATCATATTCTTTGAGTTGTCGCAAGGCATAGGCTATGACTTTCCCATATTGTATGAGAACACATCCTAATCCTTTCCTTGAAGCATCGCTGTAGATAACAAATCCATCCGAACCAGATGATATTGTCAGAACAGGTGTCGAAATGAGTCTCCTCTTGAGCTCTTGGAAACTCTTCTCACATTCCTCCCACGAATCCCCGATAATAACCAGCTAAGCCCAAAAAACTACGTACTTCAATCACCGACATCGGTTGCTCTCAACTTTGTATGGCTTCAATATTCGTCGGGTCAACAGATACTCCATGTTTTGACACCACGTGCCCAAGGAATGCTACTTCCTCAAGCCAGAACTCGCATTTCTTCAGCTTGGCATATAGCTTGTTATCACGAAGTTTTTGAAGTACCAGCTTTAAATGGTGCTCATTATCTTCACGGCTTTCGGAATAGATGAGGATGTCATTAATAAAGACAACAATGAACTGATACAAATATTCCTTGAACATACGGTTCATCATACCTATGAAAGTAGCAGGAGCATTAGTCAATCCAAAAGACATGACTAAGAATTCATAATGTCCGTACCGAGTTCTAAAGGCAGTCTTTGAAATATCCTTAGTTTTAATCTTCAGTTGATGATATCCAGAACGAAGATCGATCTTTGAAAAGAATTGTGGTCCTTGCAACTGGTCGAACAGGTCATCAATGCGAGGTATCGAATACCTATTCTTGATGGTGACATGGTTCAATTCCCGATATTCGATACAAAGTTGCATACTCCCGTCTTTCTTCTTTACGAATAAAACAGGAGCACCCCAAGGAGATGTACTAGGACGAATGAAACCGATGTCTAACAACTCTTGTAGTTGGACCTTTAACTCCTGAAGTTCAATAGGATCCATTCGATATGGAGTTTTAAAAATGGGTTTTGTACCGGGTTCAAGGTCAATAAAGAATTTAACTTCGCGTTCTGGGGGTAGACCGGGAAGTTCTTCAGGAAATACGTCAGGAAATTCACTAACAATAGAAATATTATTCAAATCTGACGTGTTTTTGTTCAATTCTGTGACATGGGCTAAGAAAGCTTGACATCTATTTTTCAATAAACGAATAGCTTTATGGCTTGATATGACAGTGATTGACTTTAATGGTTTGGTAGATTGAATTCGCATAACAGGTTGGTTAGGAGTATGAAAACTAACAACCTTACGAAAATAATCAATTTTGGCATGATGAATAGTTAACCAATCAATCCTTAAAATCACATCAAATGCAAGTATTTTCAAAAAAATAAGATCGACAGGTAATGTGATGGTACCAACTTGGATCAAGCAAGATTTATAAACAGTAGATATAATAAAAGTTTCTCCTAACGGAGTCTCAACAGATAAGTCAAAGTCTAATTTCTCTGGAGTCAAGTTCAAACGTTGAGCACAAGTAGGAGAGATAAAAGAATGGGTAGAACCAGGATCTAATAAGGTATAAACCTCACAAGAGTTTATGATTAGCTACCCATGATCACCTCGTTCGGGTTCCTCGCGTTTTGGCCAGTCACGACAAACTCTCTTCCAGGAACCGCTGACTTTGACTTGTCTGGAACAGCCTTCGGAGTCACCATTCCCGTTGGACCTGGTTTCGCAACAAGACAATCTCTAGATATATGACCTTCCTTTCCACAGTTATAACACACCTTGGATTGTTGTGGACATTTTAGGCTGATGTGTCCCTCTTTCCCGTATTTATAACAAACGACTGGTGCTCGCTCTCCTCCCCTAGAAATAGTTGTTGGTGCTGACGTCTTCACGTTATCATTGTTGTACCTTCTCTTTTTGAAATCTCCCCTAACTCGCTTCTTCTACCATCATGTCCACGATTACCACCAGAGTGGTTACCACTTTTGTCTGAATATTTTTCTCTCCGCTAGTTTTCATTGCTCCGTTGACTGCTGCCACCGGTATGACCCTGGTTGTGGTCCCTCGGTTGAACATACTCATTATCTCTCTCTAATAATTGAGCCCTATTTACAACATCTGAATATAAAGAAAATTTATGAGATATAAGATATTGCCGAATCTCGGGTTTTAGACCTCTTAGAAACATTCGCGTCATTCGTTCATCATTCTCTACCAAATGAGGTGCAAACCTGGATAACTCTGCGAACTTTGCCTCGTACTGGGACACCGTCATGTTGTTTTATTCCAGTCTAATAAACTCTACCTCCTTCATATGACGAATACTTTCAGGAAAGTACTTGTCATTAAAAAGTTTCTGAAATGTTTTCCAAGACATGTTGAGTGCGGCTAGCTGGGTACGCTTCACAGACTCCCACCAGTAGTCTGCCTCACCACGGAACATAAAGGTGGCGAATGGAACCTTCTGTTCTTCCGTACATCCCAAGACATCAAATATCTTGGTAATTTGTTTAACCTACGTCACCGCCTTGATCGGATCCGGCTTTCCCGCAAATTCTGGTGGTCCCAACTCTTTGAACTGCTTGGCTGTGATAAGCCGCGCGTTGCTATCATTTCCACTCGTATTTTTTACACGAGTTTCCCTCCTCTGATTTTGCATGAACTGCAAAAATCTTTTAAACATTCCATCATTCATCATTTGTTCGATAGTGTTGTTTACAGGTGGAATATTGTCGTCCTGTTGCACGTACCCCTGGGTGGTGATTAAAGGTGTCTCTACGGTCTCATTCACAACATTGTTAACATTCTCGGCTGTCATTCTCAAATACTGCCATAAAATAAGGGTTAAGTAACAAATTAACATATCACATATTATCCATATATTATGACCGACCAACAAATAAGCTTAAGTAGGACACATTAGCGAAGGTTTTACTCGCCTCTCCCCTCCTAGTCCTATTCCCCGATCTCCGCCGGAGACCATATCTCTAAGCTCTGATACGAACTGTGACGCCCCCAAAATAGGTATACATCACCCATTCTGAGTTGCCAAATACATGGTACAGAAACAACTACAACATCATTACAACAATTGTCGTGCAAAATATGACAACACATAAATTGTGAGTTTAAATACAAATATTGTCTTCTAGATAATATCTACACTCAAATAAGTCCTCATTACAATTATTAAAACACTATTTTATAAAATAGTGAGGACTGCTAACACAACTGACTGGAAACATCACTCCACACCCCGACTAGTTCCCGCTATATTCTCGTCTCCTGAGAAAAATGGAACAAAAACGAAAAGGGTGAGCTCAACTAGCCCAGTAAAGAATATTATGACTAAGATAATATATAACAAATTATCATTAGTCTTCAATAGGAAAAAATCTGATAAAATATAATAGACAACAAGTTTTAGATTAACAAATGCAGCGAAAACAACAATTCATTAGAAGAGTCAAGTAGAGAATGAATTCTACTATCTTCTAATATTTAAAAGTCCATCATCAATATTTTATCCTTGTAACATCAATCAATATACATTTTGAATCAAATATTCATCTTTGCACTACAGGCCAAAGATATTCATTTGTATCACCAGTTGGTCATGTTCATCTAAACACCTGTTCATCTTTGCACTACGGGCCAAAGATATTCATCAGTTAATCATTCACCTTTGCACTACAGGCCAAAGATATTCAGTAATATCATCATTTAAGACTGGGGATGATGAAAAATATCTTTCAAAAAACGAATCCAGTGAGACAAAAGGGCAAATATTAGGGAATCGTACTACAGTTTATCCAAGTTCAAAAATGCTCCATAATAAACCATAGTTTAGTAAAATTCAAGAATGAAGATCAAAACATGGATACAATCAAAGATAGTAACCATAATAGACATCTTGGACAAAGAAGAGAAAATTTCATTTTTCTGTGAATAGTGTCGTATTCGTGAATAGTGTCGTATACGTGAATAGTGTCGTATACATGAATAGTAACCCCGACACAATAAGGTAGAAATTCCATAATAAAGTTCATATCAATATTTCGGCATAATGATATTGAAGAAAATAATATCATTTACGAAGAAAATAACATCCCTTACCTCAAAATATCAGTACTTCTGATCCGAATATCGGATGTAAACCCGAAGAAAACTTACACTGAATAGTAACTCTCAAAGTATCTAAATACTCACAAAAATACGCTCGATAATATAGAGAGAGAAAGAGAGAAAACTTGTTTCTAGTGTGATTTTCAATTCTAACTAAGCACCCTATTTATAGGAAAATGCTTAGAATGCCAAAGCAGACTAACCTGCTACCTGATGGCTTTACCTGCTACTATTCACGCCCACCACTTTTGAAATAAAATTTTAGCACATTTCTCACCAACCAAAAGTAGGGTCCACCCATTCTAGAAATTTCTAAAATATTTTAAATAATCAGTAACATCAATAATTCATAATAAATAGTCATTTTATCAGAAAAATTCAAATCTCATGTCTATTCAATAGGAAATTTAATTCTTTACAACTTTGTAGAAGAAAGTTTTTTCAAATTCTAAACAGAAAATACCCGAAATCCACATACGGACGATTTTTAATACCTCCATTCTGACAAAATATTAATAAAACACCTCAGCATTAATTCCACATAAAATAAATATTTTCATATCATATAAATCAATAATTAATTATTCACAAATAATATTACAGAATCACAATTATGACAACCAGGTCGTTCCTAGGAAAGAGAGAGCTTTTCGATAAGGATTTCTCCTTACTGACGCGCAATTAGGTGACCAAACCTCTGCTTAAACAGAACTTCCTTAGACATTGCCAATAATGCTATCTAATAATATTATTCAAATAATATGAATTATTGATCTGATAATAGAGATACTGTGCAGTGACAATTATTGAAACAATAATAATATAAAATATCAACGTAGCAATTATTGAATCAATAAAATAAAATATTGAACAGTAATTATTGTAACAATTATTGAGTAGTGCCTTCTTACGTAAGGATCAATAATTCACAATATTGTGCAATACCGTGTGCTACTGTGCAATCATGCGTATTATTGTATTCTAACCATCGGGTATTCTAATAGTGTTAACGGTAATAATTACGCTGTTATTTATAAAAACTCAAACTTGTCATTTTCTTCATTCGACCATTTTTCGTTATGGGGCCCACAAATGACTGCGTCATCGTACGAATATTCCACGACCAAACGAATATTCCCCGACAATAGTGAATATTTTATAACCACTTGCTTATTTTATAAAATTTGCACATTTCACCCATAACTAAAGCATTATATCAAATTAACACCTTATTATTTAAAAATAATAATTAGAGGAAATTCGATTTTATTTATGAATAAGTTGGGATCTTACAAATACCCCCCCCCCCCGCCCCGGCAGGCCTATTCACCACCTGACACACCCGCCCCCGCGGGGGGGGGGGGGGGTCCTCTGTATATGCCAGCCCCGGCGAGCCTTGTAAACCAAAATACCCCTCGCCTCGGCTGGGGTACGGGATTCCAGAACTTAACAGACCTCTGCAGAACGTGGCTACACCACTTTTATTACTCAAAATTGAAACCCATCACTCCTAATTCCCACGAAATTACTCCATAACCTCCTAATCTCGACAGAATCCGTCCATTACTTTCATTATATATAAACCTATACCCTAATTCATCCATTCCACACCTATTCACCGCCTGTAACACCCGCCCCTACGGGGGGGTCAAAAACTTATTGGGTAAAATCTAGTTACGCACAACAAGCAAGTATACGTGGTCAACAAGTAATATAATAGTAAGTCAAGTATCGTTCCCACAGAGAATTTAGCAAGAAATTAACTCACACAATTACCAGTTTCCTATTAATCCTAATTTTATTAAACTAGCAAAATTAATGATTAAAATTATTAAAAATACTAAGATCACAAAACAATCACAAATCTCAAAAACTGAATTTTCAAACAAATTTTGTAGAATTAGGCTTACAACTTCACCCTAGGTTTCACTCTGATTATTATCCTTTATTCCAGTTTAATTTACTATCCCAGTTTATTATTCAAGAATACGAAAGTAGAATTAGCCACCTCTCGATGTACTAATACCGTATTAACTCAAATCCACAAATAAGATAGAATCAAGTTAAACACCTTAATCAACTAACTCACTATATCTCTATATGAATTACAATTAAAGAAGATTTAAGTTCAAGTTCTTTATCTGATTACATGTGATGTCAAGCATATTTCTACCCTAACATTCATCAAGATTCTATTCATTCACAGAATTTAAGAACAAATGCTATATTAACTAAGTCTAGACTCATATTTCCTCTCTTGAATCCATACAAGTCCACAAAGAATTGTTGATTAGGCAATTCATAATTTCAAGCATAAATTAATATAGATAAACTGAGGAATAGCTTATTAAACTGAAAATCAAAGATACATAATCATCGTTCCACTTAAAGATCCGTCATAAGCCTAAAAAGTACTTAGTTCATCATCAATGAAATAAAAATTGAATTAATTAAAGATAACATCCTTCCAATTACAAATATAAAGCTAGAGATGAAGAATAAATTCTGAACACCCTTCACTTTAGCCTTAAACTGCAATTGATATGAAAATCCTTCAATTATCTTCACTCCAATGCTTGCTCCAAAAATCTATCTTCTAGCCCTGTTAAATTCCTTTGTGTCGATCTTCTCTTGTGTTTGTTGTAATATCTAGTTAAAGCATGAAATCTGACACTAATTCCTTGTCAAAACGAACTCCAACCCAAGCCAAACACTAGTCTTTTTGTTGCAGCAACATTCTAAAAGAAATAGGAGACCACCTTTTTTCCGTACCCCCCGCCCCGGCGGGCTTGCTCTCTGACTTCTGAGTTTAATAACCCCCGCCCCGGCGGGGGTTTTGTATGGGAAATAGCCCGCCCCGGCGGGGGTTGCTTCTAACTTCTATCCTGTTTTGCTCATTTGCTTGCCACAATGCACCTTAACACCACCCTTTTTGATCAATTACAACACCACCAAAACTACACACAAAATAACACTAAACAAATAAAAATAAACATAAAAATAAGGAATTAACACCGATTTAGCTTGAATTAAGAACAGATTCGCGGGTATAAAACCCACTTATCAGGGGTCCTCTGTATACGCCAGCCCCGGCGGGCCTTGTAAACCAAAATACCCCCCGCCCCGGCGGGGGTACGGGATTCCAGAACTTAACAGACTTCTGTAGAACGTGGCTACATCACTTTTATTACTCAAAATCGAAACCCATCGCTCCTAATTCCCACGAAATTACTCCATAACCTCCTAATCTCGACAGAATCTGTCCATTACTTTCATTATATATAAACCTATACCCTAATTCATCCATTCCACACCCATTATACATCACTTTCTCCGAATTAACACACCAAAACCTAGGGTTTTCTTACTGTTAGGGTTTACAGCAAGGGAGGAAGAGGAACTTTAGCAATTAGTCATTCAAATACTTCAATATCATCATCAATTGGGGAAATTAGTGTGGGTAAGCTACTATTATCAGTTTTCACAATATTTGAATTTTAATCTTCACTTTGAGGTACTGTGAGTGGTTGTGCACCCCAAGTGCTTGATATATTGCCTAAGAGTAAGTTTGGGGGAGTTGTTAACTGAAGTAGTGTGGAATGACTCCTAAAACTCCTGTTAAGCGACAGCGTGGCGAAGGTTCATCGCCAC
Organism: Panax notoginseng; assembly: GCA_016801055.1. Taxonomy (NCBI): domain Eukaryota; kingdom Viridiplantae; phylum Streptophyta; class Magnoliopsida; order Apiales; family Araliaceae; genus Panax; species Panax notoginseng. The sequence continues at coordinate 196,823,340 of CM029014.1, forward strand.
CAACACGCAGCTATGACAAATGCAAATTCGTTAGTGCAAATGTGGGTGACAAGTACGACTATTTCACACCTAAGGCACTGACACCAGAGAGGGGCTTGAGGTCAGATGCATTCAATGGACAAATACAGAGACAAATTCATGAACAAGGTTGGGAAGTATTCACTGATGAACCAGACCCTACAGTGGTGACAATAGTGAAAGAGTTCTATGCTAACGCTGAAGATTAAGCACCGTTTGTGGCGTTTGTGAGGGGCAATCAAGTGTCTTTCAGTCCTGAGGTAATAAATGAGTTTTATAGCGTGCAAGCCCCTACTGTGTATCAATATGCCCAGCTGCGTGACAGTAATCCCAACTATGATTAGATCCTCACAGAAATATCAAAACCTGATACTACATGGGCAAAAGGGAAGAAAGGTGGAACTTTGTTTATGAGCAATGATTTGAGTTTGTATGGCAAGATATGGTATGCGTTCTTGTGCGCGAAGTTATTTTCGTCGACTTATACCAGTGAAGTCACAAAAGAGAAGGTTCTGCTATTATATGCCATAGTAAAGGAATTCGATATTGACATTGAGGCAATTATCAATTTTTCGATTCGACGTTGCTTGCACGGGCCATTCTCAAGAGGACTGCCACACCCTTCACTCATCTTTCGATTGTGTAGATAGTCTGGGGTTAGATGGTCAGGCGATGAGCCAGTGCAGCAGCCTCTCTGTGACGCCCCCAAAATAGGTATACATCACCCATTCTGAGTCGCCAAATACATGGTACAGAATTTAAATACAAACTTAATTATACAATATGACAAAAGCGTAGCTGAGAGTTTTTACACGAATATTGTCTCATAGACAGTATTCAAACTCAAAAGGAGTCCTCATTATATTTATTATCACACTATTTCATAGAATAGTGAGGACTACTATAGCCACCTATCCTGGACCATCACTCCATTTCCCGACTCATCCCGGCTACATTCTCATTTCCTGAAGAGAACAATGAAAGTAAAAGTGTGAGCTCAACTAGCCCAGCAAGAAATATTATGACTAAGATAATGCATAATAAATTATCGTTAGCCTTCAACAATGTTAAACTTATAGAATACAATGAACAACAAGTTTAACTGCAGCGGAATAAGCAATCCATTAGAAGAGTCAAGAAGAGCATAATATCTACTATCTTCTAAGATTTAAAAAGTTTATCATCAATTTTATCGCTGAGACTCAGCTCAATAAATAATTCACATCACTGAATTATCCATGCACTACGGGCCAATGATATTCATTAGTATCACATCCACGAATTATCTATGCACTACGGGCCAACGATAATTGTGTTATCACCAATGGTCATGATCATGCCAACAACTGTCCATCAATGCACTACGGGTCAATGAGGACTTTTATCACATCATTTGTAACATTACAAGTTATGATTATACCGAATAATCACTGGTCATAATCATACCAATCAACAGTCCATCTATGCACTACAGGCCAAAGATAACTTTTATCACAACATAAGCATGAGGATGATGACAATGATATAAGAATTCAATTAAATGAAAGCAAAGAATAAATTTTAAAGATTTTATAATTTAATTTATCCAGAATTCAATAATGTTCAAATTGCCAACATAATACTGCTTTGTGGAGTAAAATTCAAGAATAATATTGTATCAAAAATTATTTAGACCGAAAAGAAATTACTTTTTGTCATGAACAGTACCCCGAGTGAATAGTATCCAGTGAATAGAACTTCGTGAATAGTATCCCGTGAATAGTACTCCGACATGAAAAAATTAAACTTTATCAAGAATGTTTAAAATAATATTTTTGTGAAAAGATACTAGATGAATTGCAAATTTCAAAGATATTCTACTAATTTCACGGAGTATAGAAGCAATACTTTAACAAAATGAGTGTAGAATTCAGAATCTGAAACAAAATAATATTACTTACATACTATAGAGTATGGAAGAAAATATTATTTCATACGAATACTGAACAAAAATAATATCCCTTACCTTAAAAAGAAGAGTATTCCGACAGGTAGGGCAGGGATATTCTTGAAGAAAATTTATACTGTTTTCTACGCTCAAAGCTTCCTTAAACTCTAAAAAAATATGCTCAATATTATAGAATAAGAATTTTTTGATTCTGGTGTGATTTTCAATTCTAAACTAAGCATCTTATTTATAGGAGAATGGAAGGGGTACTGTTTAGAATTTATTTCACGGGCCAATAGTGAAAATAATTCACGGACTGAATTCTGCAACTTCACAGACGCCAGTTTTTCAAATAATTATATAATAACCAAATAATAAAAAACTTATAATATATATATATATATATATATATATATATATATATATATATACACACACACACACACACACATCACTATCACTACAATTATCACTTTCCACCACCACCACTCATCCACTACACACACGGCACACACACATACACACATGTCAAATATATATATATATATATATATATATATATATATATATATATACTTCCTTTTGATTATTTTGAAAAATGAGTAAGTGGGGGTCCAAATAATACGCCAAACTTACAAAAAATATTTCATAAAAATTCTCTCAATATTTTTAACAACATTTATTCATCAATAATATAACTTACAATATTAACAACCAGATCATTCCCAGGAAAGAGGGGGCTTTCCGATAAGGATTTCTCCCTATTGGCGCGCAATTAGGTGACCAAATCCCTTTTCTCGACAAAACTTTCTAGACATTGTCAATAATACAAATAATAATATGAATAACTTGTCATCTCAATTATTAATTTAATAATATAAAATATTGTACAGATGATACTGTGACAATAATAGAATCAATAATGTGAGATACTATGCAGCAATTACTGTAGCAATAATTGAGTATAACTGAGTGACTTCTCACGTAAGCATCAAAATTAATATTGTGTGCTACTATGCAACCACGCGTATTATTGTACTTTTATCACCGGGTATTTCAACAGTTAACGGTAAAACTTTCGCCGTTATTTTTATAAAAAGATATTTATGTCATTTTCTAACTCCGACAATAATTCTGTTGTGGGGTCCACCAATGATTGTGTCGTCGTACGAATATTCCCCGACTAATCGAATATTTTATAACAACTTGCTTACTTTACAAAATTTATAAATATTACCTACAACTAAAATATTATAACAAATTCATACCTTAATATTCAAAAAATGATATTTAGAGAAAAATTCATCTTTATTCATAAAAGTTGGGGTCTTACAACCTATCCTTCTTATGAAATTTCACCCTCAAAATTGGTGTACGTACCTGGTATGTCGAAGAGGTGAGGATACCTTGATTTTATTTCAGATTCTAACTACCAGATTATTTCCTCAACATCGTGGTTTTTCCATAAAACTTTGACTTGAGGTATAACATTGGAGCATAGAATGTGTTCCTTCTTATCCAAGATTTTAACAGGTACATCTTCATACGTTAAATCTTTCGCTATCTCGTCAGGTTTTAACTTAATAATGTGGCTTGGGTCTTCCACATATTTACGTAACATAGATATGTGAAAAACATTATGAACACGAGACATACTTGGCAGTAAGGCGAGTCTATAAGCCACAGTTCCTACTCGATCAAGGATTTTGAATGGCCCAATGTATCGAGGATTGAGCTTTCTCCTCTTTTCAAATCTTTAAACTCCTTTCCATGGAGCAACACGTAACAACGCATGATCTCTAATATTGAATTTCACGTCCTTTCGATGAAGATCAGCATAACTCTTTTGTCGATCTTGTGAGGTTTTTATACGTTGCCGGATCATTTGAATCTTTTTCGTTGTTATACGTACCAACTCCAGTTCCAACAACGTTGCTTCACCCACGTCGTCCCAGCATACTGGAGAATGACACTTGCGTCCATACAACGCCTCGAATGGAGCCATGCCAATACTTGCTTGATAACTATTGTTGTAGGAGAATTTTACCAATGGCAAGAATTTGTCCCAATTTCCTTTGAAGTCAAGGACACAGAGTCTTAATAGATCTTCAAGAGTTTGTATAGTCATCTCCGACTGCTCGTTCGTCTGAGGATGATATGCCAAACTGAATCGTAAATCTATGCTCATAGCTTTTTGTAAACTAACCCAAAATTGTGAAGTGAATCTTGGGTCTCGATCAGAAATTATGGATACTGGCATACCATACAGTCTTACAATCTCATTTATATATATACGAGCAAGACGTTCAAGTGAATAAGTTTCTCATATAGGTAAGAAATAAGCAGACTTGGTCAATCTATCAACAATGAACCAAATTGCATTTATGCCTTGAGAAACCTTGGGAAGACCAGTAACGAAATTCATGGTAATGTGCTCCCACTTCCATTCTGGAATTTCAAGTGGTTGCAATGGACCTTTTGACACTTGATGCTCCGCCTTGACTCGTTGACACGTTAAACACCTTGAGATAAACTCCGCGATCTTTCTCTTCATATTGCTCCACCAAAATGTATGTCGAAGATCACGATATATTTTGGTACTTCTAGGATGGATTGCAAACAGTGTGTTGTGTGCTTCCATCATGATTTTATACTTCAAGTTAGAATCTTTAGGAACACAAAGTCTGGAGTTGACTCGAAGTATTCCTTCTTCATCTATTCTTGCTTCCGGAATAGCACCTTCTTGCACTTTCTTCTTCATACGCATAAGCTCCAGGTCTGTAGCTTAAACAGCTTTAACTTTATCGATTAAAGTCGATTATACTCGTATATTTAACATCATCACGTGAGTCCTTGGAGTCTTTAATTTTATCTCCATCCTTTATAAGTCATACAAAATGGGTCTTTGTATTTACAATATCGTACTCGTACCCGTATATGATCTTCTACTCAATGCGTCAGCTACTACGTTCGCTTTTTCAGGATGGTATTGAATGGTATGATCATAATCTTTCAACAGCTCAAGCCAACGTCGTTGCCTCATGTTGAACTCCTTTTGGGTGAAGAAATATTTGAGGCTTTTATGATCCATATAGATCTCTACTTTCTCCCCATACAGGTAATACCTCCAGATTTTAAGTGTGAAAACGACAGCTGCCAACTCTAGATCATGAGTAGAATAATTACTCTCATATTCTTTGAGTTGTCGTGAGGCATAGGCTATGACTTTCCCATGTTGCGTGAGAACACATCCTAACCCTCTGCCTGAAGCATCGCTGTAGATGACAAATCCCTCCGAACCAGATGGTATTGTCAAAACAGGTGCTGAAATGAGTCTCCTCTTGAGTTCTTGAAAACTCTTCTCACATTCCTCGCTCCAACCAAATTTTGTATCTTTTAGAGTCAGCTGAGTTAATGGAGTAGCGATTCGAGAAAATCCTTCCACGAATCTCCGATAATAACTAGCTAAGCCTAGAAAGCTACATACTTTGGTTACTGACTTTGGTTGCTCCCAGCTTTGAATTGCTTCAATCTTTGTCGGGTCAACAGATATTCCGTGATTTGATATCACATGCCCAAGGAATGCTACTTCCTCAAGTCAGAACTCATATTTCTTTAACTTGGCGTATAGCTTGTTTTCACGAAGCTTTTGGAGTATCAGCCTCAAGTGTTGCTGATGATCTTCACGACTTTTGGAGTATATGAGGATGTCATCAATAAAGACGATCACAAAATTATTCAAATATTCCTTGAATACTTGGTTTATTATATCCATAAAGGCAGCAGGAGCATTAGTCAATCCAAAAGACATGACTAGGAATTCGTAATGCCCATACCAAGTTCTGAAAGCAGTCTTTGGAATGTCATCAGTTTTAATCTTTAACTGATGATATTCAGAACAAAAATCGATCTTTGAAAAGAATTTGACACCTTTCAACTGGTCAAACAGGTCATCAATGCGAGACAATGGGTACCTATTTTTGATGGTGACATGATTCAACTCCTGATAATCAATACAAAGTCGCATACTTCCATCTTTCTTCTTTACAAATAGAACAAGAGCACTCCAAGGAGACGTACTAGGATGAATGAAACCGATGTCTAACAGTTTCTGCAGTTGAGTTTTTAAGCCCTGAAGTTTAATAAGAGACATTCGATATGGGGCTTTGGAAATGAGTTTTGTACCGGGTTCAAGGTCGATACAAAATTCGATTTCACGCTCTGGGGTAGGTCAGGAAGTTCTTCAGGGAATACGTTAGGAAATTTATTAACAATAGAAATATCATTCAAATCTAACGTATTTTTGTTAAAATCTGTGACATGGGCTAAAAAAGTTTGACATCCGTTTTTCAATAAACGAATAGCTTTATGGCTTGATATGACAGTGATTGACTTTAGTAGTTTGTTACTTGAATTCGCATAATAGGTTGGTTAGAAATATGAAAAGTAACAACCTTACGAAAATAATCAATTTTAGCATGATGAGTAGTTAACCAATCAATCCCTAAAATCACATCGAATGCAAGTATTTTCAAAGAGATAAGATCGATAGGTAATGTGCGGGTGCCGATTTGAATTAAATAAGACTTATAAACAGTGGGTGTAATGAAGGTCTCTCCCAACGTAGTTTCAACAGATAAGTTAAAGTCTAATTTCTCCGGAGTTAAATTTAAACGTTGAGCGCAAGTAGGAGAAATAAAAGAATGGGTAGAATCGGTATCAAATAAGGTATAGACTTCGCACGAGTTTATGATTAGCTTACCCGTGATAACCTCGTTCGGGTTCCTCGCTTTTTGGGAGGTCACGACAAACGCTCTCCCTTGAACTACCGGCTTCGACTTGTCTGGGACGGCATTTGGTGTCACCGTGTAAGACCCCAACTTTTTATAAATGAAATTGAATTTCCTATATTTGTTATTTTGAAATAGTAAGGGTTGATTTGATTAATGTGGTTAGTTATGGGTAAAATGCGCAAATATTTTAAATAAACAAGTGGTTATAAAATATTCATTGTTATCGAGGAATATTCGTTTGGTCGTGAAATATTCTTGCTGTCGGGAAATATTCGTACAACTGCGCAGCTTTGTGTGGGCCCCATAACAGAGAGTGATAGGATGAAGAAAACGACAAGTATGAATTTTTATAAATAACGGCGTAGCTGTTACCGTTAACACTATTAGAATACCCGATGGTTAAAATATAGTAATACGCGGTGTTGTACAGTAGCACACGGTATTGCACCAATTATTGATTCTTACGTAAGAAAGCACTACTCAATAATTGCTACAATTTTTACTGTTCAATATTTTATTTTATTGATTCAATAATTGCTACGTTAATATTTTATATTATTGTTGTTTCAATAATTGTCACTACACAGTATTTCTCATTATCAGATCAATAATTCATATTAATTGAATAATATTATTAGATAGCATTATTGGCAATGTCTAAGAAAGTTCTGTCTAGGAGAGGTTATTTAATTGCGCGCCAGTAAGGAGAAATCCTTACCGGAAGACCCCCTCTTTCCTGGGAATGATCTGGTTGTCATTATTGTGATTCTGTAATATTATTTGTGAATAATTAATTATTAATTTTTATGAAAAGAAAAATATTTATTTATGTAGATATAAATGGAAGAATTTTTAGAAAAGTGACAATTGTTGAAAATTGATATTTTATCTTTTCTGATAAAATAATTAATTTAAATATATTATTATATTATAATAATATAATAATAGAGATATTTTTACAATGAATGTGTGATATATGAATAAATGAGGAGGAAGAGTATTTTGTTACAATAAATACTAAAAACATGTTAAACATGTTAGAGGGCCCCGTTTTTGACTAAGATGTGATTATAGCCTGTAAAATCGTTCGTATATGAATTTCGGTCAATTTCTGTTTAGAATTTGGAAAAATTTAAAGTTACAAAGTTGTAGAGAATTAAATTTCCTATGAAATGGACATAAGATTCAAATTTTTCTGATAAAATGGCTATTTTTATGAATTATTGAAGTTCTGGAATAATTGATTTTTGAAGTTTAAAATTTTTTTTTAAGAAAAACATTTTTATTATGTTGGTGGGCCCACTTGTATTGAAAATGTGCTGAGTTCATATTTTTCAAAGTGAACGAAAAAATTTTATAAATATTAATATTTTATTAAATTTTCTACTTTGGTGTTCTAAACATTTTCCTATAAATAGGGTGCTTAGGTTAGAATTGAAAATCACACCAGAATCTGAAGTTTTCTCTCTCTATATTATCGAGCGTATTTTTGTGAGTATTTTGATACTTTGAGTGTTGCTATACGGTGTAAGTTTCCTTCATCATTATATTCAATATTCCAGTCAGAAGCACTGTCCTTTTAAGGTAAGGGATGTTATTTTTTTTATAGATGATATTATTTCTTCCAATATCATTATGCCGAAATATTGATATGAATTTTATTGTAGAATTTCTACCTTTATGTGTCGGGATTACTATTCACGTATACGGCACTATTCACGTATACGACACTATTCACGAATACGGCACTATTCACCGAAAAATAAAATTTTCTCTTCTTTGTCCCAGATTTCTATTTTTGTTACTATCTTTGATTGTATCCATGTTTTGATCTTTATTCTTAAATTTTACTCCACTATGGTATATTATGGGGTGTTTTTAAACATAGATAAACTGAAGTACGAATCCCTAATATTTGTTCTTTTGTCTCACTGGATTCGTTTTCTTTAAAATATTTTCATCATTCTCAGTCCTAAATGATGATATTACTAAATTTTTTTGGCCTGTAGTGCAAAGATGAATGATTAACTGATGAATATCTTTGGCCCGTAGTGCAAAGATGAACAGATGTTTAGATGAACATGACCAACTAATGATACAAATGAATATCTTTGGTCTGTAGTGTAAAGATGAATATTTGATTCAAGATGTATATTGATTGATGTTACAGGGATAAAAAAATTGATGATGAACTTTTAAATTCATTGAAGATAGTAGATTTCATTCTCTACTTAACTTTTCTAATGAATTGTTATTTCCGCTGCGAATATTGATCTGAAACTTATTGTCTATTATATTCTATGAGATTTTTCTCTGTTGAGGACTAACGATAATTTGTTCTATATTAACTTAGTCATAATATTTTTTACTGGGCTAGTTGAGCTCACCTTTTTCTGTTTTGTTCCATTTTTTCTTCTCAGGAAGCGAGAATATAGCGAGAAGTAGTCGGGGTGTGGAGTGATGTTCCAAGGCAGTTGTTATAATAGTCCTCACTATTTTGTAAATAGTGTATCAATAATTGTAATGAGGACTTATTTGAGTGTGGATATTGTCTAGAAGATAATATTTATTTTTAAACTCACAGTTTATGTGTTGTCGTATTTTGCACGACAATTGTATTAATAAAGTTGTAGTTGTTTCTGTGCCATGTATTTGGTGACTCAAAATGGGTGATGTATTCCATTTTAGGGGCGTCACAGTTGGTATCGGAGCTTAGGGATATGGTCTCTGGCGGAGATCGGGGAATAAAACTAGGAGGGGAGAGACGAGTAAATCCTTCGCTAGTGTGTCCTACCTAAGCTTATTTGTTGATTGGTTAGAATATAGGGATATTATGTGATATGTTAATTTCTTTAATTAACCCTTGTTTTATGGCAGTATTTGAGAATGGCAACTGCGAATGTTAACAATGGAGTAAGTGAAACCGTGGAGACACCTTTAATCACCAATCAAGAGAGCGTGCAACGGGACGACAATGTTCCTCCTGTAAACAACACCACTGATCAGACGATGAACGATGGGATGTTTAGAAGCTTTTTGCAGTTCATGCAAAATCAGACAAGGGAGACTCGTGTACAAAATACGGGTGAAATAATAACAACGCGCGGTTTATCACAACCAAGCAGTTCAAAGAGTTGGGACAACCAGAATTTTGTGGAAAGCCGGATCCGATTAAGGCGGAAACTTGGGTCAAGCAAATTACAAAGATATTTGATGTCTTGGGATGCACAGAGAAACAGAAAGTTCCATTCGCCACCTTTATATTCCATGGTGAGGCAGATTACTGGTGGGAATCTGTGAAGCGTACCCAGCCAGCCGCACTCAACATGTCTTGGAAAATAATTCAGAAATTGTTCAGTGACAAGTACTTTCCTGAAAGTATTCGTTATATGAAGGAGGTAGAGTTTATCAGACTGGAACAAAACAACATGACTGTAAGACCCAAATTATTAATAAATGAAATTTAAATTCTCTCTATTTATTATTTTGAAATAGTAAGGGTTAAATTGATTAATGGGGTTAGTTATGGGTAAAATGCGCAAATATTTCAAATAAACAGGTGGTTATAAAATATTCATTGTTGTCGGGGAATATTCGTTTGTTTGTAGAATATTCTTCCTGTCGGGAAATATTTGTACGACGGCGCAGTCTTTTGTGGGCCCCATAACGGAAAGTGATTGGATGAAGAAAACGACAAGTATAAGTTGTTTATAAATAACGGCGTAGTTGTTACCGTTAATACTGTTGGAATACCCGGTGGTTAAAACACAGTAATACGCGTTGTTGCACAGTAGCACACTGTATTGCACCAATTATTGATTCTTACGTAAGAAGGCACTACTCAATAATGGTTACAGTAATTACTGTTCAGTATTTTATTTTATTGATTCAATAATTGATGCGTTAATATTTTATATTACTTTTGTTTCAATAATTGTCATTACACAGTATTTTTAATTATTAGATCAATAATTCATATTATTTGAATAATATTATTAGATAACATTATTGGCAATGTCTAGAAAGTTCTGTCTAAGGAGAGGTTTGGTCATCTAATTGCGCGCCAGTAAGGAGAAATCCTTATTGAAAGCCCCCTCTTTTCTGGGAACGGTCTGGTTGTCATAAATGTGATTCTGTAATATTATTTGTGAATAATTAATTATTGATTCATATGATAAGGAAATATTTATTTTATGTGGATATAAATGAGGGATATATTTTTGTGGTTAAAAATGAAGGAGTTAATGTTGAGATTTTTATTAGTATTTTTGTCGGAATGGAGGTATTAAAAATCAGGATTTTTGAGATATTTTGCGGGGGTTATAATTTTTAATCCGACCGTTGGATCGTGGTAATTTTTTGATATGTTATACATATATAAGTTGAGTATATGTCCACAAATTTTGAACTGTTAAAAATGAACGTATGATTTATTATGAATTTTACGAGATGACTGGTTCAGGAATTGTTGAATTTTCGGAGTTTATCATTTTGGTAGAAAATTCTACAATTGGTGGGCCCCACTCTTGGTTGGTAAAGAAATGTGCTTAGATTTTTATTCAAATGTGGTAGGCTTGAATAGTAGCAGGTAAAGCCATCAGGTTGCAGGTTAAGTCTGCTTCGGCGTGCTAACATTTTTCTATAAATAGAGGGCTAAGTTAGAATTGAAAATCACACCAGAAATAAGTTTTCTCTCTTTCTCTCTCTAGATAATTGAGTGTATTTTGTGAGTATTTAGATACTTTGAGAGTTTCTATTCATCAGAGCAAGTTTCTTTCAGCCTTATATCGGTATTCCGACCAGAAGTACTGTCTTTACGAGGTAAGGGATGTTATTTTATTCGAAAATGATATTATTTCTTCAATATCATTATGCCGAAATATTAGTTGGAAATTTTTATCAAATTTAGAACTTTTCACGTCGGGGTTACTATTCATGAGTTACTATTCACGAGTTACTATTCACCGAAAAATAAAATTTTCTTCTTTTCGTCCAAAATATCTATTCCAGGTACTAGCTTTGATTGTATCCATATTTTGATCATTCTTGAATTTTACTTCACTATAAATAATTATAAGGTATTTTTGGATATGGATAAATCGAAATACGAATACTTAATATTTGTTATTTTGTTTCACTGGATTCGTTTTCTTTAAGATATTTTTCATCATCCTTAGTCCTAAATGATGATATTACTGAATATCTTTGGCATGTAGTTCAAAGATGAATGATTAACTGATGAATATCTTTGGCCCGTAATGCAAAGATGAACAGGTGTTGAGATGAACATGACCGACTGGTGATACAAATAAATATCTTTGGCCTGTAGTGCAAAGATGAATATTTGATTAAAGATGGTTATTGATTGTTGTTACAGGGATAAAATATTGATGATGGACTTTTAAATCTTAGAAGATAGTAGAACTCATTCTCTACTTGACTCTTCTAATGGTTTGTTGTTTCCGCTGCAGTTATTGATTTAAAACTTGTTGTCTATTGTATTCTATTAGATTTTTCCCTGTTGAAGACTAACGATAATTTGTTCTGTATTATCTTAGTCATAATGTTCTTTACTGGGCTAGTTGAGCTCACCCTTTTCCTTTTTATTCCATTTTTCTCAGGAGGCGAGAATGTAGCGAGTACTAGTCGGGGTATGGAATGATGGTTCTAGAAGTTATTTTAGTAGTCCTCACCTTTTTTGTGAAATAATGTATCAATAATTGTAATGAGGACTTATTTGAGTGTGGATATTGTCTAGATGATAATATTTGTATTTAAACTCACAGTTCTTATGTTGTAACAGTAAAGATGTAGTTGTTTCTGTACCATGTATTTTGGCGACTCAGAATGGGTGTTGTATACCTATTTTGGGGGCGTCACAGTTGGTATCAGAGCTTAGGGATATGATCTCTGGCGGAGATCGGGGAATAGAACTAGGAGGGGAGAGACGAATAAATCCTTCGCTAGTGTGTCCTACCTAAGCTTATTTATTGGTCAGTCATAATATAGGGGTATTATGTGATTTGTTAATTTATTTAATTAACCCTTGTTTTATGGCAGTATTTGAGAATGTCGACTGAGAATGTTAACAGTTGAGTAAATGAGACCGTGGAGACACCGGTGCTTACCAACGAGGAGAACGTGCAACAGGCTGGCAATGTTCCTCCTGTGAACAACACCAATGAGCAGATGATGAACGATGGAATGTTTAGAAGTTTTTTGCAATTCATGCAAAACCAGACGAGGGAGACTCGTGTTCAAAATATAGGAGGAAATGATAGCAATTCACGGTTTGTCACAGCCAAACAGTTCAAAGAATTGGGACCACCAGAATTTAAGGGAAAGCCGGATCCGATCATGGCGGAAACGTGGGTCAAGCAAATTACCAAGATATTCGATGTCTTGGGATGCACGGAGGAACAGAAGGTTCCATTCGCCACCTTTATGTTCCGTGGCGAGGCAGACTACTGGTGGGAGTCTGTGAAGCGTACCCATCCAGCCGCACTCAGCATGTCTTGGGAGACATTTCAGAAACTGTTCAATGACAAGTACTTTCCTGAAAGTATTCGTCATATGAAGGAGGTAGAGTTTATTAGACTGGAGCAGAATAACATGACGGTGTCTCAGTACAAGGCGAAGTTTGCAGAGTTGTCTAGGTTTGCACCTCATTTGGTGAAGAATGAGGAACGTATGACGAGGATGTTTCTGAGAGGTTTGAAACCCGGCATACGTCAATATCTCATTTCTCATAAATTCTCTCTATTCAGATGTTGTCAACAGGGCTCAATTATTAGAGCGAGATAACGAGTACGGTCAACTGAGGGACCACAACTAGGATCATATCGGTGACAGCAGTCATCAGAACAATGATAACCAGCGGAGAAAGAAAAATACAAACAAGAATGGCAACCACTCTGGTGGTAATCGTGGCTATTAAAATAGAAGAAGCGAGTCGGGAGGAGATTTTAAAAAGAGGAGATTTAACAATGACAATATGAAGACGTCAGCACCAGCAGCAACTGGTTCCAAGGGAGGAGAACGACCACCGGTTATATGCTATAAGTGCAGAAAAGAAAGACATATCAGCCCAAACTGCCCACAACAGTTTAAGATATGTTATAATTGTGGAAAGGAAAGACATATCGCTCGAGATTGCACTGTAGCAAAACCAAGTCCAGCGGGGATGATGACTCAAAAAGTTGTTCCAGAAAAGATAAAGTCAACGGTTCCTGGAAGAGCGTTTGTCGTGACTGGTCAACATGCGAGGAGCCCAAACGAGGTGATCACGGGAGTTAAAGGTCCAACTACAAGAGTTGTTGGACATCGGTTTCACTCGTCCTAGTACATCTCCTTGGGGTGCTCCTGTTTTATTTGTAATGAAGAAAGACAGGAGTATGCGACTTTGTATTGATTACCGGGAATTAAACCATGTCATTATTAAGAATAGGTATCCGCTACCTCGTATTGATGACCTATTTGACCATTTACAAGGAGCACAATTCTTTTCAAAGATCGATCTTCGCTCTAGATATCATCAGCTGAAGGTTAAAACTGAGGATATTCCAAAGACTGCCTTCAGAACTCAGTACGGGCATTATGAATTCCTAGTCATGTCTTTTGGATTGACTAATACTCCTGCGGCTTTCATGGATATGATGAACCGAGTATTCAAGGATTATTTGGATCAGTTCGTTGTTGTCTTTATTGATGACATCCTCATATATTCCAAAAGCCGTGAAGATCATGAGCATCATTTGAAGCTGGTACTCCAAAGGCTGCATGAAAACAAGTTATATGCTAAGTTGAAGAAATGCGAGTTCTGGCTTGAGGAAGTAGCATTCCTAGGGCACGTGGTGTCAAAACATGGAGTATCTGTTGACCTGGCGAAGATTGAAGCAATACAAAGTTGGGAGCAACCAAAGACGGTGACCGAAGTACGTAGCTTTCTGGGCTTAGCTGGTTATTATCGAAGATTCGTGGAAGGGTTTTCTCAAATCGCTACCCCGTTAACTCAGCTGACTCGGAAAGATATCAAATTCTTATGGAGCGATGAATGCGAGAAGAGTTTTCAAGAGCTTAAGAGGAGACTCATTTCGGCACCTGTTTTGACCATACCATCTGGTTCGGATGGATTTGTTATCTACAGCGATGCTTCAGGCAAAGGGCTAGGATGTGTTCTCATACAACGTGAGAAAGTTATAGCCTATGCCTCGTGACAACTTAAAGAATATGAGAGAAATTATCCTACTCATGATCTAGAGTTGGCAGCAGTCGTTTTCGTGCTAAAGATCTGGAGGCACTACCTATATGGGGAGAAAGTGGAGATTTATTCAGACCATAAAAACCTCAAATATTTCTTCACTCAAAAAGAACTCAACATGCGGTAACGACGTTGGCTCGAGCTGTTGAAAGATTACGATCACACTATTCAATACCATCCTGAAAAAGCAAACGTGGTAGCTGACGCTTTGAGTAGAAGATCATATGCAGGAACGAGTGCGATGATGTCAAGTATACGCATAGAACCAACTTTTATTGATAAAGTTAAAGTTGCTCAAACCACAGACCCGGAGTTGATGCGTATGAAGAAGAAAGTGCAAGAAGGTGCTATTCCAGAAGCAAGAATCGATGAAGAAGGAATACTTCGAGTCCACTCCAGACTTTGTGTTCCTAATGATTCTAATTTGAAGTACAAGATCATGATGGAAGCACACAATACACCATTTGCAATCCATCCTGGAAGTACCAAAATGTATTGTGATCCTCGACATACATTTTGGTGGAATAATATGAAGAGAGAGATTGCAAAGTTTATCTCAAGGTGTTTAACTTGTCAACGTGTAAAGTCGGAACATCAAGTGCCGAAGGGTCCATTGCAACCACTTGAGATTCCGAAATGAAAGTAGGAACACATTACCATGGATTTCGTTACGGGTCTTCCCACGGTTTCTCAAGGCATAAATGCTATTTGGGTTATTGTTGATAGATTAACCAAGTCTGCTCATTTCTTGCCGATATGGGAGACTTATTCCCTTGAACGTCTTGCTCGTATATACGTAGATGAGATTGTGAGACTACATGGCATGCCAGTATCCATAGTTTCGGATCGTGACCCAAGATTCACTTCAAGATTTTGGGTTAGCTTGCAAAAAGCTATGGGCACAGATTTACGATTTAGTTCGGCATACCATCCTCAAACGGACGAACAATCAGAGAGGACTATTTAAACTCTTGAAGATCTATTAAGACTTTGTGTCCTAGATTTCAAAGGGAGTTGGGATAAGTACCTACCATTGGTGGAATTCTCCTACAATAACAGTTATCAGGCAAGTATAGGTGTGGCCCCATTTGAAGCATTATATGGACGAAAGTGTCGCTCTCCAGTATGTTGGGATGAGGTGGGAGAAGCAATGTTGCTAGGACCAGAGTTGGTATGAATAACTACAGAGAAGATCCAAACGATTCGACAACGTATACAAACGGCACAGGATCGACAAAAGAGTTATGCGGATCTTCATCGAAAGGACGTGAAATTTGACATTGGGGATCATGTATTGTTGCGTGTGGCTCCATGGAAAGGAGTTACAAGATTTTAGAAGAGAGGAAAGCTCAATCCACGATTTATTGGTCCATTTCAGATTCTTTACCGAGTAGGAAATGTGGCTTATAGACTCGCGTTACCTCCAAGTATGTCTTGTGTTCATAATATTTTTTATATATCTGTGTTACGTAAATATGTGAAAGACCCAGACCACGTTATTGAGTTAGAACCAGACGAGATAGCTGAAGACTTAACGTACAAAGAGGCACCTGTCAAGATCTTGGATAGAAAGGAGCATGTCCTACGCACGAAGGTCATACCACAAGTTAAAGTTTTGTGGAGAAACCATGCTATTGAGGAAATGACCTGGGAGTTGGAAACAGAAATGAAAGTGAGGTATCCTCATCTTTTCGAAACACAAGGTATGTACGTCAATTTCGAGGACGAAATTTCATAAGGAGGGGAGGTTGTAAGACCCCAAATTATTAATAAATGAAATTTAAATTCCCTCTATTTATTATTTTGAAATAGTAAGGGTTAAATTGATTAATGAGGTTAGTTATGGGTAAAATGTGCAAATATTTCAAATAAGTAGGTGGTTATAAAATATTCATTGTTGTCGGGGAATGTTCGTTTGGTCGTAGAATATTCTTCCTGTCGGGAAATATTTGTACGACGGCGCAGTCTTTTGTGGGCCCCATAACGGAAAGCGATTGGATGAAGAAAACGACAAGTATAAGTTGTTTATAAATAACGGCGTAGTTGTTACCGTTAATACTGTTGGAATACACGGTGGTTAAAACACAGTAATACGCGTTGTTGCACAGTAGCACACTGTATTGCACCAATTATTGATTCTTACGTAAGAAGGCACTACTCAATAATGGTTACAGTAATTACTGTTCAGTATTTTATTTTATTAATTCAATAATTGCTGCGTTGATATTTTATATTACTTTTGTTTCAATAATTGTCACTACACAGTATTTCCCATTATCAGATCAATAATTCATATTATTTGAATAATATTACTAGATAACATTATTGGCAATGTCTAGAAAGTTCTGTCTAAGGAGAGGTTTGGTCATTTAATTACGCGCCAGTAAGGAGAAATCCTTATTGAAAAACCCCCTCTTTTCTGGGAACGGTCTGGTTGTCATAAATGTGATTCTGTAATATTATTTGTGAATAATTAATTATTGATTCATATGATAAGGAAATATTTATTTTATGTGGATATAAATGAGAGATATATTTTTGTGGTTAAAAATGAAGGAGTTAATGTTGAGATTTTTATCAGTATTTTTGTCGGAATGGAGGTATTAAAAATCAGGATTTTTGAGATATTTTGCGGGGGTTATAATTTTTAATCTGACCGTTGGATCGTGGTAATTTTTGGATATGTTATACATATATAAGTTGAGTATATGTCCACAAATTTTGAACCGTTAAAAATGAACGTATGATTTATTATGAATTTTATGAGATGACTGGTTCAGGAATTATTGAATTTTCGGAGTTTATCATTTTGGTGGAAAATTCTAGAATTGGTGGGCCCCACTCTTGGTTGGTAAAAAAATGTGCTGAGATTTTTATTCAAATGTGGTAGGCTTGAATAGTAGCAGGTAAAGCCATCAGGTTGCAGGTTAAGTCTGCTTCGGCGTGCTAACATTTTTCTATAAATAGAGGGCTAAGTTAGAATTGAAAATCACACCAGAAATAAGTTTTCTCTCTTTCTCTCTCTAGATAATTGAGTGTATTTTGTGAGTATTTAGATACTTTGAGAGTTTCTATTCATCAGAGCAAGTTTCTTTCAGCCTTATATCGGTATTCCGACCAGAAGTACTGTCTTTACGAGGTAAGGGATGTTATTTTATTCGAAAATGATATTATTTCTTCAATATCATTATGCCGAAATATTGGTTGGAAATTTTTATCAAATTTGGAACTTTTCACATCGGGGTTACTATTCATGAGTTACTATTCACGAGTTACTATTCACCGACTAAAAAAATAAAATTTTCTTCTTTTCGTCCAAAATATCTATTCTGGGTACTAGCTTTGATTGTATCCATGTCTTGATTATTCTTGAATTTTACTTCACTATGAATAATTATAAGGTATTTTTGGACATGGATAAATCGAAATACGAATCCTTAATATTTGTTATTTTGTTTCACTGGATTCGTTTTCTTTAAGATATTTTTCATCATCCTCAGTCCTAAATGATGATATTACTGAATATCTTTGGCCTGTAGTGCAAAGATGAATGATTAACTGATGAATATCTTTGGCCCGTAGTGCAAAGATGAACAGGTGTTGAGATGAACATGACCGACTGGTGATACAAATGAATATCTTTGGGCTGTAGTGCAAAGAAGAATATTTGATTAAAGATGGTTATTGATTGTTGTTACAGGGATAAAATATTGATGATGGACTTTTAAATCTTAGAAAATAGTAGAACTCATTCTCTACTTGACTCTTCTAATGGTTTGCTGTTTCCGCTGCAGTTATTGATTTAAAACTTGTTGTCTATTGTATTCTATTAGATTTTTCCCTGTTGAAGACTAACGATAATTTTTTCTGTATTATCTTAGTAATAATGTTCTTTACTGGGCTAGTTGAGCTCACCCTTTTCCTTTTTATTCCATTTTTCTCAGGAGGCGAGAATGTAGCGAGTACTAGTCGGGGTATGGAATGATGGTTCTAGAAGTTATTTTAGTAGTCCTCACCATTTTTGTGAAATAATGTATCAATAATTGTAATGAGGACTTATTTGAGTATGGATATTGTCTAGATGACAATATTTGTATTTAAACTCACAGTTCTTATGTTGTAACAGTAAAGATGTAGTTGTTTCTGTACCATATATTTTGGCGACTCAGAATGGGTGTTGTATACCTATTTTGGAGGCGTCACAATGACGGTGTCCTAGTACGAGGCAAAGTTCGCAGAGTTATCCGGGTTTGCACCTCATTTGGTAGAGAATGAGGAACGAATGACACGGATGTTTCTGAGAGGTCTAAAACCCGAGATTCGGCAATATCTTATCTCTCATAAATTTTCTTTATATTCAAATGTTGTAAACAGGGCTCAATTATTAGAGGGAGATAATGAGTATATTCAACCGAGGGACCACAACCAGGGTCATACTAGTGACAGCAGTCATCGGAGCAATGATAACTAACGGGGAGGAAAAAATACAGACAAAAGCGGTAACCACTCTGGTGGTAATCGTGGCCCTGGTAATAGGAGAGACGAGTCAAGTAGAAATTTCAAAAAGAAGAAATTCAACAATAACAATGTGAAGACGTCAGCACCAGTATCAACTGTTTCTAAGGGAGGAGAACGACCACCAGTCGTATGCTATAAATCTGGAAAAGAGGGGCACATCAGCCCAAACTGTCTACAACAGTTCAAGGTATGTTATAATTATGGAAAGGAAGGTCATATCGCTCTAGATTGTACTGTAGCGAAACCAAGTCCAGGGGGATGGTGACTTCAAAAGCTGTCCCGAAAAAGTTAAAGTCAGTAGTTCCTGGAAGAGCATTTGTCGTGACTGGCCAAAATACGAGGAACCTTAACGAGGTGATCACGGGTAAGCTAATCATAAAATCTTGCGAAGTTTATACCTTACTAGATACCGGTTCTACCCATTCATTTATCTCTCCTGCTTGTGCTCAATGTTTAAACTTGACTCCGGAGAAATTAGACTTTGATTTCTCTGTGGAGACTCCGTTAGGAGAAACTTTCATTACATCCACTATTTATAAATCTTACTTGATCCAAGTTAGCACCATCACATTACATGTGGATCTTATCTCTTTAAAGATACTTGCTTTGTTGTGATTTTAGGGATTAATTGGTTAACTACTCATCATGCTAAAATTGATTGTTTTCGTAAGGTTGTTAGTTTTCATATTCCTAACCAACCTGTTATGCGAATTCAAGCAACCAAACCACTAAAGTCAATCACTGTTATATCAAACTATAAAGTCATTCGTTTATTAAAAAACGGATGTCAAGCTTTCTTAGCCCATGTCATGGACTTGAACAAATACACGTCAGATTTGAATAATATTTATGTTGTTAGTGAATTTCCTAACGTATTTCCTGAAGAACTTTTCGGTCTACCCCCAGAACATGAAGCTGAATTCTTTATTGATCTTGAACCTGGTACAAACCCCATTTCTAAAACCCCATAATGAATGGCTCCTATTGAACTTTAGGAGTTAAAGGTCCAACTACAAGAGTTATTGGACATCGGTTTCATTCGTCCTAGTACATCTCCTTGGGGTGCTCCTATTTTATTCGTAAAGAAGAAAGACAGGAGTATGCGACTTTGTATTGACTACCGAGAATTGAATCATATCACCATCAAGAATAGGTATCCGCTACCTCGTATTGATGACCTGTTTGACCAATTGTAAGGAGCACAATTCTTTTCAAAGATCGATCTTCATTCTGGATATCATCAGCTAAAGATTAAAAATGAGGATATTCCGAAGACTTCCTTTAGAACTTGGTACGGGCATTATGAATTCCTAGTAATGTCTTTTGGATTGACTAATGCTCCTGCTGCTTTCATGAATATGATGAATCAAGTATTCAAAGAATATTTGGATCAGTTCGTTGTTGTCTTTATTGATGACATCCTCATATATTCCAAAAGTCGTGAAGATCATGAGCACCATTTGAAGCTGGTACTTCAAAGGCTTCGTGAAAAAAAGTTATATGCCAAGTTGAAGAAATGTGAGTTCTGGCTTGAAGAAGTAGCATTCCTTAGGCACATGGTGTCAAAACATGGAGTATCTGTTAACCCAGCGAAGATTGAAGCAATACAAAGTTGGGAGCAACCGAAGTCGGTGACCGAAGTACGTAGCTTTATGGGTTTAGCTGGTTATTATCGGAGATTCGTGGAAGGATTTTCTCGAATCGCTACTCCGTTAACTCAACTAACTCGGAAAGATACAAAATTCGTATGGAGCGAGGAATGCGAGAAGAGTTTTCAAGAGCTTAAGAGGAGACTCATTTCGGCACCTGTTCTGACAATACTATCTGGTTCGGATGGATTTTTTATCTACAGTGATGCTTCGGGCAAAGGGTTAGGATGTGTTCTCATGCAACATGGGAAGGTCATAGCCTATGCCTCGTGACAACTCAAAGAATATGAGAGAAATTATCCTACTCGTGATCTAGAGTTGGCAGCAGTCGTTTTCGCGTTAAAAATCTGGAGGCACTATTTATATGGGGAGAAAGTGGAGATATATTCGGATCATAAAAGCCTCAA
The DNA here is from genome assembly GCA_016801055.1 of Panax notoginseng. Classification (NCBI taxonomy): domain Eukaryota; kingdom Viridiplantae; phylum Streptophyta; class Magnoliopsida; order Apiales; family Araliaceae; genus Panax; species Panax notoginseng. The sequence goes on from CM029014.1 coordinate 196,844,912, forward strand.
ATATTTCTTCACCCAAAAAGAACTCAATATGGGGCAACGACGTTGGGTCAAGCTGTTGAAAGATTACGACCATACCATTCAATACCATCATGAAAAAGTGAACGTGGTAGCTGACGCATTGAGTAGAAGATCATATGTGGGAACGAGTGCGATGTTGTCAGCACAAAGGCCCATTTTGTATGATTTACAAAAAATGAAGATAGAATTTAAGACTTCGAGGATCCATGCGATGATGTCAAGTATACGCATAGAACCAACTTTAATCGATAAAGTTAAAGTTGCTCAAGCCACAGACCCGTAGCTGATGCATATGAAGAAGAAAGTACAAGAAGGTGTTATTCTGGAAGCAAGAATCGATGAAGAAGGAATACTTCGAGTCCACTCCAGACTTTGTGTTCCTAACGACTCTGATTTGAAGTACAAAATCATGATGGAGGCATACAACACACAATTTGAAATTCACCCTGGAAGTACTAAAATGTATCGGGATCTTCGACATACATTTTGGTGGAGCAATATGAAGACAGAGATCGCGAAGTTTATCTCGAGCTGTTTAACTTGTCAACGTGTAAAGGCAGAGCATCAAGTGCCAAAGGGTTCATTGCAACCATTAGAGATTCCAAAATAGAAGTGAGAACACATTACCATGGATTTCATTACAGGTCTTCCCAAGGTCTCTTAAGGCATAGATGTGATTTGGGTTATTGTTGATAGATTAACCAAGTCTGCTCATTTATTACCGATACAGGAGACTTATTGATGAGTGAGTTTTATACACATGAATTGGATACATTCGGGCTTAATTTATTATTGTTCTCAAGTCTTTTAGAATAGTTTTTAAGTGTTTGTGTCTATTCATGCATGTTTTACATTGTTTTGTAGGATTTGGGACAAAAGTTACGTGGATCAACGTTCGGGGTGGCTAGATTCGCGTTTTCGGCTTGCCATTTACATAATAGTCACTTTAGAGCCAATTTGAGTATTTCTACGAACCTTATTTCGAAACGCTTAAAGAATGAAAGTTGTAGATCTACGTCTCCTCTTTCTGGAACATCTTGAATCATCGACATCGGAGTTCGGACGAAGAAGTTATGGCCATTTTCCCAAAGGACATCGGAGCAGAAAATTTCCAAAAAAAGCACTAGCGCCGGGGCGCTAATTTCAAGGCAATTTCCAGCGCCAGGGCACTATAAGGCAGAGTTTAAGCGTCAAGCCCAGCGCTGGGGCACTGGGGGAAGGGTTTGGTGCGGCCTGGACGCGTTTTTGGGCAAATTTTGACACTTTTGACTCCAAATTAGATTGGATTTGTTCCTAAGCTCAAAATTAGACTTGTAATCTATAAATACATGATGTAAGGCATAAAATAAAGGGGAATTACATAGCTTAGATTAGAGATACACTCCATTAGATTAGAATCTAAACCCTAGTTCTTATTAGTTTTGGAGATTGAAGCAACTTGGAGATCATTGAAGATCAAGAGCAGGAGCAAGAGGGGAGCATCAGATTTGCTGACAACAGATTCTATTTTCTTCTCTTATCATACTTTTATCTTTTAATATTTATTCAATTGTGGATTCTTAGTTTTAATTCATTAATTATGAACTAACTCTTTTATTAAGATTTCAATTGAACTTTTTATGGCTATAAATTAGTTATTTGATTTATTTCAATTATTTGTGTTGAAGTGAATTGTTCATCTTGCTTTGAGCTTATTGATTAATTATCTGATCAATAATTACCTTGTTACTCTAGAAGGAATTGGGAAAGGAATTCTAGGGTTAGAACTGGGCTTGGTGACATGTGACTTAGTTATTTATACAGTGAATAATTAGGTTTATGAATAGAATGAGAATATCTATTTGCCGCATGTAACATAAGAGGAATTGGGTTTGTAGCGAGTTTAATTCAATTGTTTTGCATAGAGATATAGCAAAATTAATCTGGATTAAATAGAAGGCAACTGATCACTCGAGAGAGGGCTTTTGGCATTTGAGAATTCCTGTTAACAATTCAGTAGATATAATAATTGGGATAATTGAATAATTGATTTATAATTCATAATTGGAGATATTGGAGTCTTAATTCTTATTTATCCGAATTCCATCAATTCTTAGTTGTTTATTTGCTTTCTTTTAGAATAATCTTTTTGTTTTGTTTAATTTAGTTTTCTTAAATCTAGAAATCACAATTATTGGTTGTTTAAATAAAATTGATGTGGTTAAGAATTAGTACTTGGTGATTTTTATTAAATAATTCCTCGTGGGAACGATACTCTATTTTCACTTTATTACTTGTTGACCGTGTATACTTGCACGTATTCATTGATTGTGAAATCAATCAACAAGTTTTTGACGCCGTTGCCGGGGAATTAATTTAATAATTATTTACCAATATTAATTTTATTCAAATTAGTCTTAATTTAAACATTTTTATTTTTATTTTTATTTCTCATTCTCTTCCTATATTTCTCTCTTTTTAGGTACCATGGATGACTTTGCGTATCAATGGCCATACACGAACATGACTCAACCACGGGGAGCGGAAACTGACAGACTCAAGAAACTTTCTGCATTGTTAGCACAGATGGAGACACTTTCGAGGATGCTTGAAGCTTTTGAAGCTCAACGTCGTCAAAGTGTGGCGGTTACTTGTGATTATTGTGCTGAAAATCATATGAGTCATCAATGCGCCATCAGTTTCGAGCCGGTACAGTATAGTGGTGGTTACCCCAACAGTTATGTCTATCTCAACAACTATCATCAGGATTGGGGGTATCACCCGAATTTTTCATGGAGTAACAATCAAGATCAATTTTATACTCCAAGTCCAACATACCCACCGGATTTCTCGTGTCCACCTCCACTACAACAGGAAGAACATTCAAATTGGGAGGAAGCCTTGGAAAAATTCATTAGAGCTTCTGACAAAAGGAACGAGGAACAAGATAAAAGAATGAATCAAATAGAGCTGCATTTGCAAAGCCAGGGGCATCGTTAAAGAATCTGGAAAATCAATTGGGGCAGATAGCACATGCGTTAAACAACCGTCCTCAATACACTTGGCTCTATGACATGGATGACGAGACTGATGATGAGCCTGAACCAAATCTGCAATCGGATGTGCCAAATGATATAGATGTTGAAAGAGAGGAAAGACTTGGAGACCAACAAAAAGAGATCGGCAAAGATCTAACTTTGAGTACCAATGAAGATGAGCCAATTTTGATAGTGTCCCATGTACCTTCTCCACCAAAGTTCAAGAATCTGGTTAGATTTGCAAAACAATGTCCGCTAGGTAGTCATGTCGTCGGCAATACTCCTTGTGACGTAAAAGTGAGTACAACTTCGAAGCCATGGTTCAATGAGTTGGAGAAGATAGAAGAAGAGATTGTTGTGTCCGACAAGCCTCAATGCCAGAATCTATTCGCCGACACAATGGAAAAAACACCTAGATGTTGGACGTTCTTTAATGTGATCTTATCTAAACAAAGCATGCTAGGTGACTTTAATACAATGGTTATCGTAAATGGGAACCTACCAAAAGCTATATTATTTCCGATAGATGGAGGGTTCCTCAACTTTCGAAGAGGAATTGGATAGAGAATTGAAGAAGTCAGGCTGAGACTATAAAACAAGCGCTTATTGGGAGGCAACCCAAGTTTAATTTTAATTTTTAGTTTTTATTAGGTTTTATATTAGTAGTTTTGAATTTGCATTTATTTAGGATTTAATAAAATTGCTTCTATCATGGTTTATAGGTTAGTCAAGTCAAATTCAAGTGGTGCCCAATTTATTCCATGTGTCTAGCATATTCTCCAAACTTAGTGAACAATGAGGAAGATTACTATATTTTCAGGGAAGTCCTCTGCTTTACTTTTTTATATTTCATCCATTGAGGACAATGTCTAGTTTAAGTTTGGGGTCATTTTAGTGTCGTATTACATATAGTTAGTTATCTGCATAGTAGTTCATTTTTTTTTGTGTTAGCATTGTGTTTTTTTTAGGTTGCATATAGTACATGGTAGTATATTGCATATTCATATATGTGTTGCATTAGTATGTGTTCATGTAGTTTAATTGTATTTTTTTTTATTTTTTATTTTTTATTTTTATTTTTATTTTTATTTTTTGCATGAATCTGTGTGATCGGTTGGTGTGGTCTTAGCTAGGCCTATGATAAGATTAGTATTAATTGTTAACTTGAACAATGTTGATAATTGATGATGAGTTCTAATTTTAATCATGATGATAATCTGAGCCTGTCTGAAACTTATGTAACCGATTAGCACTTAAAGTTTAACTGTTTTAATCCACTTGGTTCAAGGGTTTCATAATTTGTTTCTGAGGGAAAATCTTGGTTAAAATTTAAGGAAATTAGTGAACTGGCGGTAAAGGTTGGAATGACGTAAAAGCTTGAGTTTGGGAGAATCTATGGGGTATATATATACAAAATGAAAATGAAAAAAAAAAGAGAAAAAAAGAAATGATTAAAAGAAAAAAAAATAGAAAATCCAGAAAAAGAAAAAAAAAGAGAATAAACACCGTGGCATGCTTGTCTAGTTTTGTGGCCTTTGTTACTTGAGTAAGTAAGCCTGAGGGGATTGTCTTTACACCTAGTGCCCTAAGGTCTTAATGACTTGGGAGTCGTTGGTCGAAAGCTCGTTAAGGTAGCACTGAAAAGCCTAAGGGAATAAGACATTGCACAGCCATGAGAAAATAAAAAAAAATGAAAAAAACACGAGAAAGAGCAAAATGCCCTCGTGGTTGAATAAAAGTATAAATAAATCTTGTATTTACCCTTCGACTTGGTAATTGCTTAGTTTTAACCGGAGTTGTCATGTTCACAAAAGTAATTGAATTGGAACTGAAATTTTCCTTCTAAGAAGTTTGTTATGTGATTATCTTGAATTGTGGTTGGTTAGAATGGTTAACAAGCACACACACACAACATGGGTGATGACATGTTTGGATTGACTAATTAGTTAGAGTTATGTATTTTCACTTGATTGGATATATTGTTTGAGTACCAATGGTAACTTTGAGGCCTGTTGCTATATATCATACTGATTTATTACTGGGTTCGTAGGTATATTATAAAGTAGATCATGCATATGCATTCATGTAGTTGAGTTAGCTTGTTTATTTTTAGTTCTTTTGTGTTTTTGCTTGAGGACAAGCAAATGTTTAAGTTTGGGGGTATTTGATGAGTGAGTTTTATACACATGAATTGGATACATTCGGGCTTAATTTATTATTGTTCTCAAGTCTTTTAGAATAGTTTTTAAGTATTTGTGTCCATTCATGCATGTTTTATATTTTTTTGTAGGATTTGGGACAAAAGTTACGTGGATCGACGTTCGGGGTGGCTAGATTCGCGTTTTCGGCTTGCCATTTACACAGTAGTCACTTCAGAGCCAATTTGAGTATTTCTACGGACCTTATTTCGAAAAACTTAAAGAATGAAAGTTGTAGATCTACGTCTCCTCTTTTCGGAACATATTGAATCATCGAAATCAAAGTTCGGACGAAGAAGTTATGGTCATTTTCCCAAAGGACGTCGGAGTAGAAAATTTTCAAAAAAAGCACTAGCGCCGGGGCGCTAATTTCAAGGCAATTTCCAGTGCCGGGGCGCTATAAGGCAGAGTTTGAGCGTCAAGCCCAGTGCTGGGGCACTGGGGCGCTGGGGGAAGGGTTTGGTGCGGCCTGGACGCGTTTTTGGGCGAATTTTGACACTTTTTGACTCTAAATTGGATTGGGTTTGTTCCTAAGCTCAAAATTGGACTTGTAATCTATAAATACATGATGTAAGGCATAAAATAAAGGGGGATTACATAGCTTAGATTAGAGATACACTCCATTAGATTAGAATCTAAACTCTAGTTCTTATTAGTTTTAGAGATTGAAGTAACTTGGAGATCATTGAAGATCAAGAGCAGTAGCAAGAGGGGAGCATCAGATTTGCTGACAACAGATTCTATTATCTTCTCTTACCATACTTTTATCTTTTAATGTTTATTCAATTGTAGATTCTTGGTTTTAATTCATTAATTATGAACTAACTCTTTTATTAAGATTCCAATTGAATTTTTATGGCTATAAATTAGTTATTTGATTTATTCCAATTATTTGTGTTGAAGTGAATTGTTCATCTTGCTTTGAGCTTATTGATTAATTATCTGATCAATAATTACCTTGTTACTCTAGAAGGAATTGGGAAAGGAATTCTAGGGTTAGAACTGGGCCTGGTGACATGTGACTTAGTTATGTGCACATTGAATAATTATGTTTGTGAATAGAATGAGAATATCTATTTGCCGCATGTAACATAAGAGGAATTGGGTTTGTAGCGAGTTTAATTCAATTATTTTGCATAGAGATATAGCAAAATTAATCTGGGTTAAATAGAAGGCAATTGATCACTCGAGAGAGGGCTTTTGGCATTTGAGAATTTCTGTTAACAATTCAGTAGATATAATAATTGGGATAGTTGAATAATTGATTTATAATTCATAATTGGGGATATTAGAGTCTTAATTCTTATTTATCTGAATTCCAGCAATTCTTAGTTGTTTATTTGCTTTCTTTTAGAATAATCTTTTTGTTTTGTTTAATTTAGTTTTCTTAAATCTAGAAATCACAATTATTGGTTGTTTAAATAAAATTGATTTGGTTAAGAATTAGTATTCGGTGATTTTTATTAAATAATTCCTCGTGGGAACGATACTCTACTTTCACTTTATTACTTGTTGATCGTGTATACTTGCACGTATTCATTGATTGCGAAATCAATCAACACTTATTCCCTTGACTTTCTTGCTCGTATGTACATAAATGAGATTGTGAGATTGCATGGCATGCCAGTATCCATAGTTTCGGATCGTGACCCAAGATTCACTTCACGATTTTGGGTTAGCTTGCAGAAAGCTATGGGCACGGATTTACGATTCAGTTTAGCATACCATTCTCAAACGGACGGATAATCAGAGAGGACTATTCAAACTCTTGAAAATCTATTAAGACTCTATGTTCTAGACTTCAAAGGGAGTTGGGATAAGCATTTACCATTGGTGGAATTCTCCTACAACAACAGTTATCAGGCAAGCATAGGTGTGGCTCCATTCGAAGCATTGTATGGACGAAAGTGTCGCTCTCCAGTATGTTGGGATGAGGTGGGTGAAGCAACATTGTTGGGACCAGAGTTGGTACGTATGACTACAAAAAAGATCCAAATGATTCAACAACGTATACAAACGGCACAGGATCGACAAAAGAGTTATGCGGATCTTCATCGAAAGGACGTGGAATTTAGTATTGGGGATCATGTATTGTTGCGAGTTACTCCATGGAAGGGAGTTACAAGATTTGGGAAGAGAGGAAAACTCAATCCATGATTTATTGGTCCATTTCAGATTCTTGACCGAGTAGGAAATGTGGCCTACAGACTCGCGTTACCTCCAAGCATGTCTCGTGTTCATAATGTTTTTCACATATCTGTTCTTCGTAAATATGTGAAAGACCCAAATCACATTATTGAGTTAGAACCAAATGAGATAGCTGAATACTTAACATACGAGGAGGTGTAAGAACCCGAATTTTCAGAAAATATTAAAATAAGAATTTAGTAAATAAAATTCTTAAAGCATGAGATGGGTTCGAACGAGTATATATATATGTGTTACGAGGTTTGTGGTATTTTGTTACATAGGGTAATATGAGCTATGTAATATGTAATGTATTGTTCAATGAATATATATCATTATTAAATATTTGTTATAAATTGTAGAGATGAATTAGTAAGAAGATAGATAAAGATTTATTTATTGATATTAAATAATTTATGTGAAATTATTTTATAATAGTAAGTTGGTGACATTAAATAACATTGATAATCACCAATTTCTTGAGTACATGTACGAGTAAGTATCAAATCTAAGGAAGTGCAACCGTACTCTTTAATGGTGGATGTATAGGAGCTGGGCTAAACAATTCCTTCAAAGAGCGGAGGAATATACGAATTAGTAACCGATCTAACTCACTGTGAAAATATTGTAGACGAGACGAAAACTAATTTGTTGGTTGTTTGTGAAAAACCACTCAGTGTACTATATTGAATAATATTAAAGACTCGATGAGTGCTAGGTCTGGACTTGTATATATGTACGTTATTGACGAAAGTAGAAAATCGATATACGTTTAAGGTGGTTAGAGAATTATCACGTAATTCAATACACGGCAAGAAGAGAAGATGAAAGGAATGTATGTATGTGTTATATTCGAGTTTTGTGTTATTGGTGGTAAGAAACCGTGAAGGAGGTGTTATAGTTGGTTAAACTAATAAGGAAAATAGAGTTTTAAAACTTGAAGTGTGATCCTTGAATTGTTAAGGAAAATAGTAACCGATGGTGTGAAATCAAAGAGAGGATTGATGTTAGACGAGTTAACGCTTAAGGAGGATGTGTAAAGGTATTTAGAAATGTAAGTTTTCATTGTTGTTAGTGCAGAACTTGTCTGCCTCTAATTTTGGTATGGCACAGCTGCGCCATTTCCAAGCCTATGACCAGCGCAGCTGCGTCGGTCTATAGGAAGTCCTGAGTTAGTTTATGGAAATTAAATTTCAAGAAATGATTAATATTAATTAATTATTGTGTGGGTTGAAAGTACCAAACTAAATGATATTTAGCCCAATTAAAATATTAATATGGGTATAATCATTAAATAATATTACTATGGATAATATGAAAAATGTGAGCAGTAGTAATATATAATACCTACGGTTTAAGAATACGTGAAGTGTGACATTTAATTGGGACTAATGATATAAGGTACCAAGTGGTACAGTGAAATCATATGCTGTGGTAATACAGAAATAATTAAATATATGTATACTCTAAAAACTGAGAAAGGAGATTAAATGTTTAAACAAACATTAATAATAGATAATGTGATAATGTGGTTATACGAGTAGTAAAAATAATTATGGGGGATACCCGGGCAATGATGTCTAACTGCGATATTTTATTACATGTATTTAATGTACATGGATTATATGATGTGAGTATAAAATTTATCTTTAAATTCCTAATATAGTAACAATTGTACCTTAATATTACATTATGGGAATTAAAAGAACCAAACCAAGTCTTACATGACCAAATGCTGGGATATTTGCTCTTGTCCCAAATTTAGTGTCACAAGGTACATGAACAGTAACCTATCTCCTATTTTACGTAACCTTCAAGCAGTAATCATTAGCTAGAGAGATAGTTGATGGTGGGTGGTTGAACAACCCATTGTTAACTAGTGTATTCTTCTTCTTCCTGGTAGATCAAAACATGGTGTAAATGATTTGTCTGTGTAAAGAATTCTCTATAACTAGAGACTCCTTCTTCTTCTTTCCCATTTTTTTAAGTTGTCTGAGAAGATAGCCATATAGAGTCAGTAGAATTGAAGAGTTGAGGAGCAATTAGAGAAGTGAAGAGCTATAGTTAATAACTTCAAGCAATCAAGAAGTAATAACATTAACTTACATGATCTTGATTCCTAAGTTTCTAATTTCTCAGCAATGACAAGAAAAAGTTACTTTTGAGTGACAAATTTGATGGCTAAAACTTTTTATAATCCATGAATTGTTGCTAGCTACTAATAATATAGTCAAATGCGAAAACAACGAAAGTTAAACGAACCAATTTGGTTGAGAAATGAATTCGTAGTGAACGAATTCGCTAAATTTTCAAAATATGAACATCTAGTATGAACATGAGTTATAGATTCATATTTGAGTTAGTTAACATTTATGTTAATTATTGGGTAGTAGGTATGTTATAGTTTTATGAGTTACGAACTCATAGAATCGAAAATGAGCTAAATTAGATAAGTATAACTCATATTATGATGATTGGAAGGAGTTTTGGTCTGTGAAATCGTGAGGAGCAGAGCCTGAGAGGCTATTCTACGAACTGGGGCGCAGCTGTGCTTCCCCCAAGGCCATTTACGGAGCAGCTATGCCGGACATCAGTGTCTGGTGCACTGCTGTGACCTACTGTAGTAAATTAGGCATAACTTTTTCATACGAATTCCGATTGAGGTGATTCAAGATGATCCGGAACGAGGACGAGTAGACATACAACTTTTTTTCTTTAAGTTTATCAATTTGAGGTCGTTAAGAAGGGTCAAAATAGTTATCTTTGTGACTATTACGTATTCGGAGGCGATCGGAGGGCGTTGAACGAGCACATACGCAAGTATAGTGCTCCCAATGATGGAATATGTTATTCTAAGTAATATAACATGAAAATGCATGATATTAGACATGACATACAAGATTACCTTACTTATAATGGAATGCTTTAGCATGACTTAGTATGTTTTTTGAAAAGAAAACTTACAGATTTTGGAAAACAAACCTTAAGGAAACTTATGTTCTATAAGTTCTTAACTTAGTGGTTTATATGCATGATTGAGTTCAAATATAAGGGAGCATGATATAGTGTTTATAGTGCCTTTATTCATGACTACATTTATTAGATCGAGTGTTAGAGAAGTTTTCAAGAAAAACTTGGAATAACAAAATTAATGTACATGAATGCTACATGATATATGTTTTGATCTTGTGAAGATGTTAACATGCCTTAACTACATATGATAAGAGCTTTAAAGTTGTCTTGTATGTGTTGAATGTCATTGTTCAAGTTTAAAGTGGTTTCAAAACTAAACTTGAACATATTTTCAAAACCTAGTTGCGTCACATGGATATCTAGATTCTAAAGGATTAATATGTCATGTTATGTCTATAATATCCCAAGGTATGATTTATATGTGCTATATTGCATCATCTATGATAAAATGATTTCAAAGGCAACCTCGAGCATGTTTCCGAACTTAAGTTGCATTATATATGAGTATTTAGATTATAAAGGCTTGAGATGCCATGTGATGTTTCATTATGTCTCAAAACATAAGTCTTATATGTTAAACATAATGGAACTAAACCAAGCATGAGGTTAAAACATGTTTTAAAGTGTTAAACGATGCTAGCTATGAGTAAAAGATATGAAAATGTATGAGCATATGTAGTACAGATTATATGACCTCTTTATGAGAACATAAGGCTAATTAGTACACCTAGTGATTACATAACCCTATTTAGTTTTGATTTCATGAAAATCCTAAACTAAAGTCCCTAATATATAAGGTTGAACTTGAAGTGGTCATACAAGTATGTAAAGACCTCTAGCGTGTATGCATTTTAAGTATAAGTGTGGATGTGTGTTGAAGTTTGGGCATAAACAGAAAGGCAATAGCTCAGCCTTGGTTTGGTCAGGGGACAGCGCAGTTGCGCCATCCCTAAGCCTGGACAGGGCGCAGCTGCGCCATTCTATAGTCTAGAATAAGTTATGTTTTTGATATGTTGTTTGGATTTGTAATGTCTTACAAATTGAATTGTGCTATAAATATATAGTATAGGTGATGTTGTATGAAGTTACGACTAAGTTAGTCGTTTATGTGTACATTTGAACTTACCTATACGAGTTTTAAATATGTCGATCACGTAGCGAGTCAAGTGTGTGATAGATATATACGGATGTTGATGTCATGTCCGAATGGTTAAGGTATACCTATACGGACCTAGTTATTCCGAGAATGTGATGAGAAAGTGAAATGTAGGTTTTACAAACCTAGTTAAGAAACAATGTAACATTATTATTACATAGAGGATGCATGAAATATGTTACTAATGGATATGAATCCATGATTATATAACTATGTAGGAATACACGAAGTGCGGATAAGCTTTAAGCAGTTAAGTCGTAGTTCATAAACTACGAATCAGGCAAGTCTTTCAGTTCCTATTTGTTATATGAATTCAATAACTGTTAGTTGAGCTATATTATGCTATGCAAATGTTGATGTATATATATGAAATGCATATGAGATATGTATGAAATGTGAAAGTTGATCTTTGATGATATGCTTATGTTAGTAAATCTTTATTTCTGTTATGTGTGAAGTAACATGCGTAGTAAATATTAATTGATTATGAATACATGAACTGAATATGCTATTATATGCTATGTGTTGCATGAAAACTGTTAGAATTGCTGGGCTGTTGAGCTCACCCTTGCAAATAACCACTTTTACAGGTTAAGGACACACGGTAAAGGTTACGTGCTACTTGATTGATAAAGTTTAATCACATCAAAGGAGATTGATTTGTTTATTTAAATAGATACTCTTGAACCATGTTTAGGTTCTAGTAAATGTACATGATAGTAGTTTACGACGTGTAATACATGTTCATTTGTAAAGTTATACTATGTGATACATAGAGAAATTCGAATCGAGATGTAAAGGCTAATACGGAAATAGAATGGAGTGAATAGTAGAATAATTTGATTTAGGAATTTATAATCGATTCAAGTTAAGATATCAATAAAAGATTTTTTTTCAAAGGAGATTGAAAAAGTTTAAATTATTCCGCATATTTATATAACATCGAATATTATGTAATACAGGAATAGTAAATGACCAAGATTAAAAACTTATAAAAGTTTGGGGTCATTGTTCAGATCCTGGTATTGGAAAGAATTTATATTCTAAATTGTAATAAGCAAAAGTATATTCATTAAGTTATGAATAAAAGATATAAATAGTTTGACGATAGTAGTATCGTGGCGGACCGGATCCGTGGTTTGAAGGAACTCAGATTTGGGGGCATCACATGTTGGTATCAAAGTTGTAGGTTATAAACTTAGGTAAGTGTACCTTAGGCTATAACCTGAGAGAGAGAAAGATAAGGATTAAAATTTATAAGCGAAGATTCAAAGAAGAATCTTGAAGTATCTAAGATAATGATAATTCAGGAGTTTCCTAACTCTGGTAATAAAAATGTTAAGATGGTGTCTATATGACAAAGATAATAAGAATGAACTCGAGTGGAGTTTAGTTGATGATAGGGAAAGAACCCTAAGGTAAATTGATGATCACGACGTGATCGGATTGAGCTATGAAGTGATAAATAGTCTGTAACGACTAAGTGTGTATAGTTTGATGCTATAAGAGATTGTACTATGAAATGGTACGATATGAACTCATGAGGAGTTGTATGTGATGAGATGTGAAGAATTCGTATCGAGCAAAGAGCAAGTTAAGAGTGAGATAGAGTTAAGTGGGATTTCAGTTGAGGACTCATGTGAGAGCTGAGTTATACAAACCTTTGTGTGGGCGGAGGCTTTGTGCTCACGCTCGGTTCCTCACAATGATAATCAATGGAATGTCGGTGTCGCACTATCGATATGCTTATGGTGAGAAAGTGATTCTTTTCTCATATCATATTTGATAGATAGAAACTATTAAGATTAAGATAGAGAATATTAAGATTAGGTGTGAGTTCTTTAAACTCATGCACACGGTACGTTCGTGACTCATAATTATATGAAATGTTTTTGAACCCCTCAGCGAATGGACGCCTATGGTCTGACTAGGATAAGTTCTTAAACTCATATAATTGTGGCAAGTTCCTAAACTTTCAAAGTGTGGTAAGTTTGATGAACTATATCGGGTATATATATGTTATGAATTAAGAGATTTTGGTATGGTAAACAATAATGGTGTTAGAAATTGATAGAATGAAGCAATGGAGTGAAGATTGAAGTTGATGGAGAAACGTGGATTTTCTAAATATTCTAGCTCTGCTGGATTTTCAAAATTTATTGACTTCGTGCTGATGTTTGCACTTCTGTTTTCTAGAAAAACATTGGCTCTTGTGATTGAACCAATGATGTTTAAAAATAATACCGTTATTCTTATGTCTATGCTAATTGTTTCGGCTAAGACAAAAATGGCTTGAAAACTTTCAAAATGTATTTCTAACCATGTGCATCATTTAATATGGTGTATGGTAAACGATGGAGTCATCCATACAGTTGAACCTAGTGTTGGCTGTGATCAAAAAATCGTCTGCCAATTTTGGTATGATGTAGTATGACAAAGTCACATAATGGCGGAATCCTCAACGTATCACTAATCTGGTACGGTATCATGATGTCATAAAAGAATTTTTGGTTTTCTTTCGAATTATGAAAAGTTGACTAATTTATTTCGATTGATGTCCGAACTATTGATAAGAGTCTAAGCTATTTGATTCGGCTAGACGACTGTTGAAAAGTGATTATAGAATTTAAGCATTCTTGTGTATTTGTTCCAAACCAGATTTCTCTGGTGCGGATTCAGTTGTTGAAAAGCTTAGGTGAACAACCCAATAAGGGGACATGTTTTCGGGGATAATGGTTCCGAGCATAATGCATGTAGTCGTTACAAAACACTACGTTGCGGCCCAATGTAGTGGTACAATAGGCTGGCCACCTAGTGTACGTGTGGAGGGTGTTTTCAGTCTTTGTGATAGATAAACACTCTAGTTTGTAGTGTGGATGATTGTGTTGAAGCACTAGTTCACGATCTTGTAACCCCTCAGCATAATTTGGAATCTAAGTTATTCATACTACTTCCCGATTATTGAAAAATCGTGAAAGATTCCTATTCTTCTGTGTGATGAATGTAGTGAGTAGAATGTTCCTTAGAAAGGAGAATGTGGTAGAATGCAAGTGAGCAAGTTATAATAAAACTTCCGAAAAGAGAATGAATAAAATTATTCAAAAGAATATGTAATATTCGATATAGCACCGAATAGAGGAGGTTTCGGTGATTCAGAGCACGGAATCCTTATAAGGGGGAGAGGATGTAAGAACCTGAATTTTCAGAAAATAATAAAATAAGAATTTAGTAAATAAAATTCTTAAAGCATGAGATAGGTTCGAACGAGTATATATATATATGTGTTACGAGGTTTGTGGTATTGTGTTGCATAGGGTAATATGAGCTATATAATATGTAATGTATTGTTTAATGAATATATATCATTATTATATTTTTGTTATAAATTATAGAAATGAATTAGTAAGAAGATGGATAAAGATTTATCTATTGATATTAAATAATTTATGTGAAATTATTTTATAATAGTAAGTTCATGACATTAAATAACTTTGATAATCACCAATTTCTTGAGTACATGTATGAGTAAGTATCAAGTCTAAGGTAGTGCAACTGTACTCTTTAATGGTAGATGTATAGGAGCTGGGCTAAACAATTCCTTTAGAGAGCGGAGGTATATACGAATTAGTAATCGATCTAACTCACTGTGAAAATAGTGTAGACGATACGGAAATTAATTTGTTGGTTGTTTGTGAGAAACCACTCAGTGTACTATATTGAATACTATTAAAGACTCGATGTGTGCTAGGTTTGGACTTGTATATATGTACGTTGTTGACGAAAGTAGAAAATCGATATACCTTTAAGGTGGTTAGAGAATTATCACGTAATTCAATACACAGCAAGAAGCGAAGATGAAAGGAATGTATGTATGTGTTATATTCGAGTTTTGTGTTATTGGTGGTAAGAAACCGTGAAAGAGGTGTTATAGTTGGTTAAACTAATAAGGGAAATAGAGTTTTAAAACTTGAAGTGTGATCCTTGAATTGTTAAGAAAAATAGTAACCGATGGTGTGAAATCAAAGAGAGGATTGATGTTAGACGAGTTAATGCTTAAGGAGGATGTGTAAAGGTATTTAGAAACGTAAGGTTTCATTGCTGCTAGTGCAGAACTTGTTTGCCTCTAATTTTGGTATGGCACAGCTGCGCCATTTCCAAGCCTATGACCAGCACAGCTGCGCCGGTCTGTAGGAAGTCCTGAGTTAGTTTATGGAAATTAAATTTCAAGAAATGATTAATATTAATTAATTATTGTGTGGGTTGAAAGTACCCAACTGAATGATATTTCGCCCAATTAAAATATTAATGTGGGTATAATCATTAAATAATATTACTATAGGTAATATGGAAAATGTGAGCAGTAGTAATATATAATACCTACGGCTTAAAAATACGTGAAGTGTGACATTTAATTGGGACTAATGATATAAGGTACCAAGTGGTACAGTGAAATCATATATAGTGGTAATATAGAAATAATTAAATATATGTGTACTCTAGAAACTGAGAAAGGAGATTAAATGTTTAAACAAACATTAATAATAGATAATGTGATAATGTGGTTACACGAGTAGTAAAAATAATTATGGGGGATACCCGAGTAATGATGCCTAACTGCGATATTTTATTACATGTATTTAATGTACATGGATTATATGATGTGAGTATAAAATTTATCTTTAAATTCCTAATATAGTAACAATTGTACCTTAATATTACATTATGGAAATTAAAAGAACCAAACCAAGCCTTACATGACCAAATGCTGGGATATTTGCTCTTGTCCCAAATTTAGTGTCACAAGGTACATGAACAGTAACCTATCTCCTATTTTACATAACCTTCAAGCAGTGATCATTGGCTAGATAGATAGCTGATGATGGGTGGTTGAACAACCCATTGTTAACTAGTGTATTCTTCTTCTTCCTGGTAGATCAAAACATGGTGTAAATGATTTGTCTGTGTAAAGAATTCTCTATAACTAGAGACTCCTTCTTCTTCTTTCCCATTTTTTTTAGTTGTCTTAGAAGATAGCCATATAGAGTCAGTAGAATTGAAGAGTTGAGGAGCAATTGGAGAAGTGAAGAGCTATAGTTAATAACTTCAAGCAATCAAGAGGTAATAACATTAACTTACATGATCTTGATTCCTAAGTTTCCAATTTCTCAGCAATGACAAAAAAAGTCACTTTTGAGTCACAAATTTGATGGCTAAAACTTTTTATAATCCATGAATTGTTGCTAGCTACTGATAATATAGTTAAATGCGAAAACAACGAAAGTTAAACGAACCAATTTGTTTGAGAAACGAATTCGTAGTGAACGAATTCGCTAAATTTTCAAAATATGAACATCTAGTATGAACATGAGTTATAGATTCATATTTGAGTTAGTTAACATTTATGTTAATTATTGGGTAGTAGGTATGTTGTAGTTTTATGAGTTACGAACCCATAGAATCGAAAATGAGCTAAATTGGATGAGTATAACTCATATTATGATGATTGGAAGGAGTTTTGGTCTGTGAAATCGTGAGGAGTAGAGCTTGAGGGGCTGTTCTATGAACTGGGGCACAGCTGCACTTCCCCCAATGCCATTTAGGGCGCAGCTGCGTCGAACATCAGTGTCTGGTGCATTGCTATGACCTACTGTAGTAAATTAGGCATAACTTTTTCATACCAACGCTGATTGAGGTGATTCAAGATGATACGGAACGAGGACGAGTAGAACAACAACTTTTGTTCATTAAGTTTTTCAATTTGAGGTCGTTAAGAAGGGTCAAAATAGTCATCTTTGTGACTGTTATGTATTCGGAGACGATCGGAGGGCGTCGAATGAGCACATACGCAAGTATAGTGCTCCCGACGATGGAATATGTTATTCTAAGTAATATAACATGAAAATGCATGATATTAGACATGACATACAAGATTACCTTACTTATAATGGAATGCTTTAGCATGACTTAGTATGTTTTTTGAAAAGAAAACTTAAAGATTTTGGAAAACAAACCTTGAGGAAACTTATGTTCTATAAATTCTGAACTTAGTGGTTTATATACATGATTGAGTTCAAATATAAGGGAGCATTATATAGTGTTTATAGTGCCTTTACTCATGACTAAATTTATTAGATCGAGTGTTAGAGAAGTTTTCAAGAAAAACTTGGAATAACAAAACTAATGTACATGAATGCTACATGATATATGTTCTGATCTTGTGAAGATGTTAACATGCCTCAACTACATATGATAAGAGCTTTAAAGTTGTCTTGAATGTGTTGAATGGCATTGTTCAAGTTTAAAGTGGTTTCAAAAGCAAACTTGAACATATTTTCAAAACCTAGTTGCGTCTCATGGATATCTAGATTCTAAAGGATTAATATGTCATGTTATGTCTATAATATCCCAAGGTATGATTTATATGTGCTATATTGCATCATCTATGATAAAATGATTTCAAAGGCAACCTCAAGCATGTTTTCGAACTTAAGTTGCATTATATATGAGTATTTAGATTATAAAGGCTTGAGATGTCATGTGATGTTTTATTATGTCTCTAAACATAAGTCTTATATGTTAAACATAATGGAACTAAACCAAGCATGAGGTTAAAACATGTTTTAAAGTGTTAAACGATGCTAGCTATGAGTAAAAGATATGAAAATGTATGAGCATATGTAGTACAGATTATATGACCTCTTTATGAGAACATAAGGCTAATTAGTACACCTAGTGATTACATAACTCTATTTAGTTTTGATTTCATGAAAATCCTAAACTAAAGTCCCTAACATATAAGGTTGAACTTGAAGTGGTCATACAAGTATGTAAAGACCTCTAGCGTGTATGCATGTTAAGTATAAGTGTGGATGTGTGTTAAAATTTGGGCAGAAATAGAAAGGCAATAGCTCAGCCTTGGTTTGGCCAGGAGACAGCGCAACTGCGCCGTCCCTAAGCCTGGACAGGGGGTAGCTGCGCCATTCTGCAGTCTAGAATAAGTTATGTTTTTTATATGATATTTGAATCATGCTTATATGATTACTTTAACTTGTAATATATGACCAATATGCTATGAAATGTGTTAAGAAGCATGCTATGTGATAGAGATGAATGTTAATTATGATTTTCAAAAGTTAAGTCCAAAGAAATACTTTCAAGATATTAAGCAATGATATGTTGTTTGGATTTGTAATGTCTTACAAACTGAATTATGCTATGAATATATAGTATAGGTGATGTTATATGAAGTTACGACTAAGTTAGACGTTTATGTGTACGTTTAAACTTACCTATACGAGTTTTAAATATGTCGATCACGTAGCAAGTCAAGTGTGTGATAGATATATATGGATGTTGATGTCATGTCCGAATGGTTAAGGTATACCTATATGGACCTAGCTATTCTGAGAATGTGATGAGAAAGTGAAATGTAGGTTTTACGAACCTAGTTAGGAAACAATGTAACATTATTATTACATTAAAGATGCATGAAATATGTTACTAATGGATATGAATTTATGATTATATAACTGTGTAGGAATACACGAAGTGCAGATAAGCTTTAAGTAGTTAAGTCGTAGTTCATAAACTACGAATCAGGCAAGTCTTTCAGTTTCTATTTGTTATATGAATTCGATAACTGTTAGTTGAGCTATATTATGCTATGCAAATATTGATGTATATATATGAAATGCATATGAGATATGTATGAAATGTAAAAGTTGATCTTTGATAATATGCTTATGTTAGTTAATCTCTATGCCTGTTATGTGTGAAGTAACATGCGTAGTAAATATTAATTGATTATGAATGCATGAACTGAATATGCTATTATATGCTATGTGTTGCATGAAAACTGTTAGAATTGCTGGGCTGTCGAGCTCACCCTTGCAAATAACCACTTTTGCAGGTTAAGGACACACGATAAAGGTTACGTGCTACTTGATTGATAAAGTTCAATCACATCAAAGGAGACTGATTTGTTTATTTAAATAGATCCTCTTGAACCATGTTTATGTTCTAGTAAATGTACATGATAATAGTTTACGACGTGTAATACATGTTCAGTTGTAAAGTTATACTATGTGATACATAGAGAAATTCGAATCGAGATGTAAAGGTTTATACGGAAATAGAATGGAGTGAATCATAGAACAATTTGATTCAGGGATTTATAATCGATTCAAGTTAAGATATCAATAAAAGATTATTTTTCAAAGGAGATTGAAAAAGTTTAATTATTTCGCATATTTATATAAAATCGAATGTGATGTAATATAGGAATAGTAAATGACCAAGATTAGAAACTTATAAAAGTTTGGGGTCATTGTTCAGATCCTAGTATTTGAAAGAATTTATATTCTAAATTGTAGTAAGCAAAGTTATATTCATTAAGATATGAATAAATTATATAAATAGTTTAACGATAGTAGTATCGTGGCGGACTGGATCCGTGGTTTGAAGGAACCCGGATTTAGGGGCGTCACAGGAGGTACCTGTCAAGATATTGGATAGGAAGGAGCATGTCATACGCACAAAGGTTATACCACAAGTCAAAATTTTGTGGAGAAACCATGCTATTGAGGAAATGACCTGGGAGTTGGAAACGGAAATGAAAGCGAGGTATCCTCACCTTTTTGAAACACCAGGTACGCACGTCAATTTCGAGGACGAAATTTCATAAGGAGGGGAGGTTGTAAGACCTCAACTTTTTATAAATGAAATTGAATTTCCTCTATTTATTATTTTGAAATAGTAAGGGTTGATTTGAATAATGTGGTTAGTTATGGGTAAAATACACAAATATTTTTAATAAACAAGTGGTTATAAAATATTCATTGTTGTCGGGGAATATTCGTTTGGTCGTGGAATATTCTTGCTGTCGGGGAATATTTGTACGACAGCGCAGCCTTGTGTGAGCCCCATAACAGAAAGCGATTGGATGAAGAAAACGACAAGTATGAGTTTTTAAAAATAACGGCGTAGTTGTTACCGTTAACACTGTTAGAATACCCGATGGTTAAAACACAGTAATACGCGGTATTGCACAGTAGTACACGATATTGCACCAATTATTGATTCTTACGTAAGAAGGCACTACTCAATAATTGCTACAGTTTTTATTATTCAATATTTTATTTTATTGATTCAATAATTGCTACGTTAATATTTTATATTATTGTTGTTTCAATAATTGTCACTACACAGTATTTCTCATTATCATATCAATAATTCATATTAATTGAATAATATTATTAGATAGCATTATTGGCAATGTCTAAGGAAGTTATGTCTAGGACAGGTTATTTAATTGTGCGTCAATAAGAAAAAATCCTTACCGGAAGGCCCTCTCTTTCTTGGGAACAACCTGGTTGTCATTATTGTGATTCTGTAATATTATTTGTGAATAATTAATTATTAATTTTTATGAAAAGAAAAATATTTATTAATGTTGATATAAATGGAAGAATTTTTAGAAAAGTGACAATTGTTAAAAATTGATATTTTATCTTTTCTGATAAAATAATTCATTTAAATATATTATTATATTACAATAATATAATAATGGAGATATTTTTATAATAAATGTGTGATATATGAATAAATAAAGAGAAAGAGTATTTTTGTTACACTAAATACTAAAAACATGTTAGAGGGCCCCGTTTTTGACTAAGATGTGATTATAGCCTGCAAAATCGTCTGTATGTGGATTTCGGTCAATTTTTGTTTAGAATTTGGAAAAACTTAAAGCTACAAAGTTGTAGATAATTAAATTTATTATGGAATGGACATAAGATTTGAATTTTTCTAATAAAAGGGCTATTTATTATGAAATATTGAAGTTCCGAAATAATTAATTTTTGAAGTTTAAAATTTTTTTTTAAGAAAAATGTTTTTATTATGTTGGTGGGCCCACTTGTATTGAAAATGTGCTGAGTTCAGATTTTTCAAAGTGGACGAAAACTTTTTATAAATATTAATATTTTATTAAATTTTCTACTTTGGTGTTCTAGGCATTTTCCTATAAATAGGGTGCTTAGGTTAGAATTAAAAATCACACTAGAATATGAAGTTTTCTCTCTCTATATTATCGAGCGTATTTTTGTGAGTATTTTGATACTTTGAGTGTTGCTATACGGTGCAAGTTTCCTTCAACATTATATCCGATATTCCAGTCAGAAGCAATGTCCTTTTGAGGTAAGGGATATTATTTTTTTTATAGATGATATTATTTTTTTCAATATCATTATGCCGAAATATTGATATGAATTTTATTATGGAATTTTTACCTTTTTGTGTCGGGGTTATATTCACGTATACGGTACTATTCACGTATACAGCACTATTAACGAATACGACACTATTCACCGAAAAATGAAATTTTCTCTTCTTTATCTCAGATTTTTATTTTTGTTACTATCTTTGATTGTATCTATGTTTTGATCTTTATTCTTGAATTTTACTCCACTATGGTATATTATGGAGTTTTTTGAACATGGATAAACCGAAATACGAATCCCTAATATTTATTCTTTTGTCTCACTGGATTCGTTTTCTTTAAAATATTTTCATCATTCTCAGTCCTAAATGATAATATTACTAAATATCTTTGGCCTATAATGCAAAGATGAATGATTAACTGATGAATATCTTTTGCCCGTAGTGCAAAGATGAACAGGTGTTTAGATGAACATGACCAACTGGTGATACAAATGAATATCTTTGGCCTGTAGTGCAAAGATGAATATTTAATTCAAGATGTATATTGATTGATGTTACAGAAATAAAAAAATTGAAAATTAACTTTTAAATTCATAGAAGATAGTAGATTTCATTCTCTACTTAACTTTTCTAATGAATTGTTATTTCCGCTGCGAATATTGATCTGAAACTTATTGTCTATTATATTCTATCAGATTTTCCCTGTTGAGGACTAACGATAATTTGTTCTATATTATCTTAGTCATAATATTCTTTACTGGGCTAGTTGAGCTCACCCTTTTCCTTTTTGTTCCATTTTTTCTTCTCAAGAAGCGAGAATATAGCGAAAAGTAGTCGGAGTGTGGAGTGATGTTCCAAGGCAGTTGTTATAGTAGTCCTCACTATTTTGTAAATAGTATATCAATAATTGTAATGAGGACTTATTTGAGTGTAGATATTGTCTAGAAGACAATATTTGTTTTTAAACTCACAGTTTATGTGTTGTCGTATTTTGCACGACAATTGTATTAATAAAGTTATAGTTGTTTCTGTACCATGTATTTGGCGACTCAAAATGGGTGATGTATACCATTTTGGGGGTGTCACACACCATCCCTACTGGACTTGGCTTCACTTCACGATAAAATCGAGCTAGGTGACCTTCTCTTCCGCAATTGTAACACGCTTTGGAATGCATCGTGCAGTTTGGGCTGATATGTCCCTCCCCTCCGTATTTAAAGCATATGATCGGTGGTCGTTCTCCTTCCTTAACAACGGTTGCTGGTGCTAGCGTCTTTCCATCATTATTGAATCTCCTCTTCTTGAAATTTCCACTTCTATTATCTTGGCCATGATTACCACCGAAGTGGTTACCATTTCTGGCATGTTGATTTCCTCCACGCTTGTTCTCACCACTTCGATGACTGCTATCACTGGTATTATCAATTTGCCAGCTGCTCTCTCTTGGTTGGGTTGACTCATTATCGCGCTCCAATAATTGAGCCCTCTTTACAACATCTGAATACAAACATAGTTTGTGAGAAATGAGGTATTGATGTATTTTGAATTTCAAACCTCTTAGAAACATTCGCGTCATACGTTCCTCATTATCAACCAAATGGGATGTAAACCGGGATAACTCGACAAACTTAGCCTCGTACTGTTATACAGTCATATTATTTTGCTCCAACTTGATGAATTCCACCTCCTTCATATAACGAATACTTTCGGGAAAGTACTTGTCATTGAACAGTTCTTGGAACTTCTCCCAAGACATCTTCAGTGCGGCAGGTTGAGTACTCTTTACAGATTCCCACCAGTAATATGTCTCTCCTCGCAACATGAAGGTGGCAAAGGGAACCTTTTGCTCCTCGGAGCATCCCAGACATCAAATATCCTGGTGATCTGCGTTATCCATGTCTCTGCCTTAAGTGGTTCTGGCTTTCCCAAAAACTCTGGTGGTCCTAACTCTTTGAACTGCTTAGCGGTGACCATCCGTGATTTACTAGTGTTTCCACCTAGGGATGGGCAAAAAACCGATTTTTTTGGTTTTTAGGCAAACCGGACCAGTCCGAACCGGCCGATTCGGGACAAATATGAACCGGTTCAGTTCCGGTACAGTGAACCGGTATATACCGGGTAAACGGTTTCGGCTTCGGTTCGTTGTCTGCATGGTTCGGTATTAACCGGACCGAACCGGTAATACCATTTAATTTATTAATTTTATTTACTTGTATTGTTTTTATATCTTTCTTTCTTTCATACTTCATTAATCACGATTTCCAAATAGATCTAGGGTTCAGTTTCACTTCTCTCCTTCTTTCTCAGCTGAGTTCTCCATCAGTCCACTGTCCATCTGAGTTCCAAGCCGGCAACCACCGATCTATTGCTCTACTGCTCTCCGCTGGGTCCGCTCTATTGATCGAGACCTCGAGTGCTCGTTGCTCGTTATTTCCTCCAGCCACCGATTATTTTCTCTTCTACTGCTCATCGCTCGTTGCTAGGCCACCAAATCACCGATTATTTTTCTTTGGTAAGTTTTCTAATTTGTCTATATGGGTGTTTTAGTTTAGGTTTAGGGTTTTGATTTAGTTTATTTTGATTTCTCTACTTATGTGAGTTATGACTTATGTCGATTTACTGATTTAGTAAGGCTTTCACTCTCTCTTTGAATTTCAGTAAGGATGTCTTTGATTTTGTTATGCCTTAGTTTCTGACTTTCAGCCTTTCTGGACTTCATGGAATAATTTTTATGTGTTTTACGTTTTACCCTCTGTTCCATGAAAAGAGAGTATGAGACCCATATGTGAACAAGTGAAAAAGTATATATATCTGATTCAGTACAAACTACAAAGTGAATTTAAGTACTTGTGTTTGACTGTTTGTTAAATTACAATGTTTATTTTAGACTATTCAACGCTAATATATCTAATAATTTATTTGTGTTTTTATGTACAGTTTGATGGAAAATATGGATAATAATATACCAGTACTATCCGATGCATATCCAATCCAAGTCCCAAGTAATGGAGGAGGCGACACACGCGAAATAGAAAAGCAAAATGAAGTTGAAGAGATTGAGCAAATAATCTGTAAGACTCGTGCTACTATATGGGAACATTATATAAGGTTTAAGCAAAATGATGAAATAAAGGCAAAGTGCAAATATTGTGGTCAAGTTTTAAAAGCCGACTCGGGAAAGAATGGGACAAGTGGTTTAAAAAATCATAATGCAAGATGTAAATTGTACCCTCCTAATATTCAATTAAAGGAAAGGCAACAATCACTATTAAATTTTCCACAATCAAGTGTTAATGAAGGGGGTCAAGAGTTGGAAGGGGAATCAACTAATAATGTTTGTTTATGGAAATTTGATCAAGAGTTAATTAGGAGGGCGATTTCGTTTATGATAACTGTTGATGAACTTCCTTTTAGCCATGTGGAGAATGTGGGCTTTAAATACTTGATGTCGGTTGCATGTCCAAAATTTATTGTACCTTCACGTAGGGCCACAACTAGAGATTGTTTGAAGAGCTTTTTAGAAGAGAAATTGAAATTGAAAACTTACTTCAAAAATACATCACAAAGGGTTTCTCTTACTACCGATACATGGACTTCCATACAAAGAATTAATTATATGGTGTTGACTGCTCATTATGTTGATGATAAGTGGAAATTGCAAAAGAAGATTATTAGCTTTGTCCCAATTACTAGTCATAAAGGGGAAGACATAGGTATGTCGATTGAAAATTATTTGAGGGAATGGGGAATTGATAAAATTTTCACAATCACAGTTGATAATGCTAGTTCCAATGATGTTGCAATTTCCTATTTGAAAACTCAATTGAAAGTTTGGGGTCATAGCATTTGTGACAATAAATTTCTCCATGTGAGGTGTGTTACTCATATAATTAATTTGGTTGTATGTGATGGGTTGAAAGATGCGACTCCTTCAATATCTCGTGTTCGATCTTTGGTTAAGTGGGTGCGACAATCTCCTTCTAGGATTAAAAGATTCAAAGAATGTGTTGAAATGGAGAAAATTGAAAAAAATACTTCGTTGATCCTAGATGTGTCCACTAGATGGAACTCCACTTATTCTATGTTGAATGTGGCCATAGATTTTGAACGTGCTTTTAATAGGCTTGCAAGCAAAGACCCTCTTTATTCAAATTGGAAATGGAATCGGGTGATGGGTGGCCTACTATAGAAAATTGGGGAGTTGTGAGAAAATTGGTGGTATTCTTGAAGTGTTTCTTTGACATTACAGTGAAGGTTTAGGGTACATCGTATGTGACATCAAATACTTTTTTTCATGAATTTCTTGATCTTGATGATGCTTTGAATGAATTGTTATATGATGAAAGTGACGATGACAAGAGAGAAATGGCGTTGAGGATGAGAACAAAATTAGATAAATATTGGGGGAATGTTGAAAAGATGAATAAATTGTTGTACATTGCGGTTGTTCTAGATCCTAAACATAAATTTACATTTGTGGAATTTGTTTTCAATTCAATGTATGGGAGTGGGACTGAAATGGCAAAAAAATGATATAATCGGTGCGTGATGCCATTGAGGAATTGTTTAAATGTTATAGTCTCAAATATGCATCCCAAAGTGCACAATCTTCCCAAAGTGCACAATCATCCCAAAGTTCACAATCTAATGTGTCTAGTGAAAGTTTTGATGTGTATGGTCGAGAGAGGACAATGAGAAAGATGATGGATAAATTTGTAGCACACATTACGGATGTTCAAGGAGGAGATAATACCGAATTATATAAGTATTTGAGTGAGCATGTTGATCAAATGACTTCAAAATTCAATGTTTTGGGTTGGTGGAAAAATAAATCCCCTAGATTTCCCATTCTCTCTCAAATGGCTAAGGATGTATTGGCGGTTCCTATATCAACCGTTGCTTCCGAGTCAGCATTTAGCACCGGTGGTTGTGTACTTGATTCATTTAGGAGTTCTTTAACTCCTAGAATGGTACAAGCTCTAATTTGTGCTCAAGATTGGCTTCGTTCAAGCAAACAACCAATATCCGTGGAGGAGAACTTAGATTCACTTGAAACAACTGAGAAAGGTAATCCTTCATTTTAAATTATATAGTTTTCATTTATAATGTTTATATGTTAATGACTTTCTTTAACTATTTTTATTTTCTTTTGATCTTAGAATTTGAGGAAGCTTTGGATATGGATGTTGGAATTTAATAGAAATTTGGCACTTGACAGTTTTTACATCAAATGGATAACAGGTTATTTTTTAAATTTGGGTTTGTTTCAAGTTTCAAGTTTTTTATTTTGTATTGTTTCAAGTTTCAAGTTTTTTATTTTGTATCACTTAGTAATATCCTCATTGATTCAGAACTGTGTTGATTTACAAGTTGTATGCAATTTGGCTGCTTCCTCTTTCCTTTACAGTTAGTATCATAGTATGATAAATTTGATTTTTGAAAGTCATTGATGTCTGCTGAGCATTGTCATATGATTTAGGTGCAAATCTTGTCAAATTAAATAGTGAATGAATCTGCATTGTGTTGAGTGTTCATTCATGTCACTCATTGAATCAGCCCTTTTAATGTAGGAGAACTGCAGAAGGGTTTATTGTGGCCTTTGGTTGCTGACTTGCTGGTCTGTTATTCTGCTTGGTCAGTGTTGTTGTAGCCTTTAGTTGCTGGTCTGTTACTCTGCTAGCGTCTGCTGCTGCTGCTAGTTTGGACTTTGGCCTTTGGTTGCTGGTCTGTTATGAAGTTGGGTTGCTGTTACTGCTAGCCTGCAATTTGTAATAATGTTATCATAACACTCTTTCTTTTATGTCAAGTTTTAATCTTGGATTGTAGTTGTGTACTTACTTGTGTAAGTAAATCATGGACTTGTTGTAGTTGTGGTACTCATTTGGATTTTGGATCAGTTGAATGTGCTTGGAATTTAGATCAGTTAAATGTTATTGTAATAAGCTAATATGTCTGTATGCCAGTATGTGTGCTTTAATTAGTTACATTTTTTATTCCTTGGATCTTAGGATTTTTTAAAACTTTTCATAGAAGCATAAAAAGCAACCGGTACAAAACTAGGTTCAAACCGGTACCGAACCGGTTCCGGACCAACTAACCGGTTCAGTAAACCGGTCCAATCGGTACCGGTATCGGTATTCAATTTAGACTGAATTCGATAACCGGTCCAGTTCGGTTCGGGCCGGTTATTTACCGGTGCCCACCCCTATTTCCACCTGCATTTTGAACAGAAGTCGCTCTCGCCTGATGTTGCATGAATTGCATAAAGCCTCTAAACATCCCATCGTTCATCATTTGGTCAGTGTTGTTGTTTTCCTGCGGATTATTTCCTTCCTGATGCACATTATCCTAGGTATTGATCGTTGGTGACTCAACGGTCTCATGTGCTTCATTGCTTATCTCAATATTCTCGGATGTCATTTTCAAATACTGCCACAAAACAAGGGTTAATTGACATGCCACATATTATCCCTATATTCTGACCGACCAATTAACTGATAAATAAACTTAGGTAGGTCATACTAGCGAAGGAATTACCCGTCTCTCCCCTCCTAGTTCTAGTCTCACATCTCAGTCAGGGATCATATCCCTAAGCTTTGATATCAACTGTGACGCCCCTGAAATAGGTATACATCACCCATTCTGAGTCACCAAATGGTACAGAATTTAAATACAAACTTAATTATACAATACGACAAAAGCGTAGCTGAGAGTTTTTACACGAATATTGTCTCATAGATGGTATCCAAACTCAAAAAAGAGTTCTCATTACATTTATTATCACACTATTTCATAGAATAGTGAGGACTACTATAGCCACCTATCCTGGACCATCACTCCATTCCCCGACTCGTCCCGGCTACGTTCTCATTTTCTGAAGAGAACAATAAAAGCAAAAGGGTGAGCTCAACTAGCCCAGTAAGAAATATTATGACTAAGATAATGCAGAATAAATTATCGTTAGCCTTCAACAATGTTAAACTCATAGAATACAATAAACAACAAGTTTAACTACAGCGGAACAAGCAATCCATTAGAAGAGTCAAGTAGAGCATGATATCTACTATCTTTTATAATTTAAAAAGTTTATCATCAATTTTATCGCTGAGACTCAGCTCAATAAATAATCCACATCACTGAATTATCCATGCACTAAGGGCCAAGGATATTCATTAGTATCTCGTCCACGAATAATCTATGCACTAACGGCCAAGGATAATCGTGTTATCACCAATGGTCATGATCATGCCAACAACTGTCCATCAATGCACTAAGGGTCAATGATGACTTTTATCACATCATTTATAATATTACATGTCATGATTATACCGAATAATTCCTAGTCATAATCATATCAATCAACAATCCATCTATGCACTACGGGCCAAAGATGACTTTTATCACAATATAATCATGAGGATGATGACAATGATATAAGAATTCAATTAAATGAAAGCAAAGGATAAATTTTAAAGATTTTATAATTTAATTTATCTAGAATTCAATAATGTCCAAATTGTCAATATGATACTGCTTTGTGGAGTAAAATTCAAGAATAATATTGTATCAAAAATGATTTAGACTGAAAAGAAATCAATTTTTGTCATGACTAGTACCCCGGGTGAATAGTACCCAAATGAATAATACCCCGTGAATAGTACTTCATGAATAATATCCCGTGAATAGTACTCCGGCATGAAAAAATTAAACTTTATCAAGAATGTTCAGAATAATATTTTCGTGAAAAGATACTAGATGAAGCGCAAATTTCAAGGATATTCTATTAATTTTACGGAGTATAAAAGCAATACTTTAATAAAATGAGTGTAGAATTTGGAATCTGAAACGAAATAATATTACTTGCATACTACAGAGTATGAAAGAAGATATTATTTCATACGAATACTGAACAAAAATAATATTCCTTACCTTAAAAAGAAGAGTATTCTGACAGGTAGAGCAGGGATATTCTTGAAGAAAACTTATACTGTTTTCTACGCTCAAAGCTTCCTTAAACTCTAAAGAAATACACTCAATATTATAGAAGAAGAATTCTCTTATTCTGGTGTGATTTTCAATTCTAAACTAAGTATCATATTTATAGGAGAATGGAAGGGGTACTGTTTAGAATTTATTTCACAGACCAACAGTGAAAATAATTCACGGGCTGAATTCTGCAACTTCACAGATGCCAGTTTTTCAAATAATAATATAATAACCAAATAAAACAAAACTTATAATATATATATATATATATATATATATATATATATATATATATATATATATATAAGGAGATGATCAAGAGTAGAACTCTTAAGTAATAGAACTCCCTTAAATAATAGAATTGTATCAAAACGACGTAGTTTTGATAAGACGCGGTGGCATTTTTGTAAATACGCGGTGGCATGGTATTTACAAAAATGTCACCGCGTCTTATCAAAACTACGTCGTTTTGATACAATTCTATTATTTAAGGGAGTTCTACTACTTAAGAGTTCTACTCTTGATCCTTTCTGTGTGTGTGTATATATATATATATATATATATATATATATATATATATATATATATATACTTTATAACTTCCTTCTGATTATTTTGAAAAATGAATAAGTGAGGGTCCAAATAATACGTCAAACTTACAACAAATACTTCATAAAAATCTCCTCAATATTTTTAACAACATTTATTCATCAATAATATAACTTGCAATATTAACAACCAGATCATTCCCAGGAAGAGGGGGCTTTCCGATAAGGATTTCTTCCTATTGGCGTGCAATTAGGTGACCAAACCCCTTTCCTCAACAGAACTTTCTAGACATTGTCAATAATACAAATAATAATATGAATAACTTGTCATCTCAATTATTGATTTAATAATATAAAATATTGTGTAGATGATACTGTGACAATAATAGAATCAATAATGTGAGATACTATGCAGCAATTACTGTAACAATAATTGAGTATAACTGAGTAACTTCTCACATAAGCATCAATAATTAATACCGTGTGCTACTAAGCAACCACACATATTACTGTACTTTTATCACCGGGTATTTCAACAGTTAACGGTAAAACTTTCGCCGTTATTTTTATAAAAAGATATTTCTCTCGTTTTCTAACTCTGACAATAATTTCGTTGTGGGGTCCACCAATGATTGTGTCGTCGTACGAATATTCCCTTTTAAAACGAATATTTCCCGACCAATCGAATATTTTATAACAACTTGCTTAGTTTGCAAAATTTATAAATATTACCCACAACTATAATATTATAACAAATTCATACCTTAATATTTAAAAAATGATATTTAGAGAAAAATTCATTTTTATTGATAAAAGTTGGGGTCTTACACTCTCCAGCTACTTGATTCGAGAATGATTGCTAGATTTTCAGTATGGGCTGGACGGGAGTCGCATCCTCGAGGGTTAGGTTTTATATTTCCTGATGATCCTAAGGAGGATGAGGCAAAAGATACTTCTAAGGATGACGAATTCAAGGTCGACGAGTTGTCTAGTGAGGAGGAGGCTGCGAGGGGTAGTAGGTCTACCAAGTACATGTTCAGTACCCAGTTTCACAGCCTACAGAGACACATTGATGATCGGGATATACAAGAAGATAGGAAGCTGAAGAGACTTGCAGCGAGACAAGAACATGCCTTTGCCACACAGAACACCTTCAATGCTTCGTTGTCAGAGGCATTTGCTAGATTAAATCCAGCTGTTGCGGACCAGTTTCAGTTCCCAGTCCCACAGCCATTGCCATAGTATCCACCTTCTGATTTTGATGTGGAGGAGATGCCACCGCCACCACCCCCACAGGCTTAACATGCTACAGGGAAGTCCTCTTATACTTTACTGCAGTATTTTCACAATGAGGACATTGTGTATGTTAAGTTTGGGGGAGTTTTAGTTATTTGTTTAATGTCTTAGTTTTGTTTTTATGTCAAATATGTGGAAGACCAAAATCACATTATTGAATTAGAACCATACGAGATAGTCGAAGATTTAACGTATGAGGAGGTACCTGTCAAGATCTTGGATAAAAAGGAGCTACGCTCAAAGGTTATACCTCAAGTCAAATTTTATGGAGAAACCATGATATTAAGGAAATGACCTGGGAGTTAGAATCCAAAATAAAAACAAGGTATCCCTACCTCTTCGACATATCAGGTACGTACATCAATTTTGAGGACGAAATTTCATAAGGATGGGAGGTTGTAAGACCCCAACTTTTATGAATAAAGATTTAATTCTCTCTAAATATTATTTTGAATAGTAAGGTGTTGATTTGATATAATGCTATAGTTATGGGTGATATGTGTAAATTTTGCAAAGTAAGTAAGTGGTCATAAAATATTCGTTTGGTCGGGAAATATTCTTTTTGTCGAGGAATATTCGTACGACAGTGCAATCATTGGTGGACCACATAACAGAATAACTGTCGGATATAGAAAGTGACAGAAATAACCTTTTCATAAAAATAACGGTAAGACTTTTACCGTTAAACTGTTGAAATACCCGGTGATAAAAGTATAGTAATACGCGTTGTTGCACAGTAGCACACGGTATTGCACAATATCTCTGATTATTGATGCTTACGTTATAACGACCCCAAAATTCATACAATAATATCCTCCTTCTCGATCGTTACCAATACAACTTTAATATATATTTACATCATTATTCGATAATAAATTACTAAATATGCGGAAAAATTTTAAAACTTTTATACATCTCCTTCTGTATTGCCCTAAATCGCAACCTTTACATTACATCTCTTCGATTCAAACTTATATCATGAATCGTTACAACAAAATGACTATACAAAGTCTTACATCATAACTAAATATCCATATACATTGGATAGCTCAACTTACAATTCAACAACATGTTACATTCAAAATATGAAATACATTTCTCATAAAATATAAGTAATCTTCGTGAATATAGATCTCTATAACTCACTTAGCACATATCTTTACCTTAAAATCTTGACCTGCAAAAGTGGTTTTTTGCAAGAGTGAGCTCGACAGCCCAGCAAAATCTAACAGTTTTCATGCATCACATAACATATAATAATATGCTCAACATACATCTCATAATAATTAAAGTAAAATGGCATACATGCTTTTAATTCACATAGCAAATATAAGGATTGAGTTCCTTACTCAATCATCATTATTTAACCAAAAAAAGTAGTCATAAATTGACTTTAACATTTCATGATTTCAACATGTATAACATATCATACAATTTAGAACAGTTCATTAAGTTCACATAGAAAATAGGAACCGAAAGACTTGCCTTGATCGTTGTTTACCAATAACAGTTTAACAGCTTACA
Organism: Panax notoginseng; assembly: GCA_016801055.1. Lineage (NCBI taxonomy): Eukaryota > Viridiplantae > Streptophyta > Magnoliopsida > Apiales > Araliaceae > Panax > Panax notoginseng. The sequence continues at coordinate 196,878,036 of CM029014.1, forward strand.
GTTATCTACACTTCACGTGCCCTACACAATTATATAATTATACACATCAACTATTAGTCTCCTAACAACACATAGTAGTTGTAATGTAAACTCTAATCCACATCTCATAATCTTTCCTATTAATTTGCACCTAATGTTCAATTAGATTATGTTAACTTTGCGACTTATGTAATATTCGAAATTCATTCAAGTGTTTAAATCTTGCTAGGAATCATTATTGGTTTTATATTAAACCCATTTTATATTTTATAATATCCATTTCATTTGACTTAAAACACTTTTTACGTTCATTAATACTTATCACGGCGTTTCGACGTTCATTCGTCACACGCCCGATTTGCCACTCTTGTGTATGCTTACTATACTTCTATAACTTATCCAATACATTATTTATTAATGTTCAGAACCATTATGTTTACTAACATTCATATTTTATAACTTAGAATTACATCTTTTATCTTCAGAAGCACACCACATGCATATGTGCATGCCCGACGCCCTCTGATTACCCCCGAAAACACAATAGTCCTAAAGATGACCATTTTGACTACTGTTACAGACCTCAAATTGGAAAACTTAAAGAACAAAAGTTGTAGGTCTATTCGTCATCGTTCCGGATCATCTTGAATCAACTCAATTGGAGTTCGTATGAAAACGTTATGACCGTTTTACTACAGGAGGTTAAAACTGTCCGACCCAGACTAGTGTTCCAGCGTTGGGCCACGAGAACTAAGTCAGGCATTGGAGCTGGGGTGCGAAGTTCTGGGCTATTTTTGGCGTTGAGGCGCGAAAATCACAGCTAGGGCGCAGATTTTGGAGTTGGGGCGCCAAAACATACAGAACCCAACCACGAAGAACATAATAACTAAATTCTGGACTAATTACTACTGCTAGCATCTAAATTAAGACATAAAACTTATATATATTACTCATAAACATTTACTTATGTATACCAATTTAAAGCAATTAAACAATAATTTAAATCATTGAAATCATAGTTTAAAGCCCAACTCCATTGTTGACATTGTTTTACAAGGTTTAACACTGTAAACCACAATTATCCAACGAATTCATTCCTTTGAACTACGTTCTCATTAAGTTCTTACCTAATTAACATACCTAAGGTTCAATTTCACAATTAGCATATACTAATTTTGTTATTCTACATAACATGTTCATATACATGTAATCACTGTAAAACTAATTTCTTTCTTGCATACGTAGTTTAGCATACAATCACATATATATATATATACTTATATATATATATATATATATATATATATATATATATATATATATATATATATATATATATATGCTAGTTATAACAATTACAATTACAAATACGCATAATTTCATAATCAATTGTAAAAACATGGTTTACAGAAAATTTTGTAAAAACTTTATATTACAATCATGAACACAGAGAACGTAAAACGTATATAGTGTTATGATTATGGAAAATACCTCTTGTTGCTTTGAAAATCCTTTCACTGAGAATCGCTTGAACACTCATAACTTGCTTTGAAATCCCAGCCTTTTCTCTCTCAAACTATCTCAAATTCTTTTCTCTGTAATCTTTGTTCTCTCTTCTCTTAAGCCAATATCAGATCCAAAACTCTTTTATGTGAAATAAAACAAAGGCAACGCACGTATTTTCAAAACGTCTAAAACCGACGTCTTACTAATGACCTTATTAAATCAGCGGTTACCAAAAATTATTATATATTATTTATATTTTATTTATTTAGTTTATTATAATTCAAAATAAAGCCAAAAGCCATAAGGCTTCGTTTTGGAAAACTCTTTAAAAATTAAAGACTTAATATATTTAAGCCTTGTTTGGCAAAACTAAATTAAACGCCTTTAATTTATTTTAATAACTCCTTTATAATATAGTTATTTATCACACTTTATTTAATTAAGTTTTCATACTTAATTTAATTAATTCTAATAACAATTTATTGAATAATATAATAATTCATTTAATCATTATAAATTCTCTAACTTAATAATTAGAATATTTCCTCATAATAATAAATTTCCTTCACACGTTAATTATTTATTTCATAAATAAATAATCAAATTAAACAAATATTTATTTAGCTATAAACACACCAATTAAATATTTATACAATTTAATAAATATTTAAATATTATAATTAAAAATCTGGATTGTTACATCATTCCCTCCTTACAAGGATTCTGTCCTCAGAATCACAACTCAAACCACTCATTTGTTACAATCTTCCTTACTTACATAGATTCTGTCCCCAGAATCGAAGACACAAATTAAACAAATAACTCAAAGTAATCTTTTATCATTTTATCTAAATATAGGTTTTATATTTCCTACTACATTCATTACTTTAACAAATTCTAGGTTTCATTTCATAACTTTCACTTGAACTCAATTATATTCTGAGTATTATATATTCTTTAACACATTCATTTCCTTTTCTAAGGATCGTTACCATAAACATTCAGAATATTACATTCACCATTTCTTCTAAGAATTTCTTCCTCAAAATTTTTTCTATTAATCTTTATTCATTCAATCTATCAAAATAGATTTTACGTTAATACTATATTCATTCCTTGGGTTTTATAACCACTTCTTTCCACAAAGATCTTTCTACAATTATTAAACTTTTCTATTAAAAGTTTTACATTATTCTTTGATAACTCATATCCTTCTCACTTCAAAATCTCTTTTCTCACTTATTCAACATACTTATCATTCAGTGTCGCATTTACTTCTTTCTAAGGAATACTTTCCTTTCCATATTCACTTCAAAATAACATGAATCCTCCACAATTGCTCAATAATTGGGAAGCAGTATGAATAACTCAGGATTTTAAAAGATTATCCAATCATGTTGAGGGGTCACAAGACCTTTAACTACGTCCCCAGGTTATCAAGTATATCTCGATTTGAACATTTAGCAGTCATAAGATTATATGGACCTCCGTACTTAGGGTGTTAAGCCCTTCGTACAATGTATTGTGCACAAACATTTTAGCACAAAGTGTAAACTAAGCATAACCTCTAATAAAAAAGTTGTTCATCTCAGAATTTAGAGTGCAAGCATTCAACTGAGGGTCTAATGACCACGAACCATGTCCACAGTTATAAGTAATCTTTCGACTTTAACTTTAACAGTCATAAGACTATAAGGACTCCACGTACTTAGGGGGATCAATCCTTCGTACAATATATTGTGCACAAACATTTCAACGCAAAGTATAAACTAAGCGTAACCCCTAATAATAGGGCTGTTCATCTCAGCTTTTCAACATCTGAATCCGCACCAAAATAATTTGGTTTGTCATAACTTTTCAAGAAACTCTTGAATTTCATGAATATTTTTCAATATTTTTCTAGCTAAATCAAATAGCATAGACCTATACAACAATTCGGACATCAACCGAAATATACATATACATATATACATATGTATTCTCATATCGTAAAGAAATCTCAAAAATCTTTTTATGACGTCATGATACCACACTGTATTTACAGTCCGTTGAGGATTCCGTCATTTGGTGATTTTATCATACTACATCATACCATAGTGGGCTGACGATCCTTAGATCACATCCAACACTAAGTAATACTGCATTGATGACTCCATCATTTTTATCATCTCTGCACCAGGTTCCATGATGCATTGATGATATATAAAATACATTTTGATATATTTCAAATCATTTTTGTCTAGCCGAAGCAATTAGTATAGACATACGAATAACGGTGTTGTTGTTAAAACTCATTGGTTCCATCATTTGATCCAATGTTTATCAAGAAAATAAAAGTGTAAACATCAGCACGAAGTCAATAAATTTCAAAAGTCTAACATAGCTAGTAGATTTAGAATAATATTCTTGTGTTTCAACTTACCATCTTCCTCTACCCCCAGTATAGTTCATCAAACTTACCACACATTAGAACTTCAGGAACTTGCCACAATAATATGAGTTTAAGAACTTATCCTAGTCAAACCATAGGCGTCCATTCGCTGAGGGGTTCAAAACATATCATATTATTATGAGTCACAAACTTACCATATGCATTAGTTTTAAGAACCGCACCTAATCCTAATAATATATGACTAATCTTAATAGTTTCTAACTATCAATTATACACATGAGAAAAGAATCACCTTTTCGCCACATATACATTGATAGCGCGACACTAACATTCCAATGATTATCAATGTGATAAATTGAGCGTAAGCACAAAACCCTTGTCCATACAAAGGTTTGTACAACTCAGCCATCACATGAGTCCTCAATTGAAATCTCACCTAACTCTATCTTGCCTATAACTTGCTATTTGCTCGATACGAATTCCTCGTATCACATCATTTATAACTCCTCGCGAGTTTATCTCGTACTATTTCATAGTACAACATCTTCGTAGCATCAAGCTATAATTATTCAAACATTACAGACCATCTTCCTTTTATAACTTAAACAGATCACGTCGTGATCTTATTCTATAATCATCTCCCTTAAAAGTCTTTTCTTAACTAGTGATCGTTTTGTTTTACGATCCCCTTTTCTTTCCTTTTTCATCATTTATGACATTATTCATTAACTTGGCTATTAGAGTTAGGAAACTCTCATTTCTTATCTTTATATCTCTTCAAGATTCTTCTTTGAATCTTCTTGTTTATATAACAATTCTTTCTTTAAGAATTTCTAACTTCATTTATATAGCTCAATATTTCATTCGAGTTACACAATTTCATCACACGTATCCATTTTCTACACTTGGTACATATCGAGTCTCTAACAGTATCAATATGGTATGATGAGTGGTTTCCCACAAACAACCAACAAACTAGGTTCCGAGTTGCGAGTTCGTATATACCTCCGCTCTATGAAGGAATCGTTTAGCCCAGATACCATACATCAACTACTAAAGAGTACAATTGCACCATACTTGAATATAACTCTCTATTATTAACTTCTTTATCACTCTCTTTTTATAGGCATTGTCTATTTATTATCACCTTACATCCTTATTATTGGAGTTGGGTAACCCCACATTCATATTTCTTATAACTCTTCGAGATTCTTCGTTGAATCCCCTTTCGCATGTTTTAATCCCTTCTCTAAAATTTCTTAAATTACTTCTTAATGTTCAACTCAATTTGAGCTTATTCGTTCATTATCTTCACCTCTCTTCTCTAAGGTTATAGCCTAAGGTACTCTTACCTAAGGTTTCTAACCTATCAGCTTTGATACCAACTGTAACGACCCCAAAATTCATACAATAATATCCTCCTTCTCGATCGTTACCAATACAACTTTAACATATATTTACATCATTATTCGATAATAAATTACTAAATATGTGGAAAAATTTTAAAACTTTTATACATTTCCTTATGTATTGCCCTAAATCGTAACCTTTACATTACATCTCTTCGATTCAAACTTATATTATGAATCGTTACAACAAAATGACTATACAGAGTCTTACATCATAACTAAATATCCATATACATTGGATAGCTCAACTTACAATTTAACAACATGTTACATTCAAAATATGAAATATATTTCTCATAAAACATAAGTAATCTTCGTGAATATAGATCTCTATAACTCACTTAGCACATATCTTTACCTTAAAATCTTGACCTGCAAAAGTGGTTATTTGCAAGAGTGAGCTCGACAGCCCAGCAAAATCTAACAGTTTTCATGCATCACATAACATATAATAATATGCTCAACATACATCTCATAATAATTAAAGTAGCATGGTATACATGCTTTTAATTCACATAGCAAATATAAGGATTGAGTTCCTTACTCAATCATCATTATTTAACCAAAATAATGTAGTCATAAATTGACTTTAACATTTCATGATTTCAACATGTATAATATCATGCAATTTAAAACAGTTCATCAAGTTCACGTATAAAATAGGAACCGAAAGACTTACCTTGATCATTGTTTACCAATAACAATTTAACAGCTTATAGTTATCTGCACTTCACGTGCCCTACACAATTATATAATCATATACATCAACTATTAGTCACATAACAACACATAGTAGTTGTAATGTAAACTCGACTCTACATCTCATAATCTTTCCTATTAATTTGCACCCAATGTTTAATTAGATTGTGTTAACTTTTCGACTTATGTAATATTCGAAATTCATTCATGTAAGACCCCGAATTTTATGAAATAAAAGTATTCAATTTTTCTTATAATTACTATTCAGTAAATGGTTAAATTGATAAAAGTTTAAAGTTATGGGTGAAATATGAATTTTTTTTCAAAATAAGCAAGTGGTTATAAAATAATTATTGTTGTCGGGAAATATTCGTTTGGTCGTGGAATATTCTTTCTTTCGGGGAATATTCGTACGACGGCACAGCTATTTGTGGGCCCCATAACGAATAACTGTCGGGTGAAGGAAAACGACAAATTTGAGTTTTTACAAATAACGGCGTAGTTGTTACCGTTAACGCTGTTGGAATACCCGGTGGTTAAAATACAGTAATACGCGTGTTTGCACAGTAGCACACGGTTTTACACAGTATTTTTGAATTATTGATCCTTACGTAAGAAGGCACTACTCAATAATTGTTACAGTAATTACTGTTCAATATTTTATTTTATTGATTCAATAATTGCTACGTTGAAATTTTATATTGTTGTTGTTCAATAATTGTTGCTGCACAGTATTTCCCATTATCAGATCAATAATTCATATTATTTGAATAATATTATTAGATAACATTATTGGCAATGACTAGAAAGTTCTGTCTAAGGAGAGGTTTGGTCATCTAATTGCGCGCCAGTAAGGAAAAATCCTTATTGGAAAGCCCCCTCTTTCCTGGGAACGGCCTGGTTGTCATAAATGTGATTCTGTAATATTATTTGTGAATAATTAATTATTGATTTATATGATAAGAAAATATTTATTTTATGTGGATATAAATGAGGGATATATTTTTGTGGTTAAAAATGAAGGAGTTAATGTTGAGGTTTTTATCAGTATTTTTTGTCGGAATGGAGGTATTAAAAATCAGGGTTTTTGAGATATTTTGCGGGGGTTATAATTTTTAATCCGACCGTTGGATCGTGGTAATTTTTGGATATGTTATACATATATAAGTTGAGTATATGTCCACAAATTTTGAACCGTTAAAAATGAACGTATGATTTGTTATGAATTTTACGAGATGACTGGTTCAGAAATTGTTGAATTTTCGGAGTTTATCATTTTGGTGGAAAATTCTAGAATTGGTGGGCCCCACTTGTGGTTGGTGAAGAAATGTGCTGAATTATATTTCAAATGTGGTGGGTGGGAATAGTAGCAGGTAAAGCCATCAGGTTGCAGGTCAAACCTACCAAAATTTTCCTATAAATAGAGGGCTAAGTTAGAATTGAAAATCACACCAGAAACATAAGCTTTCTCTCTTTCTCTCTCTAGATTATTGAGTGTATTTTGTGAGTATTTAGATACTTGTGAGTTTCTATTCATCAGTGCAAGTTTTCTTCAGCCTTATACCGATCAGAAGTACTGCTCTTTTGAGGTAAGGGATTGTAAGGGATAGTAAGGGATAGTAATGGATTTTAAGGGTTGTTATGATTTTCAGTTTCGTAATTTTTCTGATCTTCAAAAATTCTGGAAAAATTTGAAATGATATTTTGATGAGTTTTCTTGATTGTGTCCAAAAATGGTGATTTTTGGATGTATAGATTGAGAGTTATGAATTTTATGAGAAAAGACTATTTTAAAAGTAACAGCTTATAATTCCTTGTGGTTAACTCCAAAATTGATGAAATTTTTATTGGGAGTACATGTATATGATAGAAGTATACTCTGTAAATTTCAGAATTTTTGGACAAAAGTACAATTTTTGATAAATGTCTAAATATTCGGCTATTTTGGCCATATGAAAAATAGTAAATGACTTTTAAAAATTCTGAGAAAAATATATGTTCACTATGGGACTATATTATGCTAAATCCCAGAAAAGAAATATTTTTGGAACTGATTTGGTATTTTTCATGAAAATGGTCTAGTTATGAGTAAATGAATTAAATATGTTTTGTGAAGAAAGAAAATTGAAAAAATAGGATTTTATGGCTTGAGAATCCTATATGAGGTATATGCAGATTTTTGATGAGGGTTTTGGTTATTGATGATGAAATTGTAAGAGTTGACATTTTATGATGATTAAATGCATTAATTAGTAAAGTGTAAACAATTAAAATAAATTGTTTATAAATTTAAGTAATGTTATTCTTTCAATATCATTATACCGAAATATTGGTATGAATTTTATTGTAGAATTTCTATCTTTTGTGTCGGGGTTACTATTCATGAGTTACGAATATTACTCTTGAGATTAAAACTATATGTTGATCATATTATTTTTATCATCATATATAACATTTTTATAACCCTGATGTTGAAATTCTCTTTCACTGGAGTGTAAAGATGGGTAGATTATTGGTATGATCATGACTAGGGTTCTCTTTGGCCTGTAGTGCAAAGTTGAATTGTGACTGGTATGATCATGACCATTGAATTTATAATTGAATATCTTAAGCTTAAGTGCAAAGGTGAATTGATCAACATGGTTATAATTATTGTTTATATAAATTCTGAAATGATTATATATTTCTTTGAGATATGAATATATTTGGCCTGTAGTGCAAATATGAATTGTTGATGAATATCTTTGGCCTGTAGTGTAAAGATGAACTGTTGTTGAATATCTTTGGCCTGTAGTGCAAAGATGAACTGTTGTTGAATATCTTTGGCCCGTAGTGCAAAGATGGTTTGTTGATGAATATCTTTGGCCTGTAGTGCAAAGATGAACTGTTGTTGAATATCTTTGGCCTGTAGTGCAAAGATGAACTGTTGTTGAATATCTTTGGCCCGTAGTGCAAAGATGGTTTGTTAATGAATATCTTTGGCCCGTAGTGCAAAGATGGATTTGTTAGTATGATTATAAACAGGAATTGTGATTTGGTATAACCATGATCTTTGATGTTTCAGGTAAAGACAGGTGATGAAAATATTCTTCGTCCTGGGTGCGAAGAAAAATTTATAGTCACAATTATGATTATGAGTTATTCATATGATTGTGGAAAGGAACTGTTGAGTGATGTTACATGGATAAAACATTGTTGGTGGATTTTTAACATGGAGAAGATAATAGACTTTATAGTCTATTTGACTCTTCTAATGGATTGCTCGTTCCGCTGCAACTATGGTTGAAATTTTTATCATTTACCATATGTTCTAAATCTCTGATTTATTGTTGATGAAGGCTATTGATAATTGAATTATCTTTAGTCATGATATTCTTTACTGAGCTAGTTGTGCTCACCCTTTTGCTTCACAATTCCTTTCAGGTAATAAGAGTGTAGCTGGGTCGAGCGGGGGTAACAAGGGAATAGAACGGTGGTCATCATTTAGTAGTTATATTTGGTGAAGAAAATAGGGTGAGGCGAACCCAACGTTGGAAGGGTGTTTTGTCACTATCATACAAGATGTCTAATGACATACAACCTCGTGTCATCATAAGACAGGGATGTGCTCATCCACTTGCTGAGTATATCTATGGGCACTACCTATATAATCTTGGTGTTTGTTTGAAGTATAATTCTCAATTAGAGACAGTGGAGATAATGATAAGTCAAGAGAAGACTCACCATTGGGAAGAATATGATAGTAATCTTCTCGTTTTTCTTTGGGGTCTATTGGGTCAACCAAGGATAATTCTGTGGCCATATGATATCTATCATAACCTAGACGCGTGGCCTCCCATGTACGAAGGTTTCCTTGAGCACTTCCCAAAGATTCTAATTTCTAAAACAGTTTTTGACTATACCTTTATGTAAGGTACCTTTGTGAAGTGCTGATACATGATGGTGTCCAACGTCACATTTGGTATATATTTGTATCCAAACTCACAGCATATGTGTTGTTGTATTTTGCACGACAATTGTTGTAATAAAGTTGTAGTTGTTTTCTGTACCATGTATTTGACGACTCAGAATGGGTTGGATGGAATGGACCTATTTTGGGGTCGTTACATTTGGTATCAGAGCTATAAGTAAAGAGCCCCGAGCCTCTCGCTGGTGACTTCCTGTTGATGGGGGATGCACCGAAGCCAGACTCTCCGTAGGGGACGCCGTTCTGCGGTGGCAAACTGATAGGTATCAATGTAAGGTGCTGACATAGGTTGGTGCCCAGAGTTACATTTGGTATCAGAGCTTGGGGATATGATCTCTGGCGGAGATCGGAGAATACAACTAGGAGGGGAGAGATGAGTAAATCCTTCGCTAGTGTGTCCTACCTAAGCTTATTTGTTGGTCAGTCATAATATTGGGATATTATGTGATATGTTAATTTGTTAAATTAACCCTTGTTTTGAAGCTGTATTCTAGAATGATATTTGAAATACAGGAGATGAGCAATGGAGAAATTATGATGACAGGGAAGATGAAATCTGAAATGAAAGGAAGGTATTCTCAACTTTTCGAAATACCAGGTACGTAAATTTCGGGGACGAAATTTCATAAGGAGGGGAGATTGTAAGACCCCGAATTTTATGAAATAAAAGTATTCAATTTTTCTTATAATTACTATTCAGTAAATGGTTAAATTGATAAAAGTTTAAAGTTATGGGTGAAATATGAATTTTTTTTCAAAATAAGCAAGTGGTTATAAAATAATCATTGTTGTCGGGAAATATTCGTTTGGTCGTGGAATATTCTTTCTGTCGGGGAATATTCGTACGACGGCGCAGCTATTTGTGGGCCCCATAACGAATAACTGTCGGGTGAAGGAAAACGACAAATTTGAGTTTTTACAAATAACGGCGTAGTTGTTACCGTTAACACTGTTGGAATACCCGGTGGTTAAAATACAGTAATACGCGTGTTTGCACAGTAGCACACGGTTTTGCACAGTATTTTTGAATTATTGATTCTTACGTAAGAAGGCACTACTCAATAATTGTTACAGTAATTACTGTTCAATATTTTATTTTATTGATTCAATAATTGCTACGTTGAAATTTTATATTATTGTTGTTCAATAATTGTTGCTGCACAGTATTTCCCATTATCAGATCAATAATTCATATTATTTGAATAATATTATTAGATAACATTATTGGCAATGTCTAGAAAGTTCTGTCTAAGGAGAGGTTTGGTCATCTAATTGCGCGCCAGTAAGGAAAAATCCTTATTGGAAAGCCCCCTCTTTCCTGGGAACGGCCTGGTTGTCATAAATGTGATTCTGTAATATTATTTGTGAATAATTAATTATTGATTTATATGATAAGAAAATATTTATTTTATGTGGATATAAATGAGGGATATATTTTTGTGGTTAAAAATGAAGGAGTTAATGTTGAGGTTTTTATCAGTATTTTTGTCGGAATGGAGGTATTAAAAATCAGGGTTTTTGAGATATTTTGCGGGGGTTATAATTTTTAATCCGACCGTTGGATCGTGGTAATTTTTGGATATGTTATACATATATAAGTTGAGTATATGTCCACAAATTTTGAACCGTTAAAAATGAACGTATGATTTGTTATGAATTTTACGAGATGACTGGTTCAGAAATTGTTGAATTTTCGGAGTTTATCATTTTGGTGGAAAATTCTAGAATTGGTGGGCCCCACTTGTGGTTGGTGAAGAAATGTGCTGAATTATATTTCAAATGTGGTGGGTGGGAATAGTAGCAGGTAAAGCCATCAGGTTGCAGGTCAAACCTACCAAAATTTTCCTATAAATAGAGGGCTAAGTTAGAATTGAAAATCACACCAGAAACATAAGCTTTCTCTCTTTCTCTCTCTAGATTATTGAGTGTATTTTGTGAGTATTTAGATACTCTGTGAGTTTCTATTCATCAGTGCAAGTTTTCTTCAGCATTATACCGATCAGAAGTACTGCTCTTTTGAGGTAAGGGATTGTAAGGGATAGTAAGGGATAGTAATGGATTTTAAGGGTTGTTATGATTTTCAGTTTCGTAATTTTTCTGATCTTCAAAAATTCTGGAAAAATTTGAAATGATATTTTGATGAGTTTTCTTGATTGTGTCCAAAAATGGTGATTTTTGGATGTATAGATTGAGAGTTATGAATTTTATGAGAAAAGACTATTTTAAAAGTAACAGCTTATAATTCCTTGTGGTTAATTCCAAAATTGATGAAATTTTTATTGGGAGTACATGTATATGATAGAAGTATACTCTGTAAATTTCAGAATTTTTGGACAAAAGTACAATTTTTGATAAATGTCTAAATATTCGGCTATTTTGGCCATATGAAAAATAGTAAATGACTTTTAAAAATTCTGAGAAAAATATATGTTCACTATGGGACTATATTATGCTAAATCCCAGAAAAGAAATATTTTTGAAACTGATTTGGTATTTTCATGAAAATGGTCTAGTTATGAGTAAATGAATTAAATATGTTTTGTGAAGAAAGAAAATTGAAAAATAGGATTTTATGGCTTGAGAATCCTATATGAGGTATATGCAGATTTTTGATGAGGGTTTTGGTTATTGATGATGAAATTGTAAGAGTTGACATTTTATGATGATTAAATGCATTAATTAGTAAAGTGTAAACAATTAAAATAAATTGTTTATAAATTTAAGTAATGTTATTCTTTCAATATCATTATACCGAAATATTGGTATGAATTTTATTGTAGAATTTCTATCTTTTGTGTCGGGGTTACTATTCATGAGTTACGAATATTACTCTTGAGATTAAAACTATATGTTGATCATATTATTTTTATCATCATATATAACATTTTTATAACCCTGATGTTGAAATTCTCTTTCACTGGAGTGTAAAGATGGGTAGATTATTGGTATGATCATGACTAGGGTTCTCTTTGGCCTGTAGTGCAAAGTTGAATTGTGACTGGTATGATCATGACCATTGAATTTATAATTGAATATCTTAAGCTTAAGTGCAAAGGTGAATTGATCAACATGGTTATAATTATTGTTTATATAAATTCTGAAATGATTATATATTTCTTTGAGATATGAATATATTTGGCCTGTAGTGCAAATATGAATTGTTGATGAATATCTTTGGCCTGTAGTGTAAAGATGAACTGTTGTTGAATATCTTTGGCCTGTAGTGCAAAGATGAACTGTTGTTGAATATCTTTGGCCCGTAGTGCAAAGATGGTTTGTTGATGAATATCTTTGGCCTGTAGTGCAAAGATGAACTGTTGTTGAATATCTTTGGCCTGTAGTGCAAAGATGAACTGTTGTTGAATATCTTTGGCCCGTAGTGCAAAGATGGTTTGTTGATGAATATCTTTGGCCCGTAGTGCAAAGATGGATTTGTTAGTATGATTATAAACAGGAATTGTGATTTGGTATAACCATGATCTTTGATGTTTCAGGTAAAGACAGGTGATGAAAATATTCTTCGTCCTGGGTGCGAAGAAAAATTTATAGTCACAATTATGATTATGAGTTATTCATATGATTGTGGAAAGGAACTGTTGAGTGATGTTACATGGATAAAACATTGTTGGTGGATTTTTAACATGGAGAAGATAATAGACTTTATAGTCTATTTGACTCTTCTAATGGATTGCTCGTTCCGCTGCAACTATGGTTGAAATTTTTATCATTTACCATATGTTCTAAATCTCTGATTTATTGTTGATGAAGGCTATTGATAATTGAATTATCTTTAGTCATGATATTCTTTACTGAGCTAGTTGTGCTCACCCTTTTGCTTCATAATTCCTTTCAGGTAATAAGAGTGTAGCTGGGTCGAGCGGGGGTAACAAGGGAATAGAACGGTGGTCATCATTTAGTAGTTATATTTGGTGAAGAAAATAGGGTGAGGCGAACCCAACGTTGGAAGGGTGTTTTGTCACTATCATACAAGATGTCTAATGACATACAACCTTGTGTCATCATAAGACAGGGATGTGCTCATCCACTTGCTGAGTATATCTATGGGCACTACCTATATAATCTTGGTGTTTGTTTGAAGTATAATTCTCAATTTGAGACAGTGGAGATAATGATAAGTCAAGAGAAGACTCACCATTGGGAAGAATATGATAGTAATCTTCTCGTTTTTCTTTGGGGTCTATTGGGTCAACCAAGGATAATTCTGTGGCCATATGATATCTATCATAACCTAGACGCGTGGCCTCCCATGTACGAAGGTTTTCTTGAGCACTTCCCAAAGATTCTAATTTCTAAAACAGTTTTTGACTATACCTTTATATAAGGTACCTTTGTGAAGTGCTGATACATGATGGTGTCCAACGTCACAGTTGGTATATATTTGTATCCAAACTCACAGCATATGTGTTGTTGTATTTTGCACGATAATTGTTGTAATAAAGTTGTAGTTGTTTTCTGTACCATGTATTTGACGACTCAGAATGGGTTGGATGGAATGGACCTATTTTGGGGTCGTTACAATTCAAGTGTTTAAATCTTGCTAGGAATCATTATTGGTTTTATATTAAACCCATTTCATATTTTATAATATCCATTTCATTTGACTTAAATCACTTTTTACGTTCATTAACACTTATCATGGCGTTTCGACGTTCATTCGTCACACGCCCGATTTGTCTCTCTTGTGTATGCTTACTATGTTTCTATAACTTATTCAATACATTATTTATTAATGTTAAGCGCCATTATGTTTACTAACATTCATGTTTTATAACTTAGAATAACATCTTTTATCGTCAGAAGCACTATACATACATATGTGCATGCCCGATGCCCTCCGATTGCCCCCGAAAACACAATAGTCCTAAAGATGACCATTTTGACTACTGTTAAAGACCTCAAATTGAAAAACTTAAAGAATGAAAGTTGTAGGTCTATTCGTCCTCGTTCCGGATCATCTTGAATCAACTCAATCGGAGTTCGTATGAAAAAGTTATGGTCGTTTTACTATAGGAGGTCAAAACTGCCCGACCAAGACTAGTGTTCCAGCGCTGGGGCGCGAGAACTAATTCAGGCATTGGTCCTGGGGTGCGAATTTCAGCGCTGGGGCGCAAAGTTCTGGGCTATTTTTGGCGCTGAGGCGCGAAAATCACAGCTGGGACGCAGATTTTGGCGTTAGGGCGCCAAAACTTACAGAACCCAACCACGAAGAACAGAATAACTAAATTCTGGACTAATTACTACTGCTAACATCTAAATTAAGATGTAAAACTTATATAGATTACTCATAAACATTTAATTATCATACATATACCAATTTAAAGCAATTAAATAATAATTTAAATCCTTGAAACCATAGTTTAAAGCCCAACTCCATTGTTGACGTTGTTTTACAAGGTTTAACACTGTAAACCACAATTATCCAACGAATTCATTCCTTTGAACTACGTTCTCATTAAGTTCTTACCTAATTAACATACATAAGGTTCAATTTCACAATTAGCATATACTAATTTTGTTATCCTACATAGCATGTTCATGTACATGTAATCACTGTAAAACCAATTTCTTTCTTTCATATGTAGTTTAGCATACAATCACATATATATATATATAGACCTGGCAAACGGGCCTGGCCCGCCAGTCAAAAAGCGGACTTTGGGCCGCATTTTTTCGGGCCACTGAAAATCGGGCCTTTTTGGCCCGGCCCGTTGATGGCCCGGCCTGTTCACTTGAAGCCCAAAAAAAGTCAAAAAATAGGCATAAAACACCCTCGTCTCGCGGGCGGGGCCGGCCCGCCCGTGAACCCGCGGGCTTTGAGCTTACATTTTTCGGCCCGCGAAAAATCGGGTCGTTTTGGCCCGGCCTGGCCCGTTTGACAGGTCTATATATATACTTATATATATATGCTAGTTATAACAATTACCATTACAAATACCCATAATTTCATAATCAATTGTAAAAACATGGTTTACAGAAAATTTTATAAAAACTTTATATTACAATCAAGAACACAAAGAACGTAAAACGTATATAGTATTATGATTATGAAAAATACCTCTTGTTGCTTTGAAAATCCTTTCATTGAGAATCGCTTGAACACTCGGAACTTGCTTTGAAATCCCAGCCTTTTCTCTCTCAAACTCTCTCAAATTCTTTTCTCTATAATCTTTGTTCTCTTTTCTCTTAAGCCAATATCAGACCCAAAACTCTTTTACGTGAAATAAAACAAAGGCAACGCACGTATTTTCAAAACGTCTAAAACCGACGTCTTACTAATGACCTTATTAAATCAGCAGTTACCAAAAATTATTATAAATTATTTATATTTTATTTATTTAGTTTATTATAATTTAACATTCAAAATAAAACCAAAAGCCATAGGGCTCCGTTTGGCAAAACTCTTTAAAAATTAAAGACTTAATATATTTAAGCCTTGTTTGGCAAAACTAAATTAAACTTCTTTAATTTATTTTAATAACTCCTTTATAATATAGTTATTTATCACACTTTATTTAATTAAGTTTTCATACTTAATTTAATTAATTCTAATAACAATTTATTGAATAATATAATAATTCATTTAATCATTATAAATTCTCTAACTTAATAATTAGAATATTTCCTCATAATAATAATTTTCCTTCACATATTAATTATTTATTTCACAAATAAATAATCAAATTAAACAAATATTTATTTAGCAATAAACACACCAATTAAATATTTATACAATTTAATAAATATTTAAATATTATAATTAAAAATCTGAATTGTTACATACGTAAGAAGTAACTCAGTTTCATTCAATAATTGCCACAGTAGTTATTGCATAGTATCTCATATTATTGATTAAATTATTGTCACAATATCATCTGCACAATATTTTATATTATCAAATCAATAATTGAGACGACATAATTATTCATATTATTATTTGTATTATTGACAATGTCTAGAAAGTTCTATCGAGGAAAGATGTTTGGTTATTTAATTGCGCGCCAATAAAGAGAAATCCTTATTGAAAAGCCCCATCTTTCTTGAGAACGATCTGGTTGTCAATATTGTGAGTTATAATATTAAATGATGAATAATTGTTGAAAGATTAAAAATATGTTGATTAAAGAGAAGTGATTTGTGGTAAATATTTATTCAATTTTTGATATAAATAGAGGGATTTATTATGAGGCGTTTGTTGTAAGTTTGACTTATTATTCCATAGGGAGATGTGCTAATTTTTAAGACCATTGGTTGAAGTTATAATAGTAAATCAATATGGACTGTTGGTTGAAGTTATAATAGTAAATCAATATGGACCGTTAGTTGAAATTATAATAATAAATTAGTATGGACCATCGGTTGAACTTTTAATAGTAAATCAATATGGACCGACCATTTAATAGTAAATCAATATGGACCATTCGTGAATTAGTTACTATTTAGTCCATTCTCCTATAAATAGAAGTTCATTACTTCATTCTTTCTTACGAATTTACTAAAACTATAGAGAGAGAAACTATATAGAGAAAGAAGAAGAGTATTATGCTAATTCACTATTGCAGTATCCAATCTCCTACTAAGGTAAGAGATATTATTTTTCGTATTCGTAAGTGATATTATTTTTTGTATTCGTAAGGGGTATTATTTCTTTCGTATTCATAAAGGATGTTATTTACTTCATACTCATAAGGATTGTCATTCTATTCCTTATTAATCTGCGGGAGTAACCTGTCTACGTAGATTACCACATGCATGGTGAATAACCCTTCGTATTCATTTTTTATTAATATGCGGGAGTAACCTGTCTACGCGGATTACCACATGCATGGTGAATAACCCTTCGTATTCATTCTTTATTAATCTACGGGAGTAATCTATCTACGCGGATTACCGCATGCATGGTGAATAACCCTTCGTATTCATTCTTTATTAATCTGCGGGAGTAACTTGTCTGTTCGAATTACCGCATGCATGGTGAATAATCCTTCGTATTCATTCTTTATTAAATTGTGAAAATGATCTGTCTATGCGGATTACCGCATGACGGGTGAAAATTCATTTGCAGTTTCGTATATTCTTTTATACTCGTATGAGATATCATTTCTTTTGTACTCATCAAGGGATATCGTCTTCTTTCATATTTCTCCATTTATGGTACAAATTTATTGTTTGTTTTCATAACCTTATTATTAAATGGTGAAAACCCTTGAAATTAGTAGAATATTCTTAATAGTTTGTGCTTCATCTAGTATCATTCCACTATTTGTCTGAACTTTCTTATTAAATGACGGGTTACTATTTATGTCGGGGTACTATTTATTTGGAATACTATTCGTTCGAGGTACTTTTCATTCGAGTACTATTCATTCGGGGTACTATTTACGACAAAATTGATTTCTTTTCAGTCCAAAATATTTTTGGTACATAAATATCATTCTTGAATTTTACTCCACAATTAGTGATCATGTTGATAATTTGGACATTCTTGAACTCTGGATAAATTAAATTATAAATATCTAATATTTATCCTCGATCTCACTTGATTGATTCTTTATATCATTGTCATCATCCTCATGCTTATATTGTGGTGAAAGTCATCTTTGGCTCGTAATGTATAGATGAACTGTTGATTGATATGATTATGACCAGGAATTGTGTATTGGTATAATCATGACATGTAATGTTACATATAAAGGTTGTGGTGAAAGTCCTCTTTGGCCCGTAGTGCATAGATGGACAGGTGTTTGACATGATCATGATCACTGGTGATACAAACGATTATTGTTGGCCCGTAGTGCATAGATAATTCATTGATTGGAAATAATTATTGATTGGTGTTACAGAGATAAAATATTGATGATGGACTTTTAAATTATATAAGATAGTAGACATCATTCTCTACTTGACTCTTCTAATGGATTGTTATTTCTGCTACAGTTATTGATTTAAAACTTGTTGTCTATTGCATTCTATCAGATTTTTTCCTGTAGAGGACTAAGGATAATTTATTCTATATGATCTTAGCCATAATATTCTTTACTGGGCTAGTTGAGCTCACCCTTTTCCTTTTGGTTCCATTGTTTTTCTCAGGAGGCGAGAATGTGGCTGAAAATAGTCGGAGAATGGAGTAATGGTCCGAGATAGTTACTATAGAAGTCTTCACTATGTTGTGAAATAGTGTGATAATAATTGTAATGAAGACTTAATTTGAGTTTGGATATTGTCTACGAGACAATATTTGTATTAAAATTCACAATTTATATGTTGTCGTATTTTGCACGACGGTTCAATAATTGTATAAATGAAATTTATATTTGAATTCTATACCATGTATTTGACGACTCAAAATAAGTTGTGTGGACCTATTTTGGGGGCGTCACATCAATAATCAATATAATTAAATTATTTATACCAAAAGGGTACAATAGTCATTAAATTTACTTTAAAAAAATTATAATGGTCTTATATTTACCCTTTTTAGTACAAAAAAATTAATTAAATAAATGTTAAAATGAGACTCAATATAAGTATTTTTTTAGTCACGTGTCGCTATCATGTTATCAATTTTCTGACATGACACTATCAATTAGACGCAATTAGAAAAAATTAAAAGTTTAATCCTTTAATTGAAAAAATTGAAAAGACAATCCCCAAAGTGGGAAAAAACTAAAAGTTTAGGGTATTAATCCATATATTAGGCCCTTATAAAATTGATTCATTAAGCTTTGATTAAGATTAATTTGTATAATTTTAAATTTTAAATTACAATACGAAACTATTTTAATTTCTAAATAGTAATATCATATTTAGTAAACTAAAAATTTATAAATTGATTAAATAAAAAGATCAGCAAAAATTAATTTATATGTCGACAAATTTATGAAAAAATAAATTACGACTTACATAAAATTATAACATATAATAAATTAAGGGAAGATTATTTCTTATTTCAATATAAATTTATGTAACAAGACTCGATGTCAAATAAATATTTTTGGTGGCAAGGATGGAGACACGGAGTAAAGATTTTTTTTAAAAAAGGGGTATACGCTAACACGCACATGCCATTGTAATCCTCCTAACAGAGTGTTACATATTTTTAAAATGGACGGAAAAAAAAAACACAAAAACTTTAATCAATTTTTTTGCCAAATTTTTATGTCAAAAATAATGAATTTGGACAAAAGCTAAGGGCTTGTTCGACAATAACTTATTTTATAATGACTTATAAGTTGAAATTTAAAATAACTTGTAAGTTATTTTAAGTTGTGATTTATAAATAAAAGTGTTTGACATCATTTTTACTTATAAGTTCAAATAAGTTGTGACGGTGTTTGGCCAATGACTTACAAGTTAAAATTACTAAAATGAAAGCAAAACAATCTTTATATTTGGTCAAATTTACTTATTTTAAATGACTTGTAAGTCATTTTTCGAGAAGTAAGAAATTGTTACTTCTCAAATATAACTTATAAGTCATTTTATAAGTTAAAAAATAAGTTTTCACACGAACACTTCAAGAGCAAAAAAACTTACTTATAAATTGGTTTGACAAACTTATAATTTGTAGGTGAACATGCATGCATTAAATAACATAAGATCATCTTTTATAATTTCCATTACACTATCTAGATTATAAATATAATAAAACTAATATAAAAGTCATTTAGTAACTTAAATATAAAACTTAATTTTTTTTCTTTATAAATTCAACAACATTAAAAAAATATATACAAATTTCTATTATTTTATTTTTTATTATAAATTAAAACTTCTATTATTTTATTTTCCCGTCCTAAACTCAGAAACATAGCATGAAAGCCATTGAACTCTACCGTTGAATAGTAGAGCCATTTTGTTGACTGGAAAACTCTGTCCGGAATCTCCTTATCAGCTTCTTACATTTTATTATCCAGTACAAATTCATTAGTATATTTTCTATTTCATTTGAATATCGATTAGAAGCCCTAGATCTGATCTGTCAAAGTTTCGTCGATAATCTGAATTTGGATCCACCGGATCTTAGCGATGCCGGTGTCTGCTTCCGCTATATACTTCTTAAATCTCCGAGGTGATGTCCTTATCAATCGCCTATATCGAGATGATGTTGGGTCAGCTCCTCCTTCTTTCTCTCTATTTAATTTTCGTATAATTGACTTTTTTATTGTAAAGAATAAGCTGTATAATCGGCATAAAGTGCATTACTGTTGAAAATTTCGAATTGCGTAACTAAAGAACGAGAATGAGAACTAGTTGAAACTAATAAATCAATTGTGGTTCGGTTTGTGATTGGTGGATAGTGCGAGTTTGTTAAATTTGCATATTGATGTGTTAAAATTATGAACTGCAAGTGCACAGTGCCATTGAAGAACTGGCAAGTACGGGTTGACCAGATTAATTTTAATATTTCCTTAATATCTATTTTAGGAGAATTAGAAATAAAGATTGATGATTAATTAGCTAGAATATGACAACTAATAATGAGGAAACAATCTAGGAATCCGAATCCATTAAATAATAAACACAATATATAATTCAATCTCTTCTATTTTTATAACTCAACTATGATTTTGATCTCCCTTCCCTTTAATTTAGTAATTTTACAATTAACGTGGGCAAACATAGACTATGAAAATGATTAACTATAACCCATCAAAACTTTTTTGAGCAAACATGAATTATGAAAAATTCATATCTTAACAATAATCTATCAAAACCTCTTAATTAATTTAAAATCACATAAGAACTATAAAATGAAGGTATTTCAATAACGAAACTTGAATGCGAAATCAATTAAACATAAAAGCATAAATAATAGAAGAGATGAAAAATATTATCATGAATAATTATTTAATTTCATCTTCATCCTAGATTAAAGAAATTAGCTAGATATAAAAAATAATTAAACTAACTAAATAAAGAAAAGAAGAAGATTAAAAATAAATAAGAAAATTCCTTTTAATTAACGATCATCCAACGATTGTACAATGGAGACGTAATTTAATCTACTTCTAACCTAAACTAATACAATACCTAATACTCCCTCCTCTTTAAAACAAGAGACGTATTTATAGAGAAAATAACTTTGAACCTTAATTTAGATTCATTAAACTTGGACACTTTTATTCCTTTTCCATATAGGTTTCAACTTCCTAGTGACACTTCACTTCTCAAAGAGATCTTTTAGATAGACTTTTCTTTCTCTTGTTGGATTTGACTTGCACACCAAGATTGTTCCACCTCTTTCCTTCCCCTTGCAGGATTCTTATTGGATATTCCTTATATAAATAAGAGCATTAAATATCGCTTGATCACTAATATTTTGACTTTATTGTAACAAATATTAAATTTTACAAAATAAAATAAAACATATTAATTTAATAAATTAATATAATTAAAAGGCCAAAATTAAGGATAATAAAATGTATGAATTATGTGTCTATCAAATACCCTCATACCTAGCTTTTGCTCTTCCTCTAGTAAAATAAAAATAAAATTAAACAAAAATTATACTACCGTATTTTCTTAGCATGTTCAACAAGCCTTTAAATCCCAAGGTTACCTCAAGTGGACGAGTTGTGTCTCGTGAGGGTTTGCAGTAAATATATCCACAAAATTCAAAAAAATATTTTTGGGTTCAACAAATTATGAAATTAAAAGAAATTTCTAAATATCAATGAGCATTATACATAAGCAAGATTAAATTAAAAATCACACTTTCGCCTTATCAAAAATACTCGATCTTCATTTTAGACACCATTCTTCATTAAATCAATTTCATGTGATGCATGCAAGTGTATGTGATGTAACTCTTAATAGGGATTTTTACCATGAACATCAAGCAAGCTCATTTTTTTTTCCTTTCTTTTTTTCCATCTTTTTTTCCTTTTTTTTTCAATTTTGATTCTTAACTTGTGCAATGTCTCGTTTTCTTAGGCTTTTCAGAGTTACTCATGAAACGAGCGTTGGACCAATGACTCTTAAACCAATTGTCTTTAGGACACTAGGTGTAGAGACACCCCTAAGGGTTTACTAACTTGAGTAACAAATGCAATAAAATTAGACTAGTCAAGCTGCTTTTATCCATCACACTTTTTAGCATGAATATCGATGCTTTCTGATGCTTGAATACCCAATTATTTCGTTCAATGGACATTGAAGCAGTTATTTATTTCTTTATTTTTCAACTTTTTTCCAACTTCTCTTTTCTATTTTTTTTTGAAATTACTTGAATCAAAGTTTATACCCCACAACTAAGAATTAGTGCAAACGTGAAGTGCAAAAATGTTTGTGAAATCAATTTTAATCCTGATGGTGTTTCGAACTAAGATTTCATATCTTATCAAAAATTCAAGAGTTTTAAATCTTTCAATCTTACTCATGAGGTTTACTCCACAAACACTTATTAGAATTAATTCAATCCATAAAAAGTCAAACAAAATACAAACAAACTCCTCCATACCTAAATCATGCATTGTCCTCAATGTATGCAAATGAAAAATAGAGAACAAAGATATGAAAGAATTATACCTTGTATGTGGGGTTTTTATTCTACAAGAAAATGCAATGAGAAAGAAAACAAATGTACATATCTACAAATTTCATAAATTCTAAAAATAATTAAACTAACTAAAATAAAGAAAAAAAGATTAAAAATAAATAAAAAAACTCTTTTTAATTAACGATCATCCAACTAACGTACAATGAATACGTAATTTAATCTACTTCTACTCCTAATACTTCCTCCTCTCTAAAACAATAGACCTATTTATAGGAAAAATAACTTTGAACCCAAATTTAGATTCATTGAACTTAGACACTTTTGTTCCCTTTCTATGTAGGTTTCAACTTTCTAGTGGTAATCACAAGATTTTGGCTTTATTGCAACAAATATTAAATCCTACAAAATAAAATAAAACATATTAATTTAATAAACTAATATAATTAAAAGGACAAAATTAGGGATAATAAAATGTATGAATTACATGTCTATCAAATACCCCCATACTTAGCTTTTGCTCGTCCTCGAGTAAAATAAAAATAAAATAAAATAAAATTTATACTACCTCATTTTCGTAGGAAACACGATTGCACTTAGCATGTGCAACGAGCCTTTAAACCCCAAGGTTACCCAAGTGGACGAGTTGTGTCTCGTGAGGGTTTGCAATGAATATCCCCACAAAATTCAAAAAAATATTTTTGGGATCAACAAATTATGAAATTGTAATAAAACTTCTAAATATCAATGAGCATTATACATAAGTAAGATTAAATTCAAAATCACACTTTCACCTTATCAAAAATACTCGATTTTCATTTTTGACACCATCCTTCATTAAATCAATTTCATGTGATGCATGCATGTGTATGCGATGTAACTCTTAATAGGGATTTTTACCATGAAAATCAAGCAAACTTATTTTTCTTTCTCTTTTTTTTTTCTTTTTTTTCAATTTTTTTTCTTGACTTGTGCAATGTCTCATTTTCTTAGGCTTTTCAGAGTTACCCATGTAACGAGCGTTAGACCAATGACTCTCAAACCAATTAGCTTTAGAGCACTAGGTTTAAAGACACCCCTAATGGTTTACTAACTCGAGTAACAAAGGCCACAAAATTAGACTAGTCAAGCTGTTTTTATCCATCACACTTTTCAGCGAGAATATCGATGCTTCCCGAGGCTTGGATACCCAGTTATTTCGTTTAATGAACATTGAAGCAATTATTTATTTCTTTTTTCAACTTTTTTTTTCTTTCAATTTTTTATTTTTTTTTCTTGAAATTACTCGAATAATGGTTTATACCCCACAATTAAGAATTAGTGCAAACATGAAGTGCAAAAATATTTGTGAAATCAATTTTAATTCAGATGGTGTTTCGAACTAAGATTTCGTATTTTTTCAAAGATTCAAGAGTTCTAAATCTTTCAATCTTGTGAGTTTTGCTCCACAAACGCTTATTAGAATTA
Organism: Panax notoginseng; assembly: GCA_016801055.1. Classification (NCBI taxonomy): domain Eukaryota; kingdom Viridiplantae; phylum Streptophyta; class Magnoliopsida; order Apiales; family Araliaceae; genus Panax; species Panax notoginseng. The sequence goes on from CM029014.1 coordinate 196,902,971, forward strand.
ATTCAATCAATAAAAAGTCAAAAACAAATTTTTTAATTTTTTTTTGTTTTTTCTAACTCTATTTTCCTAAAAAAAAATCTAATACAACAATATAAACAAACTCTCCCATACCTAAATCATGCATTGTCCTCAATGTATACAAATGAAAAATAGAGAACAAAGATATGAAAGAATTATACCTTGTACGTGGAGTTTTTATTCTGCAATAAAATGCGGTGAGAAAGAAAACAAATGTACATATCTACAAATTTCATAAATTTTAAAAATTATGCGACAATACATGAATGATACAAATGGGTAAGTGAGTGTGACCTTTTCATTATTTTCAGGAGGTCTAGGAAATTGAAAGTAGTCAGAATTTTTATCACAGTTATGCTTAAAATTTACCTCAAGAAAACTCACTAACATGTTCAAATGATGAAAGAATTGGTTCAAATACATGTTCTAGTTTAGTTAACTTATTTGTGGATCTCAACAGCTCATTGACCTTATATAAATATTCAGATTCATTCCAATTTTGGTCAAGGTGATTTAAGAAAAAATCAATTGAATCATTTTCAATCAAGAGTTTATTTTTAATTATTTCTTGGATCATTGACAACTGTTGTATCATGTTTACTTTAATGGGTTGATCCAAAAAGTCACCAAGTAATTTTTTAGGAATAAGTGTTTTAGGGTATGGAACTTTAGGTTTGTAGACTTTTTCAACCGATTAATTAAATGCAACATGATCAATTTTAGGCATAGACTCATAATTTTTAGACTTCTCAAATTCGCTCGACTCAAATTGTGTAGAATTGAATATAAAATTTTCACTTTTCTCATCATTTCCACAACCATCAAGATTTTCAAAATTAACCTCAGAGTTGCTAGAAAATTCACCCACCTCTTGTTCATTTATTATGGTGGCTAATATATTCATTTGAATTTCTAGACGAGATATAACTTGATCCATGCTAAATTGATTTTCCATTAAAACTTTCGTAGTTTTCTCTAAGGCACTTTCTTTCCTCTTCTTCATTTGAAAATTCTTGTGGATATGGATGTGGATATGAACTTAGATAAGAATTTTTATAAGTTGGAAAAAAATGATTTACTTGGTGTGCATTTAAATTTTCATAGGGTTATCGATTCCAAGCAAAATTATTATTCCAACTATAATAAGAATCCATTTTTCAACAAATCACAAAACAAATAGACAACTAACCACGAAAGTCACAAAAAAAATATAATAAAAAAAATAAAATAAAAATCCTAATTCTACGATTAATCTAAATAAAATCTAGACAACTCCTAATTGTTCCAAGTTGCACCGCAAGGTCCACCAAATTTGAAATTAATCACACCACTAGCTAGGTAAGTGTAAGAAAGGTGGGAGTCTCTTCGTGGGTACGGTAACTAATTGAATAACCACACATCCTTTAGGCGTTTGCCTTTTGAACCACTTGCCTAGACATCAGTAGTTTAATTAATTTAAAATTTAGACTCCTCTTGGAGTCCCTTGTCCTAATTGAGTTCGAAATTCCTAAGGGTCAACGTCTACTTGATTTTATTAAAGCAAGGTTATGCAAAATAAATGAGTGGTTTGTGGGCTAAGGAAGGGTGATGAAATCCCCACCTTATATTGTTACAGGTTGTGACCTTAATGTTAGATTAAACATGAAAATACACAAATAAAAAAAAACTATAAACAAATAAAATGACTTTAAACTATGTGAATTATGAAAGAAGGATAAATTTTGACGTACCTCAATCTTCCAGCAATCATCACAGTTTATATTTGACAAAAAAAAAACCTAACAGGATGTGCTCTACGTGAGTGAATGCATGAATGCGACAATTAAAAAAAATTTACTATTTTATTATTATTTTTAAAAAAATATAGAGATACGAAGTACCGAAGAAAGCGCATCAACAAAATCTTTATCTTTTCGCTCCTTCGATTCGCTTTAATAATCTTGAAAAAATATTAGAGTTAAAATTAATTCGAATAAATAAAAATTAGGGAATAAAAAATTAACTCTAGTCCCCGGCAGCGGCGCCAAAAACTTGATGTGTTAAAATTATGTACTGCAAGGGCACAGTGTCGAATTGAAGAACTCACAAATACATGTCGAACCCACATAGACTAGATTAATTTTAATATTTCCTTAATATCTATTTTAGGCGAATTAGAAATAAAAGATTGAGAATTAATTAACTAGAATATGAAAACTAATAATGAGAAAACAATTTAGGAATCCGAATCCATTAAATAATAAACTCAACATATAATTCAATCTCTTCTATTTTTATAACTCAACTATGATTTTCTCCCTCCCTTTAATTTAGTAATTTTACAATTAACGTGGGCAAGACTATGAAAAGGATTAACTATAACCCATCAAATTTTTTTTGAGCAAATATGAATTATGAAAAACTCATATCTTAACAATAATCTATCAAAACCTCTTAATTAATTTAAAATCATATAAGAACTATGAAACGAAAGTATTTCAATAACGAAACATGAAGGTGAAATTAATTAAACATAAAAGCATAAATAATAAAAGAGAAAAATATTATCATGAATAATTATTTATTTCATCTTCATCTTAGATTAAAGAAATTAGCTAGACATAAAAAATAATTAAACTAAAATAAAAAGAAGAAGATTAAAAATAAATAAGAAAACTCCTTTTAATTAACGATCATCCAACGAACATACAATGGAGAAGTAATTTAATCTACTCCTAATCTAAATTAATACAATACCTAATACTCCCCCTTTAAAACAAGAGACCTATTTATACCTATCTATAAGGAAAATAACTTTGAACCCTAATTTAGATTCATTGAATTTGGACACTTTTATTCTTTTTCTATGTAGGTTTCAACTTTCTAGTGACAATTAACTTCTCAAAGAGATCTTCTAGATAGACTTTTCTTTCTCTTGTTGGATTTGACTTGCACACCAAGATTGTTCCACCTCTTTCCTTCTCCTTGCACTTCTCCTTGCAGGATTCTTCTTGGATATTCATTACATGAATAAGAGTATTAAATATCGCTTGATCACCAAGATTTTGACTTTATTGCAACAAATATTAAATCCTACAAAATAAAATAAAACATATTAATTTAATAAACTAATATAATTAAAAGGACAAAATTAGGGATAATAAAATGTATGAATTATGTGTCTATCACATATGTTTGTATATTGTTCTCAAAGCCTTTATGTAATTTCTTTTCCTTTCCTGTTAAAGGGAAATAGAGAAAAGACATTGTAAAAAAGACGAAATTCTCAAGGGAGGAAGTTCTTTTGAAGCATTCATTTTCATTTTCATTTTTATTTTTATTTTGTATCCACTTCTTGAAGAATTTTAAATTTATTGAAATGTTAATACTGGTTTAGGTTGGATATGTTTGTTATTGTAATGCTATCTGAAGCCTGCCTGCCAGTATCAGTTTAACTTAGTTTTATAAGTTTTGCAGGTAGTGTATTGTGATTAAGAAAAAGAATGTAATTTTGCAACTTAGTTATAAAATACAGCTCAACAACCACCAAGTATATTTCTCTGAGGGAAAGTCGTCCTTGGTGTCTTGAACTGATAAATAACCTAGCAGCTAAGGCTATGGAAATACTGATGGGGACTCTAAGTCATGAACAAAGAAAAGATTTTTTATATTTATTATTTGGAGTTTTTATTATGTTTAATATAAAGTAGTTAATGTGATTTATGTATTTTATTTATTAGTGAATTTCGGACATTAATTAGTGATTATGAATTATTAATAAGGGTATTTTAGTCGTTTAGTACTTTTATTATTCTCCAAGTAATATTAGGGTTTTGAGTATCTTTAAATAGTGATGTAATTCCTACAAGTCATTTAGACTACATATTATTGATATTGAAATTTATTATTTTATTTATGCCATAAAGGTATCCTACCGTAGAGGTATTTTATCCATCTTGGTGTTGATACGTGGAATTGATACCATAGTTAAGGCACCACGAGACATGATGGTAGCCAACTGCCTGGACGCTTAGGCGACCGCCATGACATTCGTATGGCGACAAGTCGTTTATAATGTGCAATTTATATATTATTTATTATTTATTTTTTATTTTACTTAACAAGTATATTGACAATAAAAGTTTATATACATTAAAACTCAAAACATAACATTATGAAATAACATTAAAGGCATAATTATGTAAATACCTAGCAATAACAATCCAAAAACAATATATATAAATTTTCTAACCACACCAGCATCCAAGCAGTATTATATATATATATATATATATATATATATATATATATATATATAAAATCATGATTAAATGGCCTTGTGTATGTATATTGTATAAGCATGTATTAGTATATAAATATATATAAATGTTATATATATAGATAAATTTATAATATATATAAATAATTTAATAAGTTTATATAAATAATTTATTTAAATGAATTTAATAAATTTATGTATTAAAATAATACCCATACCCATGGAGACCAAGTTGCTCGACCAGCCGAATAGTCGTCCAATTAAATCCTAGTTTATTTTCCATTAATCTTTCACCATAAATCTGTCCAATATCAAATACTGGTGCATCCATCATAGTCAAAAACCTTAAGATGTAGCCGAGCATTACACCAAAACTGCAGATTTAAAATATGCTGCATATGTGACAATATTTTTAGCCTTATATGCAATTGGATTAGGTGATTGTTTTGCCAACATGACTTGATCTTTTTACTCATCTCATTATCCTGTTTAGTTCTTTTTGCAAATGTCGATATCCTTTTGGCACTATGGTGTCTTTCAGTTCCAGCAGAAGGGGTTGTTTGATAAGCTCTTAATGAGACTGAATGGGCTAAAATCTGAATGGGCAAGTCATTCAGATTGTTTGGGACGGATAAAGATCTGAATTGATCAGATTTAATCTGACCGAATAAGCAAAATAAATCCAAACTGAATTGCTCGCAGAGATATCTGAATAAACTTCTCACATAAATCCTTTAATAATATAAGTAATTACATTCACTATCCTACTTCACTTTGTCTTCTCCAGTTATCCTTTTGGAAGGTACGATCTCTCTTCTTCATCTACTTCTTTTCTGTCTTCTTTCTTGTTCAATTGAACATTTATCAACATCCAAACCATCCCCATCTCATCATCAAATTACTCTGAGAGCCTGTTCGAGAATGACTTATTTTAAAATGACTTATAAGTTAAAATGTAAGTTGACTTATAAGTTGTTTTAAGTTCTGACTTATAAGTAAAATCGTTCAACATTAATTTGACTTATAAGTCAGAAATCAAGTTAAAACAAGTTATGAAGGTGTTCGGTTCATAATGATTTATAAGTTGAAATAAATGTTAAGATTACTAAAAAGGACATTAATAAAAAGATGGGCAAAATAGAAGAGGGAAAAAATAGACATTACATTTTAAAATAAGTCACAAATAGTTAATTTTTTTTGACTTAAAACTCAAATTATAAGTCAAAAAATAAGTGGCTACCAAACACTTTAATAGTGAAAAACAACTTAGAAATTGGTTTGACCAACTTATAAGTTGTTCCCGAATAGGGCGAAAGTTTGTACTCGTGTGTATAAATGTTGTACTAGGTTACAAACAAAGAAGGATGAGGATAGAAGGGTTGTAGAGAGTCAATTGATTGCAAAGGCAAATCAATAATAGATATCCTAGACTCTTTTGTTGATGATAATTGTTTAACTCTAAATAAGAACATAGTTGTTTCGGCGTTGCCAAGGAGTGGTCGCCTAGTTGCATCAAAGAAAGTCGTGTGCTTAAAGGTACTAGTCGTTGCCTTCGCGACGGAGTGCTAATAGCTAAGGTGCGATGACTTTCCTTTTAATTTTGCAACCCGCCTAGTTATTCAAACTTGCCAAAACAAAACAGTTCTAAGCCGCGATAAGCCATCGACAACATCAGAACAATGAAAGAAGAAAGACTAAAGATGTCTGCTAAAGTCGCCGCCGCTGCATGCAAAAATAAAATCTAAGTAGCAATGTTTTTTTCGTATTTCTTTGCCAACTCTTCCCCATTAATGTACGAAGAGAAATAAAACTCTATTCTTATCATCTAGGCAAATTGTCATTGAAGTCCCCTATAATTTGATAATTTATTAAGTTAAACCCATAAGTTTTGTACTTTACAAATTTTACCCTATTTGTGTATTTGTCTTTCATGTAGGTCCTTGTAATTTTTTTATTTAAAAAAAACACAGGTGTTGCATGTTTTTTTTACAGGTGTTGGTATAATTGCGTTTTTAATGTTGCTCGGTAAATATGTTTGAGTTTTAATGTATATAAAATCTCATTGTTCAATGTTCTTTTAAAATAACATTGTGAACGACTTGTCACCATTCACCATCGTCTAGATGTCCTGGCAGTCAGATACTGTCGTGCCTCGCTGAGGTGCAGTGACAACTATGAATAAAAAGCAAAAGAGAAAAAAATCATTGAACTGCAATTTGCAATTTCTTAATTTACATGGTAAACGTCTCTTCTTATTCCATGGTCCTCTTATTTTTGAAAATAATTATAATAATTTACTCTTGTTAATTTTTGGATGGATAATATGAAATATTACACTTTGATCTTTTGTGCCAAGAAAGCTAAGAAAAGGATATCGTTATTTCATTTTAGCTATTTTTTTTCAAATAAATGGAGTATCTAAATAAAATATGAATATATATGTATATATTATAGATATTCCTTTCCTCTATCAAAGTTGTAATAATTACTAAATAAATACATTCTAAAATATAAGATCCATATTAATTTTTTAAAATTCAAAATTTTTATGAATATTTGTATTTATTTTGTAAACAATATATTGATCTTATTTTGGAACGGAGGGAATAATTCATTTTAGTGTAATTTTTTGAAATAAATGAAAAAACGAAGTTCAAAATTGATATTCTATTGTGTTAAGATATTAATTTCTTTAAAATATTTCAGAGGGTTAAAATGGAAAAATACAGTCATTCAAATGTTTCAAACAGATCAATTATCAAACAACTTTTTGTACTCAACATTCAGTTTCAGACATATATTCTACTATGTTCAACTCATTCAGATGCACTTGTACAATCAGAGTTTTGTAGTCAGTTTTACCTAATTGCCCCGAAGTTCTGTTAATGAAGAGTGGTATACTTATGGATCACAAGGGTTCTCTTTTAGGTAGGGGTTGGTTCACCGAATAGGTTTGCCACATGATGTAATGGGCCTTTGTAATGTGAAAAGGCCATAATGATATCAAAATTGATATTACAATTTTTTTTGGTTTGTGCTTGGAAATTGTGCAGCAATGATAATATAGTAGCAGACATTTTCTGCTGTCTTATGCATCAAGATATTGTTTTTTTTTGTTTCATCTTATAAATGTTTGCTGTATTTCTGTCGTTTATATTTGTCAGCCAGCACATTCCTGTAAACTCCTTTTCTTGTATTTTTTTACTGCCATTTGAATTAATGTTTGATGAATTCCAGTTAATAAGAATTTATTTGTCTTAATTTTTGTATATCAGTGGAAATATGGTGGATGCCTTCCGCATGCACATAATGCAGACGAAAGAACTTGGTACATGCCCTGTGCAGCAGATTGGAGGTTGCTCTTTCTTTTACATGAGAATTAGCAATGTCTACATTGTGATTGTTGTCAGCAGCAATGCTAATGTAGCTTGTGCCTTCAAGTTTGTTGTTGAGGTAGTGAGCATATTAGTGCTGCTTTAGCTTCTTAATGAATTTTATTTCTTTCTTGAATTAGAAATGCATCTTTATCTCCTTACATTGATAATTCTTGAAATGACAATTTATGACTCGTTATCGGATCGGTGAGCAAGGGAACCAAACTGATAACGCCAGGATTTTGACAATTCGACTGATACTTTGAACCATGGTACGACTAGTTTGTAGTGTGATCAAGTCACAGTTTTAGTGAACTTGCTTGTCAGTATTGCCAGATTGAGAATTATTTATTGAAAAAGGGTACAATTCCTTTCATTTCCTTGTTTGGTTTTCAGTTGGTAATGGATGCATAGATGACTTCAAGAATATATCTAGGTGGGATGCTCCGCTTTCTTTAGTTTTTCATAGTCTGTATGCCTTGTGTCTGAGCACAGCACAATTCTTCCATTTCTAGCCTTTATATTAGGGAGAACGAGACAGTTTATCGGAATTTCCACATGCACACACGTATATATATAAATTATTGGGAACAGATGAAGTTTATCTTCTTAATCAACATTTATTTCTTAGTCCTTGGCTGGAGGGGTTGGTGATGTAGACCAAGATAAGAAGAAGGAATAAGGTATACCTATCTCCACAGAGAATCGGTAAAAACACACACAAAAGCACACAACTTCATTCTCAAATCAATATATTCAATAATCTAAAAATAATGAAGTATTACAATGCTTAAATAGAAACTCAATACTTGGGGACTAAGTAAAAACCCTAATTTAGAAAGGAAGCAATCTCCTAACTAAAATCTACTACCATAATAAACTCTTCTAATTGAAATCTACTACTACAATTAAAACTCTCCTAATGAAAAGTTATTACTATAATATCCTACTAAATAATTTCATTAATATCTCAACATTTATCTCTAAATAACAATACAAAATCAATAATAAACTTATTGAATTTCTTCTTCCGTACCGCATCAGTTGGCATTTGATCCCTCTGAAATCTTCACTTGTTAGTCTTTTTTCATATACTAGGTTATATGTTGCAGGAGGGAACCAGTGGACAATTATATATCATTGTAGTTGACGAACCTAGAAAGCACTAGAACCCTAGAATCCTTTATGGGGCCCTTGAATCCACTAGGGAATTTTTTTTTCAGGAATCAACTAAAGAGTGGAAAAACCCAACGATCAATTTAATCAATCAAAAGATTTCTTACAAGGGAATAATGTTAACGCTCATTTTGTCTCAGAAGCTTGAATCATGATTAAATGGACTTGAACCTTGCACAAAGAGAGAATACACTTGGCTTACTTGTGTAAGAGTTAATACAAGAATGAGTACGTTAACAATGGAGCTATTTATATAGTTCGACATTTCATGGGTGAAGGACACATGTCATACACTTATTCTCTTTCAATCCACTTACTCATTCTTTTTGCATGGCAATAAATGCTAGTGACCAAGAGAATGTTTAGTGTGTTTTCTTAGTCTTAAGCCTTTAAGACAAGTGTCAAATCTGTGGACACTTGTCCACACAAGATCTAATATATAAAGCCGGAGGGCAACTTCGGTGTAAACAAAATTTTGAAGCTTTTTGGCTTTTCCGAAAATGCCCTTTGACTTTTATGTTAATTCCTATTTTGTCTTTTTATATAATTTTTTTTATCTTTCTCTTTAGTCCTTCAAATTTTATAAAATTCCTATGTTACTCCACATAATTTATACATGCAACGTGTGTGTCACCGAGTACTAGTGCTTATAAATCACTTTCATAGTTATCTTGACAGGTGTCAATTAGTGACAACTTCAACAAATATTGAAAAGACATTCTCTAGCTGAGGCTAGTTTGTGCCAAAGTGTATTCCAGGAGTTTCATCCGAAAACAGCTTCAGCATCTGTAAGTTTCAACCATGTGTATATCTTTGGCTCCTGTTTCATATGTGTACACTGTTATTGTCCCCCACTCCCAAATTTTACTTCTAGTAAGATGGGGTGTAGAAAAATAGTATTTGATTGAAGCAAGAGCTTTGAATTTGAACAGTTACTTAAGACGTTTGAAATTCGCCGAAGATCGTTAAATCATCAGTTGACGTGCACGTCTTTTTAGGAGACGTGTCTGATGACAACTACCATTTTGCCTGTAATAATTGCCCGTGCCCTAGGTTTTGAGCTATATTTAATGGGTGACGCGTGCATGTGGTGGCGGTTCAAATTTCTTTTGATTTTGACTGTTAGTAAGGATAAATATGGACCATTGGGTTGAAAAACTAACCCTATGAATAGAAGAAAGGGAAATCAATTTCTACTTTCCGGCCATTTGTTTGATCGTCTTGAGAGCTCTAGGGATTGTACGGTTTCCAGTGATCTCCTCACGAAGTGTTTCTTCATTATTTGTTGAAGATGTCAATAATTGACACCTGTTAAGATAACTATGAAAGTGATTTATAAGCATTTGTGTGGACAAGTGTCCACAAATTTAACACTCGTCTTAAAGGCTTAACACTAAGAAAACCCTCACTAACATTTATTGTCGTGCAAAAGGAATGACTAAGTGGATGAAAAAAGAATAAGTGGATGACACGTGTAACTAACTTCATGTAAAGATGATCAAAGTAATGCAACTTTACACACTTAACTCTCTGCCTTCCATTGTTAACCTACTCATCCTTGTATTAATTTTTACATCGGAGCTATCACTTGGCGGTACTTCGCCGTTAAGCTCGAGTGTATTCTCATCTGAAACAGGAGCCGAAAATATACATGTGGCTGAAGCTTACAAATGCTGAAGCTGCCTTCGGATGAAACTCCTGAAGTACGTTTCGGCATAACCTAGCCTCATCCAGAGAATGCCTCTTCAGTATTTGTTGAAATTGTCATTAATTGACACCTGTCAAGATAACTATGAAAGTGATTTATAAGCATCTTGTGTGGACAAGTCCACAGATTTGACACTTGTCTTAAAGGCTTAACACTAGGAAATCCCACCAAACATTATCTTAGCCACTAGCATTTATTGCCATGCAAAAGGAATGAGTAAGTGGATGGAAAGAGAATAAGTGGATGACACGCGTCTTTCGTACATACCGAATTCTATAAATAGCTCCATGTAAAGGTGACCAAAATAATGCAACTTTATACACTCAACTCTTTACCTGCCATTGTTAACCTACTCATCCCTATACTAATTTTTACACCGGAGCTATCACCCAGCGGCACCTCGCTTGCGATGTCAAGCTCAAGTGTATTCTCATCTTAAGTAGGAGTCGAAGATATACACGTGGCTAAAGCTTACAGATGCTGACACAACTCAAAACCCGGGGTAGTTTCAGGGAAAATGGCAGTTGTCATCGCTAAAAAAGACATGCACGTCTACTGACGGTATAACGTCTTCAACAAATTTAAAATGTCCGAGTATTGAAGACCCTTTTACAATAAGGTGTATTGCAACTCAAAAGGAAAGTAAACTGAAAAATTAAGTGCATAATTTAAATCTCTAAAACTAAGCCTAAAGTCTTCCCAATTGATATACTAACATAAAATCCCTTATTAGATCCTAAAAACCTAACAACTAAATCTGAAAACCATAAATTAGATTTGTTAAATATAATAGAACATAATATCTTGCTCCATGATTAGCGTCTGGTGCATCATTTTCCTCAACTTCTTATATTTGGAAGGCAAAGGTTCAGTAAGAAATGAAGGCTTTTTCGTAGTCTTTGACCCTTGGTCGACTCAAACTAATAAGTAATAACATGCCTCAAATGCATAGGTCTTTCAAATCTTTATCTACAGATGTGTGTTATGTGTAAGGCTCAAACTCATCTATTAGTTGGCTCATACTCACTCTTAGCTCACTATCCGATGGTTTGGTGTTGTGGAGTTATTGGTTTTATGAGTTGAATTTTTGAAGATCTTCTCTTATGCAGATTTATGGTTTTTGGCAGTAGAAATGATACTAGGATTCTTCGGAGATGTGCTTGATTTGCCATTTTGTCGGGTTGGATCGAGAGGGATGGTAGAGGTCCAGTAATCAATGTCTATTTATATCGGGATAGTCTTTTTTTGTCTCGCTTTTTGTTTCTCTTTGTGCTCATGAATTACAATCTTTTCTAGGAATTTCGTTAGCTGGATCTATTGGCGCGGTGCTTTGCTTTCGTCAATGTTTTTCCACTCATTTTCTTTACATTATTTTGGTTTTCTCTTTATTGGACTTCTTGTCCTCCACATGCGTGCATTGTAATTTCTTTTATCTCCATCAGTAAATTTTCTTTCTGTATTCTTTTATTTGTTCCTTGAAAACATTCTAGATTCTTGATGATTTTTATTACATGGTTGATGGTTTTTAGAAAAAATCTTCCTTGCCTTTTAACTGTATGTATTTGGTCATTTCGGTCCCAATGCAGAGTATTTAGTATTTGCATCCTTGCTGTCTTTTACTATTTGGGATTTGTGAAATGAACACTATAATATGGAACTAAGTGATGTATTTGATATATTGACGAGTATCAGGAATCTGTTTTTATATATTTGACTTATTATTATTATTGTTATTTTTGGGTTGAAAATTTTCTAATCTTTGTAACTAACCGTTCCATATTATGGATGCATGACGTTTCAAATCTGGTTTGGTCCTTCAGAATGCATTATGCTTATTCTATGTTCGTATTGTGACCAAGTAATTTTTCTCTGTTGCATATCAATAAACTAAGAAACGACCAAGAATCCATCTTTATTAGTATTGAGACATGTCTAAGTTACGGTTTGTGCAGGCTGTTGCGTTGTTCAAATCTTACTTTGGTGGGGCTTTTGATGAGGATGCTATTCGCAACAATTTTGTTTTGATCTACGAGCTGTTGGATGGTAAGCCAATTGGAGAACATTTTATCATGTTGGATTGTATATTTTCACTTTAATTTTCATTTAAATTTGGTAAAATATACTTGGGTGCAAATAAGCTGGTAATATATTGTATGTTAGGTGCATTCACTCCACCTATGTATCTATATATATATATATATATGTTCTCTCTTGATTGATTGTGGATATTGCAAGTTTTGGGGGTTAAAGGTTCACGCTTTGAGTAGTATGCAGAGAAATTAAAAACTTTTGAGATTGGTGGAGTACATCCTGTCTAAGCTGATGATCACATCATAGTATCTATCAGAAGTTAATCCTTCTAGAAGGATTTATTGTAGCCGCACATGGATGGTCGTACCATTATAAATAGAGAAATTGTGCTATTTAGGATGTCCTCCAAATCTGACAAATAAATAACCTATTAACTTGCAAAAGGACGAAGTAGTTGTGAAGAAGGAAGATCCACGGATAGTATTTTTAGGAGTTCAAACCTAGTAGTTATATTCTAGGTTATTTTTAAAGAGGAAAAGGCACTTATTGGTGCTGAGGTATCATTTGGGCAGCATCACACTTGATAACTCTTGAACAAGGATACTTTTAGAAAAAAAGAAACTCTTGAAAGAGTGGTAGCGGATCTATAGGATAATTAACATTGACTCTTAGTACATTGAGAAATAAACTTATGTTCACAGCCTTCTAAATTGGTAAAAAACCAGGTTTTTGTGTAATGGAGACTGACCAATATGAGCCCTAACTCTAGCCACACCGCTCTCATCCCTTAACACGGAGCTGCAAAGCTCAAATCCCATCAGGTAGTTAATTGACAATAGCATAAGTATCTTGTTTCATATCCCATAAGGGTCCAGTTGCCCAAGGGTCTTCTTTCATAACTGCATAAGGGTTCCACCATTCCACTCTTATGGGGTCATTTGGTCAAAGGTTAGGTTCTATGTCATTCCCCACCTTGATAATAAATAAATAACAAAACAAAATAGTAGATTGCTCAGGCATTAACATAATTGTGTTTGTAAGTTTTAAGGAGAGAAAAGAAAAGAGGAGAGAAATTGAGGGAAGAGATTAAAAGTATCTTGTTTGTGAGTTTCTTGAGAGAAGTACAGAGAATGAGAGAAATTTAAAACAAATTTCCTAATGTGGCCAGCCAACTAAGTGCCTTGTGCGTGTAGCGTAACCTTGTTGAAATGTGCTTGTCACGACTCTGTGGTTAGAAATAACTCAACCAAATTTAATTATATGGCAAACAGTTTTAACTATATCTTTTTAGAAGCTATTCCTAGTGTATCACGTTTCGGATAAATTTATTTTGTATTAGCTAAGAGATTCAAAGAAACCTACCCTTACCGTACCGTACTCTGTACCATGAACAGTAATGTTTTTCGTTCCCAATTTCGTTCTATGTTCCATATCCAACCACAATCTAGGTCACATTGGTTGACACAGCTACACAGGAATGTATTAGTTCTCTACTATTGTTCATTGCCTCTTGTTAAGCATATGAAAAACTTGCACATAAGGAATAAAGCACACAAGGAATAATGAATCACAACCTACACGGTTTTCATGCAGTAGTAGCCCGTAGGTAACATATGGCTCTAGTGTTGATATTTACAATCATATTGCAGAAATTATGGATTTTGGTTATCCTCAAAATCTTTCCCCAGAAATTTTGAAGCTTTACATAACCCAGGAAGGTGTACGTTCACCATTCTCATCCAAGGTAGATTTGTATTTGTTTTGATTGTGTATTAATCCGTTTCGTTACTTACCTTTGAACATATGCGGAAGATTCTTCTGACTTGTTTATGCATTATTCCAAATATGAACTAAATAGCCTGCAGATAAACTTGTCCCCAATGCAACTTTGCAAGTGACTGGTGCTGTTGGTTGGCGAAGAGAGGGTCTTGTATATAAAAAGAATGAGGTGATCTTTCTTGATTTACCCCCAACCTAACTTATCTGCAGTGAGTATTGCGTATAGCTCGATTATAATATTCTTTTGTTAACAGGTGTTTCTTGATATTGTGGAGAGTGTTAACCTTCTTATGTCTTCAAAAGGTAATTTTTTTCTGAAGCATCTTTTGTGATGTGTACGTGTAATATTCACTATACAATTTGGCGAGTGTAGGAAGTGTATTGCGTTGCGATGTAACTGGGAAGGTTCTTATGAAGTGCTTCCTTTCTGGAATGCCTGATCTGAAGTTGGGCTTAAATGATAAAATTGGCCTTGAGAAAGAGTCACAACTTAAATCGCGTCCTACCAAGAGGTAGCTTTTATTTGGCACATTGGTCTTCTGCATGATGCTGTTTTTGATCATGCATCCATTTGTATCTTGCATTTTTTCAGCATAACATTATTTCCTTAGAGATTTCTTTATTCATTATTACGAGACATTTTCTCTGTAATAGTACTTATTACAGAAACCTTAAGCAAAATTTCTCGATCAGGATGAATTATCTCTGTGTTTTAGAAAATCAGCTATTTTTTATTTTTTTGTATTAAACCCATCAAAAATTCTAGTCCTCCTAGCTTCTGCATGTTCTTCACTTTTTCTACAATTTGTTACAGAACTATTGATATGTGGTCTGAATAGGCCTCTACCAAGTCCAAGTGGAGTGCTGTTTATATATTTCATCAGACAACAATTAGATTCTTGTTATACGATTTGTACAGAACAATTGATGACTGGCATCTGGCATGTTCCTTCGTCCATAAGCTTCTAATTAACAACACTTCTGTAGGACTTTCGAGCTGATAATTTTCTTATAAAGCATCTGAACCTGAAGTATTTAGTATATCCTGTGGTTTCTGTATTGAACTTGTTGAAAAATGTTGATGGTATATCTACATATTAATTATCAAAGCGAGAAAAGGAAGAAGAAAGAAGAGATTCAATTTTTGCAAGTTAAGTTTACTGCAAATCAGCGAAAATAGGCACCATATATGTGCAATTGCCTTATTATGTTGTCTAAGAACTAAACACCAGCTGTTGGCCTGATTGTTTAGATTGTCTTTTTGTTATTATTTGATAAACTATGGTTTGATATCATGTTTGATTTGTAAATTTTTCAAACTGATATCTTAATTCTATTATATGGTTATGGTAATTGTTACAATAATTTGTTATAATCCTATAGTTTGAAATCATCAGAAACTTGTTAGGCATGCTTCTTTCAGTTATTTTTGCTTTTTAAAGTGCTTCTTTCAGTTGTTTTTACTTTTTAAAGTGAAAGTAATTACATTTGTATTCCCTATATGAACTAAACTATCTCAGCTCCACGTGATATTTCATTTGAGCCCCTGTACAAAGGATCCTTGTGCTTGCTTCTTTAACCTAGCTCTTTGCTATTCTACATTTTGCAGTGGGAAAACTATTGAACTCGACGATGTTACTTTCCATCAATGCGTAAATTTAACAAGGTTCAACTCTGAAAAGACTGTCAGTTTTGTGCCCCCGGATGGTGAATTCGAGCTGATGAAGTAAGCTCAGATTACTTTCTAATTACATGTGATTTTTGCTTTTAGTATATAATTTTATTTACTGTGTATAGAATATAGAGTAACATTGAAGCATGTGCTATTATGTACTACTGTTGTCCTGTAAATAATTTCACATTTAAGATACTTCAACATATACATATGTACTTGCACTTACTGGTGGTCCCATCGAGTATGTTTGCTTAGTCTGCATATCAATGTACTTCGAATCCTTCAGAATGTTCTCAAATTAGTTTGGGTCTGATTTTTTATTTTGTTTGCGTGTATATAGTATGACAAGTGCTACCTTTTTTAACATGTGAGGTGTATTACACTCCTGGCCAATATTACTCTTGCAGTACGTCTTGTTACACAAGTACATGTATGTTAAAAAGTGTCATCACTTTATTTTGTGTTACTGTGCATACTCATTTTTATATTCTGTATCTTCACTGTAGGTATCGCATAACTGAGGGTGTGAATCTTCCTTTCCGAGTTTTGCCCACTATTAAGGAATTGGGTCGAACACGCATGGAAGTAAATGTCAAGGTCTGCATTCATATTTTTATGTATGCATGGAAAAGGATATTGATTGTTATGGCTTATCTTATTACTACTAATTTTCAGGTAAAGAGTGTTTTTGGTGCTAAAATGTTTGCTCTTGGAGTTGTCATCAAGATTCCAGTACCAAAACAAACAGCAAAAACAAGTTTCCAAGTGACGTCAGGTCGAGCAAAGTACAATGCCTCTACTGACTGCTTGATCTGGAAGTAAGTATGAGTATGTTTGTCATATTTTGGCATTTAGACTTAATTGCCTCCTTAGAAAACTATCATGCAAAAACAACAGCAATGATGCATGCAACTCTTTAACTTTTGCTCTGTAGAACTATTGAGATATATTAAGCTTCATCAATTCTAATAGGTAATCACTTTGATATATATATATATATATATATATATATATATATATATATATATGGGTTTCAATCCATTACAACCGGTTGTTAGAGTTACTATTCTAGCAACTATCATCTCCATCGTTGATCAATATCATTAAAGGTGAGATTTTAAAAAAAAATACTCAGCCGTTACAACTTGTAGCGACACACAACTTGTACCGGCAACTATTTTACTATTGGGCCCCATCTGGTCAAACTAATTCACTAAAGGGTTCCACTTGGCCAGATTGGTCAGATACTTTTCCAGAAGGGAATTTATTTTCGTATAGTATGTGCTGCTACAAGTTGTAGCGGCTGGGTAAGTGTGTGCCGCTACAACTTGTAACGACTGGGCATTTTCACTTCCTCGGGAATGAAAGTTCACATGTGGAAATAACTGACATGTACCTCAGGAATTGGCATTGCAGTTGGAAATTTGAAAGTTCACGTCGCTATAAGTTGTAGCGGCTGGATTCAATATTTTGTTTAGCCTTTTTCCCATTCTTTTCCCCATTTATTTCCGCTACAATTTTCACATTCACAGCCACCAACATAAATAGAACAGAGAAATATGGGGAAAAAAGAGAGAAAGGAGAAAGGAGAAAGAAAGAAGAGAAAAAAACTTTGCACACTACATTTTGTCAGATTTACATAAATAAATTTGTAAGATTTTTTTACTGTTTTTTTAAATAAATATAGTCATTGTTTAGTATTATTATTATTGTTATTTTTGTTATTAATATTATTATTATTATTGTTATTATTTTTTAATAATACTAGTAATAATATTACTATTAGTTATTATTATTATTACTATTATTGTTATTGTTATTATTTATTATTATCATTGTTGTTGTTGTTATTAATATTATTATTGTTATTATTTTTTAATAATAATATTAATATTAATTATTATTATTATTATTATTATTATTTAGTAGTAGTATTATTATTATTGTTGTTATTAATATTATTATTGTTATTATTTATTAATAATAATATTATTATTATTATTGTTGTTGCTGCTACTGTTATTATTTTTTAATAAGAATATTATTATTATTGTCAATATTAATAATGGAATTATGTTGTTTTTTTAGGTAAAAGATGGACAGTTGGAATTATGAACCAATTGACCAAAGTGTTCTTCATGATCAACAAAATCATGTGTTAGATGCCGTATATAAAGTAAAATATGGCGGAAAACTAGGACCGAGTCAATTTACAGAACAAAAATACAATCAATGGAACTTAACAAAAGCACAAAAAATTCTTCTAGTTAAATGTGAGTTTGAGGTTTTTAAATTCACAAGAGTTGTACACCAAACTGATATTGGTCTCATATCTGCCTTGGTGCAGAGATGGCGGCCGGAGACCAATACCTTTAATCTAAACTATGAAGAAATAACAATAACATTAGAGAATGTCCACTTTATTTTTAGGTTGCCGGTGGTGGTCAAACTGTTGACTTGACCCCTATTTGACACCCCGTTGCCTTATTTTAGAGATTGTTTTGGAGATGAATTAGCTGTTGAATATGTTGGGTCAAAAAAATGAAGTGCAGTTTCATTAGTGCGACTATACGAACATTTTAATAATTGTCCTGATAAAGCGAGTAAAGAAATTGTAGGTCGATACACAAAGGCCTACATTATGTAGTTGTGTGGGGCAATGATATTTCCAAATAGGTCTAAGAATATTGTTCACCCAAAATATATGTATTTTTTTCTAATGCTGAAGATTGTGTCACGTACTCTTGGGGTGGCAGTGTTAGGATATTTGTATAGAGCTTTATACACTGCAAGTAAGAAAGAAGTTAAATATATTAGTGGTTGTGTAGCACTAATACAAATTTGGGCCTACGAGCGTCTAAATATTAGAAGGCCAAACCCTTGGCCACAATCAGACTTATGGTTACCTAAGGTCATAGCATGGGCATATTCTGGAACCCACAGTTACCATGGTAGACGAGAGAATCTCCATAACCATTTGTCATTTTACCGAGGGAAGTTAGATGTTCAGCCTACATGGGAGGGGTGGTTTGGTGATCTTGCATGATGTGGATGATAATCTCACTGGATTTAATTTTGAAGGGAGGTTGTTGGGATTTGGTAGGGTCCCTTTGATCCACTTTAATATTGTAGAATTCCAGATGTCGGACCGTGTGATGAGAAAGTTTGGGTTCTTGCAAGGCATACCCTCCGCCCAAAAACCAAGAAGTCCTTTAAAAAAATCAAAGAATATAGATTTGAGATCGAAGATTGCATGGCCTTGAGAGGAGAGTACATATTGCTTTGAGAGTCATACATGGATCATCTCGACGGACAACAGTATGAAATTTCTAATGATGTGACACTAGACGAATACATGGACTGATATGGGAAAATAATACATAGGAAACTGCACCACCTCGACGGGAAAGGGACCCAAACCGTTCTTATGAGCCTCGGGCCGTTAAGAGGGAAAAAGATACCTCAACAGCGGGATCTCACTAAATTTGGATTTCAATCCCAATTCAACGAAGAGCTTGGGAAGCAAACTAGAGAGCTACATTCCCACCGCCCAAGTCTATGAGGAGAGCTACGTTCTCACAATCTAAGCCCACCACCTAAGCCTATGAGAGCTACATTCCAACCACCTAAGCCTTTGTGGAAAGCTACATTCGAACCACCCAAGCTTTTGTGGGTGTTTTTAACTTCATAAGAGCTGGTGAACTTAAGGTACTTGGAGTGGTAATATTAATATTACTAGAATTAGTCATATTAGGATTGATATTACCACAATTAGTAATATTAATATTATTAATATCAAGTACAAGAAGTGGGAGCGCACATCACTTATGCATGGAAAGGGTGCCCAACCAAAAAACTGAGGGAGAAAAAGGTGACGTTCATAAATGAACATCTGTTTGGAAACGTGGTGGTGAATTCAAAAATATATCTTGCGTCACATCCGCGACAGTGGTATACGTTAGACTACAATGCATTCCAGTCCTTAGGGTCTGGTCAATAGATTTTCGAGCATGTCATGGACGCGTATATGTTGTTATTACGGGATAGAGAGTTCTACAGGTCACGGGGAATAAGAAGTGGTCCCAATTTGCTTTCATGGGATCATTCTTCATGTATATGGGAAAGAATTGTGTTCGTGCAGCGAGTTTTTGCCAACCGTATGTGTACCTAGATGTGGGCCCACCTTTACACGAATTCAATTATGTCTTCATGCCGGTGTGTAGTACAAATCAGAGTCATTTTATCTTGTTGATATTTTCGATTGACGATTGGGTAGTTATCATTCTTCACCCGTACTACAATGATACCAAGTATATCACGGTACAGGACATGTACAAAGAATATGTTGACGTTGCGGTATGTGTAATATTTGCTATTGTACTTTTATAAATGTCAAATATATTACTCGTTATTAACCAACTACTTTGTACATGAAGGTACGTGTTTGCGAATTGGTAATCTGATGCGTGAGTGGCTCAGTGGTAATCCCCGTGTACAGGTTGCAAAGACCTGACCGATACAGCATAACACATCAGATTGTGGCATTTTAGTTGCAAGTATGTCGACTATTTTCGCAAAGAGAATTGGTCCTTTGAAGATGTAACGGTCTTTCGATACCGAATTACGTGGGAACTCTTCAAAAATGTAGCAAGAGTACTTCCGAGGTTAACATATAGAAAATGTTGTAGCTTTCATCTCATGTACACGAATTTACTATAATTGTTCTGTGAATAAAATTATCCATTTGGTTTTTAAATCAACCAATCAACCAAATGGATAATCTTATTCACAGAACAATTACAGTCAATTCATGTACATGAGATGAAAGCTACAACATTTTCTATATGTCAACCTCCGGAAGTACTCTTGCTACATTTTTGGAGAGTTCCCACGCGATTCGGTATCGAAAAACAGTTACATCTTTAAGGACCAATTCTCTTTGCGAATATCAACATTGACCCTAACGAAATAGTCGACATACTTGCATACTAAAATGCCACAGTCTGATGTGTTATGCTGTATCGGTCGGGTCTTTGCTAGCTGCACAAGGGATTACCGCTGGGCCACTCACGCATCAGATTATCAATTCGCAAACATAATCGTATCAATTGTACCTTCATGTAAAAAGTAGTTGGTTAATAACGAGTAATATATTTGACATTTATAAAAGTACAATAGCAAATACTACACATCGCAACGTATTCTTTGTACATGTCCTGTAGCGTGATATACTTGGTACTGTAAAACCCTTATTTAGGAATACTCTATATAAGAATAACCTCTACAATATTATAAAAAAATTTGGTCCCAATTTGGGCCAGTTGTAAATAGGAATAACCTCTAAATTATTATATGTTATATACTTTTTAAGTTCCGTATTAAGAAACTATACCTCTATATAGTAATAATTTCATATATATATATATATATATATATATATATATATATGAGATATATGAGAGAGACAATATTAATTTTAAAAGACTACATTTTCTATAAAAGACTACATTTCCTATAAAGAACTACATTTTCTTATAAAAGACAACATTTCCTATAAAAGACCACATTTTCCTATAAAAGACTATATTTTCTATAAAAGACTATATTTTCCTAGTTTGAAAATCTAAATAATTTATGTTTTCTTTAACTTTGCATAAATATTTTTTGAATAATAATTATTAGGGAGTTCTTATTTATATTTTTGTTAAAGTGGATATTTTTGGGTGTTCGGAAAATATTTTGTACCAATACCTCTATTTAGTAATAACCTCTCAATTAGAATACAAATAGTTTGGTCCCAAGTCTATTCTTAAATAGAGATTTTACTGTATCATTGTAGTACGGGTCAAGGATGATAACTACCCAATCGTCAACTGAGAATATAAACAAGACAAAATGACTTTGATTTGTACTACACACTGGTATGAAAATATAATTGCATTCGTGTAAAGGTGGGCTCACATCTGGATACACATACGGTTGGCAAAAACTCGCTGCATGATTCTCTTCAGTGGGGGACACAGTTCTTCCCCAGATGCATGAAGAATGACCCCATGAAAGCAAATTGGGACCACCTTTTTATTCCCCGCGACCTGTAGTACTCCTCTATCCCGCAGTAACAACATATACGCGTCCATGACATGCTAGAAAATCTATTGACCAGACCCTAAGGACTGGAATGCATTGGTGTAACGTATACCACTGTCACAGATGTGACACGATATATTTTTGAATTCACCACCATGTTTCCAAACAGATGTTCATTTATGAATGTTACCTTGTGCTCCCTCAGTTTTTTGGTTGGGCACCCTTTCTGTCCATGAGAGATTACCTGATATTAATATATATTATTATTACTAATTGTAGTAATATCAATCTTAATATGATTAATTCTAGTAATATTAATATTACCGCTTCAAGTACCTTAAGTTCTCCAGCTCCTATGAAGTCAGAAACACCCACAAAGGTTTGAGTGGTTCGGATAGCTTGGGTGGTGGGGATGTAGCTCTCCTCATACGCTTGGGTTGTGGGAACGTTGCTCTCCTCATAGACTTGGGCGGTGAGAATGTAGCTCTCTTGTACTGGATAATCAGTTTGCTTCCCAAGCTCTTGTTGAATTGTGATTGGAATCCAAATTTAGTGGGACTCCCTGTTGATGTATCTTTTTCCCTCTTACGTCAAAGTTGTATATACTTTACTGGTGATCCCAATTTTGTTTCTGCATAACATACTATGGAGGCATTTGAGTAAATGTAAAACACTTTATCAAGTAAGTATTTTGCAATCTCAACTTGTCATGTAAGATGAACACAAACAAATATTAGGAACAATAAATAATATCAATAAATGTAATATGTAGATACTACAATGTCAAAAAATTAAACCAACTGATAACATGGTAATAAGGTGATGTTGGCTACAAACGGCCCGGGGCTTATAAGAACGGTCTGGGTCCCTTTCCCGTCGAGGTAATGCCGTTTTTTATGTGTTATTTTTCCATACTAGTCCATGTATTCATCTAGTGTCACATAATTAGAAATTTCATATTGTTGTCCATCGAGATGATCCATGTATGCCTCCCAAAGCAAGATGTACTCCACTCTCAAGATCATGCAATAATCGACTGCAAATCTATATTCTTTGACTTTTCTAAGGACTTCGTGGTTTCTGGCCGGAGAAAGTATGCCTTGCAGGAACTCAAACTTTCTCATCACACGGTCCGGCATCTGGAATTCCACAATATCAAAGTGGATTAAAGGGACCCTACCAGATCCCAACAACCTCCCTTCAAAATTAAATCCAGTGAGATTATCATCCCACCTCATGTAAGGTCGCCAAACCACCTCCTCTCATGTAGGCTGAACATCAACCTCCCCTTGGTAAAATGACAAATGGTGATGGGGATTCTCTCGTCTACCAGGATAACTGTGGGTTCCAGAATATGCCCATGCTATGGCCTTAGGTAACCATAAGTTTGATTGTGGCCAAGGGTTTGGCCTTCCAATATTTAGACGCTTATAGGCCCAAATTTGTAATAGTGTTACACAACCATTAATACATTTAACTTCTTTCCTACTTGCAATATAAAGCCCTATACAAATATCCCAACACTGCTGCCCCCAAGAGTACTTAAATTAATCTTCAGCATTGACAATAAAATACATATATATATTTTGGGTGAACAATATTCTTAGACCTATTTGGGAATATTATTGCCCCACATAACCACAAAATGTAGGCCTTCGTGTATCGAACTACAATTTCTTTACTCGTTTTATCATGACAATTATTAAAATGTTCGTGCAGACACACTAATGAAACTTCACTTCATTTTTTTGACCCAACATATTCAGCAGCTAATTCATCTCCAAAACAATCCCTAAAATAAGGCAACGGGGTGTCAAATGGGGGACAAGTTAATGGTTTGCCCAACACCGACAACCCAAAAATAAAGTGGACATCCTCTAATGTTATTGTTATTTCTCCACACTTTGGATGAAAGGAATTGGTCTTCTGTCGCCATCTCTCCACCAAAACAGATACGAGACCAATATCAGTTTGGTGTACAACTCTTGAGAATTTAAAAATCTCAAACTCACATTTAACTAGAAGAATTTTTCGTATTTTTGTCAAGTTCCATTGATTATATTTTTATTTTGTAAATTGACTCGAGCCTAGTTTTCCTTTATCATTTCATTTGTATACGTCATCTGAGGCATTGTTTTGTTGATTATGAAGAACACTTTGGTCAATTAGTCTATAATTTCAACTGTCCATCTTTTACTTAAAAAAACATAAATCCATTATTAATATTAATAATAATAATAAACAATAATAATATTACTATTATTATTAAAATAAATAATAACAATAATAATAATAAACAATAATAATTGGTATTACTATTATTAAATAATAACAATAATAATATTAATAACAACAACAATAATAATACTATTAAATAATAACAATAATAATAATAACTAATATTAATATGATTACTATTATTATTAAAAGTAATAATATTAATAACAATAATAATAATAGTAATAATAACTAATATTAATATTATTACTATTATTATTAAATAATAATAATATTAATAACAATAACAATAATAATAATAATAAACAATGACAATATATATTTATTTAAAAAAAACAGTAAAAAAATCTTACAAATTTATTTGTGTAGATCTAACAAAATGTAGTGTGCAAAGTTCTTTCCTCTTTATGTTTTCTTTCTCCTTTCTCCTTTCTCCTTTCTCCTTTCTCTCTTCTTTCCCCCTCTTTCCCCTTCTTTCTCTCCTTTCCCCTTCTTTCTCTCTTCTGTTTATGTTGGTTGCTGTGAATGTGAAAATTGTAGCGAAAATAAATGGGAAAAGGAAAGACGGAATAAAATGTTGAACCCAGCCGCTACAACTTGTAGCGGTGTGAACTTTCAAATTTCCAACTGCAATGCTAATTCTCGAGGACATGTCATTTACTTTTCCACAAGTGTACTTTTATTCCCGAGGAGGTAAAAATGCCCAACCACTACAAGTTGTAGCGGCACACACTCTTACCCAGCCGTTACAACTTGTAACGGCACACCCTTACCCAACCGCTACAACTTGTAACGGCACACACTATACGAAAATAAATTTCCTTCTGAAAAAGTATCTGACCAATTTGACCAAGTGGGACCCTTTAGTGAAATAGTTTGACCAGATGGGGCCCAATAGTAAAATAGTTGCCAGTACAAGTTGTGTGTGCCGCTACCATAAGTTGTAGCGGCTGGGTATTTTTTTTAAATCTCAACCTTTAATAATATTGATCAACGATGGAGATGATGGTTGCTGGAATAGTAACCCTAACAACCGGTTGCCATGGATTAAAACCTTATATATATATATATATATATATATATATATATATATATATGAGCTATACGGAGTCTAGTAAGCAAGTAAAAATGGTCCCAGAGTAAGTGCGAGATTTGTAAAGGGAAGATACAATCCAAATGGGGCATAAATCTTTTATGTGAAAGAATTATCAAGGGCAATCTCATCTCTTCCTATCTAGAGTAGAAGAATGAGTAATGCTAAAGACTCAAACTATTCTACAAACATTTTACAAACTGCTGATGTGACATACTCCACGTCAGCTTTTTATGTGGGGCTGAAGGCTACATTGAAACAATTTGTTGATCAATATGTTGAGGTGGAGTATGCCACATCTGCAGTTTGTAAAATGTTTGTATAATAGTTTGTGTCTGTAGCATTACTCTAGAAGAATTGTAGGCACGGTCAAACATTTTGTACTGCAATCAACAACTGGATACATGTTCAAATATCTATGAATGTGAAGGCAGTGTGTATTAAGTTACCTTTATTCTTGGTGTGTTATGGAGTACCCTCTTTCATAAGAGGATATTACTGCATATTCTTATTATTTCAGCAGTAGCTATTAGTGTCCAACTCGGTCAATGTTTTACTTTTGGTTTGTTAATTTTTGTGGAATTGTATGGAACTTTGCAGAATAAGGAAATTTCCTGGTCAAACCGAGCCTACCTTGAGTGCTGAAGTAGAGTTAATTTCCACGATTGCAGAAAAGAAGTCTTGGACTAGGCCACCTATTCAAATGGAATTCCAGGTTTGCAACTGTTGCTGCAGTACTTTTAAAGTGTTTTGTTTTGATTTTATTATGGAAATTAATGGTCTGCTTTGTCGTTTTCATCATAATATGATAAATACTTATCATTGTGTCCCATAATATAAATTTCCTTATGGAAGTTAAAATTTTGCTTCCATTTTATCAAACGTAATAATGATACTTGTCTTCATTGATATTTCACTAAATATTAATAAAGAATGTTTGGAATATAATGAGCTTCAGTAGCTCAGCTTCTCAAATGGAATGCTTGAACATCCCAAAAAGCTCCCTGCCGTCTGAAACTTGAATAAAAATATGGTTCAGAGTACTATTTGACAAATTTTGGTGATTTTTACCCAACATTAGTCCAGGCCCTCCATGGTTTTTGTACTTCTGGAAACTTACCAAAAAAAATAAAAATAAAATAATATTATCTTCTAGAAATTTGTCCCCACAAAAGGTTGGTGCCTATTTAAGATGATGGATCTTTTACATCACATCTCTCTTAATATTGCTAAATGAGGCATTATTATCAGCTAGGTTCTTTTGTAAACCACTGCCCAAACACATCCATCAGTGTGCTACAATGGCTTGGTAGTTTTTTTTGGCAAAAATAGAAGAACAAGAGAACATGAGATAAATAATTAGCGAAACAAAGCATAACCCTTATCAACAGGTTTTAAAGTCCATGGAAAATTTCAGAATGTTTTTTTAGGTATTAATGTCACATGTATATCCACTCTATTTTGTACTAGGGAGAGAATGACAACTTTTTTTTTCAGGTTCCTATGTTCACAGCATCCGGACTACGTGTCCGTTTCCTCAAGGTATATACATTGAACTTATTTGTCTGCAAACGGTTTTCTCTACTAAAGAACTGCAGCTGAACTATATGGACTGTGCAGGTATGGGAGAAGAGCGGGTACAATACAGTTGAATGGGTTCGTTATATTACCAAAGCTGGTTCTTACGAGATTAGGTGCTAGACTGCTAGGGAACATAGAAATATTGATATTGAATTTTTCTGTAAATGAGTTGAGGAACATAAGAAGGAATTCATAGCATAGCTTTGCCTTGGTGATATGGTATGAATGGCCTTTGTTACTGAAAAAAGATGCAATTTATTTTGCTGCTTGTATCATACTATCATTCTGAGTTCTAGTTGTTTCTGGTAGGATTATGTCGATAATATCATTTGGAGTGAAAATTTGGTTTGATATTTGTTTTGTGAAGGCTAGTCCTTCATCAGGGCTGGGAGACTGAGTAATGTTAATTACCATGGTATTATAACATTCTGCTATATTAATAATTTGCTACTTCAGCATAGCTGTGAAAATTACTTCTCAACTCTGGTGTAGAACCATATCAATATGGTCTGATGATAGTAAAGGACTGCTTCACTTTCAGTGGCGGAACAAAAACAAAATTTGAGGGGAGGGTCAAAATTTGAGAGCGGTTGTCGGAGGTCCGGAGCAACGACGTGTAGGTTGCAGCGGCGAGTAGGTCCGGACTCGATAATGTTCTATTGCTTCCAATTCTTTTCTTTACGAGTAATCCAATATAATTCCCAAAAAAATAAAAAAAATCCCAATTACAAATTTTTAAAATTTAAGAGAATATTTTTTTTTCATGTTTATTATATTAAATATATTGAGTGTTTAATTCAGGTAACATAATATTAGTGATGTTAAACTTAAGGTATTATGTCATTTTACGCTCTCATATAGAAATTAAAAGTGTAATTTATTTATTGTGTCTGGAAAATCAGACATTAAATTTAAATACTACTCTTTTTGTTTTAAAAAACAATAACGTATATATTAAATTTTAAATTGATGGAATTTATTTAATTTTAATTAATACAATTATTATAATTGCATAATATATAAAAATTATATTAATCATAAAAATAATTTAATTTTAAATTTTTATGAATCAAATTAATTTTAAAGTTTATTTTAATCTCTAATTTTAAAATAAAAGAGTATAATGAGCTGCTTGGGAATTGGGACAGTTAATTTTATCGTATTGGGCATTTGATCTGTCAAATTCCATGATTAAAAGATTTGGAAAAATATTCTTCTCCCATACATGTCGATTAATGAAGTACTACCACTTTAGTTTACAAAAAAAAAAAAAAAAAAGAAGAGGACGTATAAGCTCATGCTCGACCGCCTCCACCATTATTAAGTCCCTCATGGACCACCTCCACCGTGCAAGCGACGCCTCCGTGGTACTCAAGTGCCTTCTCACCATCCACCATATCATCAAGCGGGAGCCTTTTTCATCCTCCAAGACCAGCTCTCGCCCCCGCCCCCGCCCCCCTTGTTCTGCCTGGACCGCCGTTGTTACCGGGGGCAGATGCCTTCTTGTGTTTTTTTGGAAAATTGATATTTCGACAAATTTAAAACATTTAATGCATATAATGTTAAGTATGTACTACGTCATTTGAGCCGCTGGCAGACTTTTAAATAACATTGTCGGGGTGACGAGCAAATCAACTTGCTGTCGGTCATAATTTAATAGGAGAGGGAGTAGTCCTAATTTAATATTTTGTCCGTTTCAAAATTAGAGATATAATTTGATGTTTCAAAATTAAAGATATAATTTGACTTTTAAGGTTAGATGACGGCATACTAAATTTTAAAATTGGTATGATTAATAAAAATTTAGAATCAAATATATTTTGTTATTAATGGTTTTTATTATATACTAAACAATTATAATAATTGTATCAATTAAAATTAATTCAATTCATATTAATTTAAAATTTAATAGGTCGTCGTTTGACCGTCAAATTGTATATTTAATTTTGGAATAAATAGAGTACGAGGAGGAAGTATGTTGACTAGACTCAATAAGTTGAAATATGTATTGGGTCAACTATATTTATTTATATTTTGTTGGGTTGGACAATTATTTTATATGTTATGGAATTTTTGGGTTTTAGACCTATATTATAGAAGAGAAATATGAGTTTAAATTAATAACTAATTTTAACTTATATGACAAATTCATCCATGATTTAATTTTGTATATTTATTTTTTCTTTCTAAAATTTCTCACCTCCTCTTTCTAAAAATATTTAATTCTCTCTCCCTCCCCCTCTCTAAAGAAGACGTTACTTTCTCAGTCTAAAAATGTACTCTCCTTCATGAAATGAACAACAAAATTTAGAAGGGTAAAATGCAAATTTAACCACTAAACTTAGGTGTTTTTGAGTATTGACCCTTTTTCTTTTGGTCAAGGTAAATTGAGCCCCTTTCTTCTTGAAAATTTAGATATTAAGCCTCTAAGTGCCACATGTGCGTTGACTTGCCTATGTGGCACACGTGGCACCGCAGACGTGTACTTAAACTCAAATTGAGTCAAAAAAATTTGTCGTTCCATGGATTTGATCTCAAAACCTCGTGTTTGAAATGTTAGTCACAAAACCACCCAAGAAACAAAAGCCTACTTGTTTAGTTTACCCAACAAATAAGTTATATACTTAATCAATCAATTCCTCTAATAGAAAAAAGTGAAAAAATTTTAATCTTAAGATCAATTAAGTTTATAAAATTAGAAAATAAAATAAAATATTTTATAATAAAATATGCTAAAAAAGTATAAGAAAATAATGACATTTAAACAAATTACAAAGTTACAATTAGAAAACTAATAAAAATTATTTACACAAATTAAAAAAATTAAAAAACAAATATAAATATTAATACAAATTAAATAATTACAATTAGAAAAATTAATAAAATTATTTAAACAAATTAAAAATTACTTAGAAAAACTAATAAGATTATTTAAACTCTCTCTCTCTCCCCCCTCTCCCTTTTCCCCTCCCCCGTCGTCTGTTCCCCTCTCCTCTCTTTCCTCTGCGCCTAGACCGCCTCCCTCCTCCTCTCCGTCTCTTTCCTCCACAACCGCCTCACCTCCGACCGCATCTCTAACCCTCTCTGCCACTCCACGGACGCTAATATCTCTTCCGATCCACTTCTCGTGTACTCCGATCCCGATGACCTCATCACTGTCACTCATCCCACCCCCACCCAACATTAATCACACCCAATCATCCCTCCACAATCAAAGCAGCCGCCGTGCACCACCACCACAAATCACCAATTATCCGCGATTAAAAATTCAAACATTAAACAACATTATAAATACAGATCTGGAGAAAGGGAGAATATTTTGAAAAAAAAAGTAGATTTACAGTTGGATATTTTTGTAGATTTACAGTTGAACTGTTGTGTGTTTTTGAGCTTGGGCTTTTATACGTGAATATGATTTTTTGGAGGTGTATTATCTGATTTTGTATAATTATAGTAAAAATTGTAGCATTATTTACATGGAGTCTCATATGTTGGTAATTAACTGATTTTGTTCTTCATTTTTTGGCTCTTTGATCTTTTGGTTTTTCCAGGTTTCAGATTCCTTATTCTCGTTTATGTTCGTGCTGATTTTGAATATATGGGCACTGTTTCAAATTCTTGCTAGTTTTTGGTTGGATTCTAGATGCTCATTATGTCGGATGGTCACTTTATCTTTTTGGGTATCTGATTAGCTTTTATCTTCGCATCTTATTCGTTTGGTCATCATCATATTAAGATAATTCTTTCTGTTAAGATCTGTTTTCAATTGTTATTTCCAGCATCAGTACATGTTTAGTGTTTCTGGTAATAGGCAGTGATGTTGAAATCTTATCTAAATGATAGTATATGTTATTTTATTTTTAATTTTTAGGTATTTATTTATTATAAATATCTGTCTTAGATGAAATTTTACTTATTTTGCAAAAATATAAAAATATTAATTATTTTCTAATTGGTGTGCTAAACTTGTGATGTTCGGTTGGTTATGTGACCAAGATTTCAAATTGGGATTTTTGAGTTCGAATCCTGCAATTGGGACATATTTTTGAGAAAAATTTAGAACATGACCACGTCAGTTCGTACACGTGAAAAATTAATTGGAAAATATTAACGTCAGATCTGTCACGTGTGCCACATAGGCGCCACAAGTGACACATCAGCATGTCAACGCCCATGTGGCACACGAGGGCTCAAAATCTAAATTTTCGCATAGAAAGGAGTTCAATTTGTATTGACCAAAAAAGGGGTTCAATACTCAAAAATACCTAAAGTTAAGCGGTCGCATTTGCATTTTACCCAAATTTAGAGAAAGTGTTCTAAAATGTTGGAAAGAGTACAAAAAGATGAGAGAGAAAGTGTTCCAAAATTATAGAGAGAGGTCATTAAAATTTTGAGTATATAAAAAGTTAAGAGGAAGTGTACAAATTTTGGAGAAAGAATGTATAAAAAAACTTTAGAGTGAAAATGTATAAATTCATTTCATTGGCCCACAATAATTATAAATTTAAGATATTGTAATATATATTCAACCCATAACTATTTGAGTTTAAATCACACGAATCCTGCTATACATTGTGAAAGTTTTTTGTGATATTCTGAATGTTTACGAGTTTAGTAAATCGTGATGTTAAACTTTCGACGAATATGGCATACGATGATCCTTAGAAATGAAATTCACAAATTAACGAAAATTTGATACTCAGAATAAAATTGAGTTTAATAAAGGTTATGAAATAAAACCTATAAAAATTTATTGAGAAAATAGATTAAATATGTAATATAACACCTAAGTGAAAATAGTACATTGAAATTATTCAACGACAAAATTTCGGAAGAAATTAGATGAAAATCGAGTAAGAAAGATTTTGTATTTATGATTCCGAGTACAGAATCCTTATAAAGATGAGAAGAATGTGACAACCCAGATTTTTAGAAAGTATTAAAATAAAAATTTAATAAATAAAATTCTTATTATTAGACATGTCGAGTTTGAATGTATAAATGTAAGACCCCAACTTTTTATGAATAAAGATTTAATTTTCTCTAAATGTTATTTTGAATAATAAGGTGTGAATTTGATATAATGTTATAGTTATGGGTGATATGTGCAACTTTTACAAAGTAAGCAAGTTGTCGTAAAATATTCGTTTGGTTGGGGAATATTCTTTTTTTCGGAGAATATTCGTACGACGGCACAATTATTGGTGGACCCCACAACGGAATTACTGTCGGATATAGAAAGCGACAGAAATAACCTTTTTATAAAAATAACGGCAAAACTTTTTACCGTTAACTATTGAAATACCCGATGATAAAAGTACAGTAATACGCGTGGTTGCACTGTAGCACACGGTATTGTACAGTATCTCTGATTATTGATGCTTACTTAAGAAGTCACTCAGTTTTATTCAATTATTGCCACAGTAGTTGCTGCATAGAATCTCATATTATTGATTCAATTATTGTCACAGTATCATCTGCACAATATTTTATATTATTAAATCAATAATTGAGACGACACAGTTATTCATATTATTATTTGCATTATTGACAATGTCTAGAAAGTTCTGTCGAGGAAAGATATTAGGTTATTTAATTGCACACCAATAAGGAGAAGTTCTTATTGGAAAGCTCCCTCTTTTCTGGGAATGATCTGGTTGCCAATATTATGAGTTATAATATTAATGATGAATAATTGTTGAAAGATTAAAAATGTGTTTATTGAAGATAAGTGATTTGTGGTAAATATTTATTCAATTTTTGATATAAATAGAGAGGTTTTTCATGAAGTATTTGTTGTAAGTTTGGCTTATTACATGGACCCACACTTGCTCATTTTTTAAAATTGTCGGTAGAAAGTTATCTCAGTTTTATTTTATTATTATTATAATAGTAATAAAACATAATACTTTTTATAGTATATATAAAGTTATTTGTTTTATTAGATTATAAATAGAATATATTATCTTTTATATAAAGTTTTTATTTTATTTGAATATTTTATTGCACAGTAATGAATAATAAAAATTAGATTTTCCGTCGAATTCGCACCCGTGAATTTTCTTTCTGTTCACCTGTGATTATTCTTAAATAGTACCCTTCCATTCTCCTATAAATAGGATGCTTAGTTAAGAAATGAAAATCACACCAGAATCAGAGAATTTTTCTTCTATAATATTGTGCGTATTTCTTTCTAGTATAAGGATACTTTGAGTGTAACAAATAGTGTAAGTTTTCTTTAAGAATATCTACGCTATACCAGTCGAAATTTCTCTCCTACTAAGGTAAGGGATATTATTTTCGTAAGAAATATTATTTTCTTCCATACTCTATAGTATGTAAGTAATATTATTTCGTTTCATATTTTTAAATCTACACTTATTTTGATAAGTATTACTTCTATACTCCCTAAAATTAGTAGAATATCCTTGAATTTTGCACTTCATCTAGTATCGTTTCATTGGAATATTTTTCTGAGCTTTCTTATTAAATTTTAATATTTTCATGCCGGGGTACTATTCACGGGATACTAGTCACTCGGGTACTATTCATCCGTGGTACTATTCACGGGATACTATTAACGACAAAATTAGTTTCTTTTCTGTCCAAATTATTTTTGATACATGAATATCATTCTTGAATTTTACTCCACAATTAATTATCATATTAACAATTTGGACATTCTTAAATTCTGGATAAATTAAATTATAAATCTTTAATATTTATCCTTGATCTCACTTGATTGATTTTCTTATATCATTGTCATCATCCTCATGCTTATATTGTGGTGAAAGTCATCTTTGACCCGTAGTGCATAGATGAACTGTTGATTGGTATGATTATGACTAGGAATTGTGTATTGGTATAATTATAACCTGTAATGTTACAGACAAATGATGTGGTGAAAGTATTCTTTGGTTCGTAGTGCATAGATGGACAGTTGTTTGGCATGATCATGACTACTGGTGATACTAACGAATATCCTTGGCCCGTTGTGCATGGATAATTTGTTGATGTGAAGTATTTATTGAATTGTGTTACAGAGATAAAATATTGATGACGAACTTTTGAATCACAGAAGATAGTAGACATCATGCTCTACTTGACTCTTCTAATGGATTGCTTGTTTCGCTGCAGTTGTTGATCTAAACTTGTTGACTATTGTATTCTATCAGATTTTACACTGTTGAAGACTAATGATAATTTATTCTACATTTTCTCAGTCATAATATTCTTTACTGAGCTAGTTGAGCTCACCCTTTTCTTTCATTGTTCTCTTCAGGACATGAGAATATAGTTAGGACTAGTCGGGGAATGGAGTGATGGTCCAAGATAATGGCTATAGTAGTCCTCACTATTCTATAAAATAGTGTGATAATAATTAAAATGAGGACTTATTTTGAGTTTGGATAGTGTCTACGAGACAGTATTTGTATTAAAACTCACAGTTTATGTTTTATCGTATTTTGCACGACAGTTCAATAGTTGTATAAATGAAGTTTATATTTAAATTATGTACCATGTATTTGGCGACTCAGAATGGTTGTGTATACCTATTTTTGAGGCGTCACAATAAATATATTTGTTATACAAATTTATGTGATAGATTTAATATGTATATATATGTGTAAAATATATACATATATTTGAAAAGTAAGATTTAATAGTTGATTAAACTATTAAATTAGCTAGTTTGAATTAGCTACAAAATGGAATATGGAAGTCAAGGTAAAGTAACAGAGTAATGTATGTTTTTGATGATTTAATCAATTAAGTTATAATGACCTAAGTCCCAATTTTTTTTAAGGGGGAGGTAATGTAATGACCCAAGTCCCACATCTTCTAAATTTGAAACCCTTATCCTTTCCTAAGTCTATAAATAGAAAGGCTTAGCCCTTTTGTTTCATTCACTAACAATAAGGCCTCTAATTTTGAGAAAGGCTTTGTTGTGGGAGGGTTTTTTTTTATAAAAACCTCTTTTGTTAAATTTTGGCTTCGAGTGCGTAGGCAGTTTGTGGAGCTCTTATTTTTAGGTATGTTTCTTATGTAAATTTTTGTATTGTTATTATGTTAAATATTGTATTTAGTTTGTTATTTAAAGAGGATATTTTGGTATATTTGTTAGTAATTAGTATTTTCCATTGTCGTTATTTTTTTAGTTTTAATTATTGCTTTGTATTTAGATTATTAATTAATAGTTTTGGATTAATATTATATTGGCTTTAATTATTATTTTGTATTAAGATTATTATTTTGGCATAATTGTAATATTTGTTTGAAAAAGGATTATATATGGAAAGAATATTTTGTAAATATACTTATAGTTATAATAATAATAAGAAAGATGTTAAACAATATAATTATATCTTTATGACATTTAATTGTTCTAAATTTATATCTAGGAATTGTTCGGCTATTAAATTTGAGTTCAACGATATCGAGGTAAGTGACTTTCCAAGCTATTTAGTATTTTGAAATTTTTGTTTATAATTATGTATGCTTTAGTAATTATTCTGATGCCTAAATGTATTGTTTAAAAAATTATTATACTTTATTAAAGGCTTCCATTTGAATTAAAATGTTACTCTATTTTGTTTAAAAACCCGGATCAAGTATCAAAATAGAATTTTGATTTAGATAATGATATTATGTGATTTAGAACTGTGAAATAAGAATAATTTTGAACATCGAAAATATTTTTAGAAACCTCAGTCCGACTATGTACAGAAACGTTAGTGTTTACGCTAGTTCCGAAACAATTTTGGACCTACTAAGGCGCACACCTTTAGATACCCTTCTGGGGGCACTTTCCAGGGTGCATGCATGATAAGATACCTTAGTAGGGGGCGTATCATTGACATTATCGAACCATTGGACCGTGTTACAGGGTTGCTGTAATCTTAGTCATCAGGGTTGTGGATTAAAATATACATTGAATATATTGAAATCGTTTATTGGAACATATTGAAATCGTTTTCGAATTATGTTTTGTGATGATTGATTTTGGTTTTGAGTATATATTGACTATTGTTATCGAACAAGAAAAGATTATTTTCGAAAAGTATGTTTATAATTGTTATTGAATTCAAAAAGTTGTTTTGAAAAAGTGTTTTGCAAATTATACTTGATCCACCTAAATAGTAAAGATTGTCATTTGCTGGGCTTCATCGCTCACCCTTACATAATTTCTCCAGGAAACTTGTTAAGAGCCGAGCATTGTGGCACTTTTGTTGAAGACCGGAAGATATTTTTGTTTAAGAAGTTTAGGAATATTTTAGAGTTATGATAAGAATTTTTTTTAATGGAGCTGTGTCTCCAAAGTTATGTTTTCAGTACTTAGTTATTGAATCTTAATGTAAATTTGTTAATGAAAGACTGCTTGGTTTCAAGTTAGTTTCATTATTATGTTTTTGTTTGGACTGCGCTATTGATATTGTTGCCTTGCGGGTCATTGGTTTGTAGCGTGTGGCACTCCGGACATGTAGTGGGTTTGGGGTGTTGAAGAAGTGGTATCAAAGTGGTGGCCCCTCAGAGTGTGTTGGGTTTTAAAACCTATACATTTCATGGGGAGTGATTCTAGGAGTTAACTGTGGGTATAGTCTTGACTAAATTTATGAATTTAGAGTGAGATAAAATAAGGTGAAAAATATTTTTATTGTCTTGTTAGTTGTTAGTTTGCTTTTTGAACGTGAATTTTCATAAAATAGTATTTTGTTTGTTAAATAAACTTGGATATTTCGAAATTCATTTATATAGCGTTATTTAATGGGGATTGCTTTATTGTGTAGAAAATACCTCCTAGAAGAAATAACCCTACTAACAACAATGGTGGCGCTGATGGTATGGCTCAACTCATTCATACCTTAGCACAACTAGTACATCATCAACAGTCTGGTCAACATAGTATAGTAGCAGAATTCAAGCGATTGAACCCACCAATCTTCGAAGGAGCTACATATCCTGCTACTGTTGAAAGCTGGATTCAAGAAATGGAAAAGACATTTGATTTGCTAGGGAGTACTGAAACTAATAAGGTGACATTGACGGTTTATCAATTTCAGAGTGGAGCTTATGATTGGTGGCTTATGGAGAAAAGGAAGCAAGAGGGAAATTCTGAAGAGAGAGATCCTGAACCCTACACTTGGACCATGTTTGAAGAGGCATTTACCAACAAGTACTTTCCTAGAATGATCCAGGCACAAAAAGAGAGAGAATTCATTAGGCTAGAACAAGGGAACAAGACAACTGCTGAATATGAAGCCGAGTTTGCGAAGCTCGTTAAGTATGCTTCTACCTTAGTACCAGATGAGGTGACAAAAGCCCGTAGATTAAAGGACGGGTTACGGGTTGACATAAGGCATGCCGTTACGTCTTTTGAGCTACCCAGTTATGATGCGGTGCTCCATAAGGAATTGGTTATTGAGAAGGGCCTACTAGAGATTGAAAATGGGAAGAATGCCAATCGAAAAAGGGAGGAACCTTCTGGGGAAGAGTTGATCCATGGGGGACCTGTGAAATGAATAAATACCCTGTAACGACCCTAAAATTTAAATAATTTAACACTCAACTTCGGTCGTTAACAATACATTCAACCTCTAATTTTACATCATTAAACGATAATACAACCATTAAAATTTGCGGAATAATTAAAATTTTCTATTACAAACTATTCTCGTTCCCAAAACTTTCAACCTTTACATCTAGATATCTCAGAATCATTTTAATACTACAAGAGTTTACATCGCAAAACGATATTACAATACAACATTAGTATATTTACCGAAACATTAGACATGGTTTACAAGAATAACAACTTGGATATGATATTAAATCTTCATGTATCACATCTGATTCATGTCTTTCAAGTAGCACATAACTTTACCTTGAATCTTTAACCTGCAAAAGTGGTTATTTGCAAGGTTTAGCTCGACATCCCAACAAAATCTAACAGTTTTCATGCATCACATAACACATAATAACATGCTCAACATATATCTCATAAAAATTAGACTAACATAACATACATGCTGTAGTTCATATAACAAGTTTAAAGATTGAGTTCCTTACCCAACCAACATATATTACTCAATCAACGTAGTCATAAATTGACTTTAATGTTTCATACTTTCAATATATACATAACACATCGACAAAGATTTAAAATAGTTCATCATCAAGTTCACATAGCAAATAAGAACTTAAAGACTTGCCTTGATCGTTGTTTACCAATAACAGTTTAACAACTTACAGCTATCTGCACTTCACGTGCCCTACACAATTATATAATCATTCACATTAACTATTAGTCACATAACAATGCATAGTAGTTGTAATGTAAACTTTACTCTATATCTGATACCTTTCCTATCATTAATACACAATGTTCAATTTGATTGTATTAACTTTTGACTTACATCTCACTGTTTTACTTCTTAGGTCATACTCGAAGTTCATTCAAGTGTTTAAGTCTTTCTAGGACTATTTATTGGTTTTATATTAACCCTATTCACTATCTTATAATATTCATTTCATTTGATTTAAAATACTTTTTACGTTCATTAACACTTGTCACGACGTTTCCACGTTCATTCGTCACACGCCCGATTTGTCTCTCTTGTGTATGCTTATACAACTTATCTAATACATCATTTATTAATGTTAAACATCATTATGTTTACTAACATTCATGTTTTATAACTTAGAACAACATCTTTTATCGTCAGCAGCACTACACTTGCATACGTACATGCCCGACGCCCTCCGATTATCCTCGAAAACACAACAATCCTAAAGATGACTATTTT
Organism: Panax notoginseng; assembly: GCA_016801055.1. Taxonomy (NCBI): domain Eukaryota; kingdom Viridiplantae; phylum Streptophyta; class Magnoliopsida; order Apiales; family Araliaceae; genus Panax; species Panax notoginseng. Next base: position 196,941,793 of record CM029014.1, read on the forward strand.
GACCCCTGTTTCCGGACTCAAATTGAATAACTTAAAGAATAAAAGTTATAGGTCTATTCTTCCTCGTTCTGGATCATCTTGAATCGCATCAATCGGAGTTCGTAAGAAAAAGTTATGCCCATTTTAGTAAAAACATATCCGGTTAGATTTTCTCAACATTTGAAGTCAGACTACCCTCCCGCCAGGGCGGGGGTTTTGCACTATAATAGCCCACCGGGGCGGGGGTACCTTCTGCAGTTCGCGAACGAACATTGCAGAAAGCCAAATTAGGCCTAATAACTCTTTTCTAACAACCATACCAACTACCTAAGTTGTAATATGTTTACAGAAACATAAACTAATGTTTCTAACCATATAAACAACATAAACATCAAAATTACAACCTTTAATTTCACTATTTCTATTATTTCTTCTTCTTTTGACATTCATAACGAAATTTCTCACTGTGAATTCGTTTCTTAACCAAATTGATTCATTCAACTTGCGTTCTTTTCGTTTTTAAATATTTTAACAACATCCATCATCAATTTAAGGTTTCCATCATGATTTCATAGCTAATATTAGTCTCAAAATTGACCAAAACTTATATGTATTTCAACAAAACTCTAATTTCTCATCTTTAACATGTTCTCATAATTTTGATAACCCTAAAACTAATTATAGATTACTCATAACAGATTATATATATATATATATATATATATATATATATATATATATATATATATATATATATATATATCATCACAATCAAATTTCCCAACTTAACTTCATAGAAAACTTACAAAAATTAAGGAAACTCAAATAAGGGTTTTTATCTTTTAATTTCTTCTTGGACTAGTTAGAAGATATGAATTGCTTGATTAATCCTCTTCTTCTCCATTGAATTCTCAAAGTTTCTCTCCAACTTCATAGAGAACTCTCTCCTCTCTCAATTTCTTCTCTGTAAACTCTCCCTTCTTCTCTTCTTCTTAGGTTTAAGCAAATTATTTTCACGTAACATAAAACCAACGCACATAAACCCAAACGTCTAAAAACCGACGTTTTAATAATGATTATAATAAATTATCAATTATAAAAACTTTAATATATTTTATTTATATTTATATTTTATTTTTATTATTATTTTAATTCAAATTCAAAATTCAAAAGCCATAAGACTTTGTTTGGCAAAACACTTTTAAAATAAAGACTTAATATTTTTAAGCCTTGTTTGGTAAATCCATTTAAAACTACTTTAATTTATTTCAATAAATCATTTATACTATAGATTATTGTCCCATATTATTTTTTTGAATTTTCATATCCAATCTTAATTAAACAACACTAATTACCACAAAATTATAATTTCATTATAATTTTACTTAATAAATCAACACATCACTTTAATTACTAAATTAAATTAAAACAACATTCTAACAAACCATATAATCCTTAACAACTCTCGAATTTAGTTATTAAGTTAAATTAGAGTATTATCTCATAAATTTAATTCATCACTCTTTTATCTTAATTAAGTTAATTTCTATAACTCATGAATTATTTACTTACTAATAAATAAACCAACAAATATCTACTAAACAATCAACACATCAATTAAAAATATTTATTTAATTCAATAAATATTTGAAATTATAAATAAAATTCTAAATTGTTACATACCCAAAACGGTAAATTTCGGGGAAATCAAGTAAACAAAGAGGACAAATTGAAATGTAGGAGATGTGGTTGGAACCACCCAAACAAAGAATGCCATTGGAACATGGGTGCGTGCTTTCATTGTGGAGAGTTATGTCATAAAATTGCGCAATGTCCCAAGAACCCTCCATAAAAAGGAGATACAAGGAAGGAGGAAATAAACATATCAAGTCAAATGCTAACTAGAGGACGCGTGTTTCAACTTTCAGGCAACTAGTATTAAGGTATGTAACACTTTTGTTATTCGTGCTTAATAATTAAATAGTAATTTCTTTAAACAAATAATATTAGTGTTATTTTTTAATGATTTAGAAATTTGGAGGACCAAATTTTTTTTAAGGGGGAGGTAATGTACCCAAGTCCTACATTTTCTAAATTTGAAACCCTTATCCTTTCCCAAGTCTATACATAGAAGGGCTTAGCCCTTTTGTTTCATTCACCAACAATAAGGCCTCCAATTTTGAGAAAGGCTTTGTTGTGGGAAGTTTTTTTTTTATAAAAACCTATTTTGTTAAATTTTGGCTTCGAGTGCGTAGGCAGTATGTGGAGCTCTTATTTTTGGGTATGTTTCTTATGTCAATTTTTGTATTGTTATTATGTTAAATAATGTATTTAGTTTGTTACTTAAAGTGGATATTTAGGTATATTTGTTAGTAATTAGTATTTTTCATTGTTGTTATTTTTGTAGTTTTAATTATTGCTTTGTATTTAGATTATTAATTAATAGTTTTGGATTAATATTATTGGCTTTAATTATTATTTTGTATTAAGATTATTATTTTGGCATAATTGTAATATTTGTTTGAAAAAGGATTATATATGGAAAGAATATTTTGTAAATATACTTATAGTTATAATAATAATAATAATAAACAAGCTGTTAAACAATAGAATTATATCCTTATGACATTTAATTGTTCTAAATTTATATTTAGGAATTGTTCGACTATTAAATTTGTGTTCAACGATATCGAGGTAAGTGACTTTCCAAGCTATTTAGTATTTTGAAATTTTCGTTTATAATTATGTATGCTTTAGTTGTGACGCCCCCAAAATAGGTCCACACGACCCATCTTGGGTTGCCAAATACATGTTACATAATCCAAATACAAATTTCATTAATACAACTATTGAATTTTCGTGCAAAATACGATAACACATAATCTGTGAGTTTTAATACAAATATTATCTCGTAGACAATATCCAAACTCAAATAAAATCCTCATTACAATTATTGACACACTATTTTATAAAATAGTGAGGATTACTCCACTCCCCGACTAATCCCAACTACATTCTTACCTCCTGAGAAGAACAATGGAACCAAAAAGGAAAAGAGTGAGCTTAATTAGACTAGTAAAGAATATTATGACTAAGATAATGTAGAACAAATTATCCTTAGTCTTCAACAAGGAAAAATCTGATAGAATACAATAGACAATAAGTTTTAGATCAATAACTGCAGCGGAAACAACAATCCATTAGAAGAGTCAAGTAGAGAATGATGTTTACTATCTTCTATGATTTAAAAATCCATCATCAATATTTTATCCCTGTAATACCAATCAATAAACATTTCACATCATCATATTATCCATGCACTACGGGCCAATGCTATTCGTTAGTATCACCAGTGGTCATGATCATGCCAAATAACTGTCCATCTATGCACTACGGGCTAAAGAGGACTTTCACCACATCATTTGTTTGTAACATTACAGGTCATGATTATACGAATACAAAATTTTTGGTCATAATCATACCAATCAACAGTTCATCTATGCACTACGGGACAAAGATGACTTTTATCACAATATAAGCATGAGAATGATGACAATGATATAATGAATCAATCAAGTGAGATCAAGGATAAATATTAGAGATTTATAATTCAATTTATCCAGAGTTCAAGAGTATTCAAATTGTCAACATAATAATTAATTGTGGAGTAAAATTTAATAATGATATTCATGTATCAAAAATAATTTGGATAGAAAAGAAATAAATTTTGTCGTGAATAGTACCCGAATGAATAATACCAAATGAATAGTATCCCGTCATGTAAAGTACTCCGAATAAATAGTATCCCGAGTGAATAGTACCCGAATAAATAGTACAAAATGAATAGTACCTCGTCATGCAAAGCACCCCGAAACAATAGTACTCCGAGTGAATAATACCCGAATGAATAATACCAAATGAATAGTATCCCATCATGCAAAGTACCCCGAATAAATAGTACCTCGAGTGAATAGTACCCCGAATGAAAATATTAAAATTTAATAAAAAAGTTCAGACCAATATTCCAATGAAACGATACTAGATAAAGACCAAAATTCAAGGACATTCTACTAATTTCAGGGATTATAGAAGCAATACTTATCATAGTAAGTTTAGAATTAGGAATATGAAAAGAAATAACATACGAAACTGCAAATGGATCATGCGGTAATCTGCGTAGACAGATCTTTTCCACAAATAAAGAATGAGTACGAAGGGTTATTCACCATGTATGCGGTAATCCACGTAGATAGGTTATTCCCACAGATTAAAGAATGAATACGAAGGGTTATTCACCATGCATGCGGTAATCCGCGTAGACAGGTTACTCCCGCATATTAATAAAGAATGATTACGAAAAATAATATCCCTTACCTTTGTAGGAGATTAGATACTGCAATAGTGAAGTAGCAAAATACTCTTCTTCTTTCTCTCTATAGTTTCTCTTTTGAGTCTTAGTGAATTGGTGAGAATGAAAGAAGAAATAAACTTCTATTTATAGAAGAATTGACTAATTAATAACTGATTCACGGACGGTCCAGATTGATTTACTATTAAAACGAATGGTCCATATTGATTTATTATTAAAACCACAACTGACGGTCCATATTGATTTAATATTAAAACCACAACCGACGGTCTATATTGATTTACCATTAAAACCACAACCGACGGTCCATATTGATTTACTATTAAAACTACAATCGACGGTCCATATTGATTTATTATTAAAATCACAATCGACGGTCCTAAAAATTAGTACATCTGTCCAGGGAATAATAAGTTAAACATACAACAAACGCCTCATGAAAAACCCCTCTATTTTTATTAAAAATTGAATAAATATTTACCACAAATCACTTATCTTCAATAAACATATTTTTAATATTTTAACAATTATTCATTATTAATATTATAACTCACAATATTGACAACCAAATCATTTCCTGGAAAGAGGGGGCTTTTCGATAAAGATTTCTCCATATTGGCGCGCAATTAAATAACATAACCCCTTTTCTCGACAGAATTTTTTAGACATTATCAATAATACAAATAATAATATGAAAAAATATGTCGTCTCAATTATTGATTTAATAATATAAAATATTGTGCAGATGATACTGTGACAACAATTGAATCAATAATATGAGATACTATGCAGCAACTATTGTAGCAATTATTGAATGAAACTGAGTGACTTCTTACGTAAGCATCAATAATCAGAGATATTATGTAATACCGTGTGCTACTGAGCAATAATGCGTAACACTGTTCTTTTATCACCAATATTTTAACAATTAACTGTAAAAATTTTGTCGTTATTTTTGAAAAGGTTATTTCTGTCGCTTTCTATATCCGACAGTCATTCCGTTGTTGGGTCCACTAATGATTATGCCGTCGTACGGATATTTCCCGACAGAAAGAATATTCCCCGACCAAACGAATATTTTTTGCCCACTTTCTTACTTTGCAAAATTTGTACATATCACCCATAACTATAGTATTATATCAAATCAACACCTTACTATTCAAAATAATATTTAGAGAAAATTAAATCTTTGTTCATAAAAAGTTGGGGTCGTACAACCTCCCATCCTTATGGAATTTCGTCCTCGAAATCAATGTACGTACCTGGTATGTCGAAGAGGTGAGGATACCTTGCTTTCATTTCAGATTCTAACTCGCAGGTCATTTTCTCAATATCATGGTTTCTCCATAAAACTTTGACTTGAGGTATAACTTTTGAGCGTAGAATATGTTCCTTCTTATCCAAGATTTTAACAGGTACCTCTTCATACGTTAAATCTTCTGCTATCTCATCTGGTTCTAATTTAATAATATGGTTTGGGTCTTCCACATATTTACGTAACATAGATATTTAAAAAATTTTATGAATACGAGACATACTTGGCAGTAAAGCGAGTCTATATGCCACAGTTCCTACTCGGTCGAGGATTTCAAATGGGCCAATGAATCGAGAGTTGAACTTCTCTCTTTTCAAATCTCGTAACTCCTTTCCATAGAGCAACACGTAACAATACATGATCTCCAACATTGAATTCCACGTCCCTTCGATGAAGATCGGCTTAACTCTTTTGTCGATCTTGTGAGGTTTGTATACATTGCCGGATCATTTGAATCTTTTCCGTAGTCATGCGTACCAACTCTGGGTCTGTTGCTTGAGCAACTCTAACTTTATCGATTAAAATCGTTTCTACTCGTATATTTGACATCGTCACGTGGGTTTCTGAAGTTTTTAACTCTAGCTCCATCCTTTGCAAGTCATACAAAATGGGATTTTGTGTTGACAATATCACACTTGTACCTGCATACGATCTTCTACTCAACGCGTCTGTGACAACCTGAAAATTTAGAGGATCTTGAATGGTTAAGTTAAAGGTTAAAGTTTAAAACCTAGAGTGAAAATAGATGAATAATTTTAAATTTTTAAGAAGAACCTATATGGTTTACTATTTGAAAAAGAATTGAGAAAATAAGGGTTATGAAAATTCAAAACCTAAAAAGAGATTTTTGTATGTGAAAAATTTATTTAAAAAAATAAATTTCAAATGACGAAATATTATAAGATTAAATTAAATGTGTATATGTATAGATACGTATATACTTGGAGATGTGTTATATATGATTTAGCTAAACAAGAGGATTGATTATTTAAATTAATCATACAAGAATTAATGAAAAGCTTCAATATAAGAAGCTGGTAGTAATCAAGCGTTAGAAATCTTATAAAAAAAAAGAAATAAGAACGTGGCAAGTCATAATAATATATATGATAAGCCATATGAAAAAGACTTATTGAATGTAGCAAACTGTATTAAGAGGGTTACTATACGTTAAATTAAATGTCTAGTCTAATATATGAGTATATAAATTATTTTATGATTTATGAAGAATATGTATGTTTACGTAATATGGTAAATATACTAAATTATATTTGCTATATGTAAATAAATTCATATAAACAGTTTATAATGTGAGAAAATAAAATTATTAATTATTTAATATATGTGATGTGTGTAGGTTTGGTGTAACTGGTAATTGGGAGTTAATGAATATATATTATATATGTATTTATTAAGTGGGGGAAAATAAAATTGTTGGGAATAATTTGTGTGATGAAGTAAAAATAGGCGGGTTAATTATATAATATTTATATATACTTTACCCAAGAGTATTAGAATAAATTCTTATATGAAATTAGTTTAATAAAGAAAAGATATTATATTTATCGTAATATCTTAAGGAATTAAATAAATTCTTAATTAAATTTATGTTAATGAGGTAAGAATATTATATTATAATATCTTGGGTATGTTAATAATTGTATTTGCATAAGAAATTATGTGTATCATATTTATTTTACCATTATAAAATAAATATGTAATTTAAGTATGTTATGTTTTATATATATCAAAGGAACGCCACATAACCTAATTATATATTAGGTAAGGTAATTATATAACCTAAGGGTTATGGTATTGAGGAAATGTTAGTATTTAAAAGTTATACTAACATAATAGATTAATTTTGTCTATTTCAAGTGATTAATAATTTTAAACCTAATTAGGTTATTGATTAAAAAGATATGTGTAAGTAATTAAATTCCATAAGATTGGAAATAAAAATCCTAAATAAAAAATTAGGGTGATATAAATTAAAATTGTTAACTATGTTACTTACATAGCCCAAAATAATTAAATGAGATGCCCAAAAAGAAATAAAATGCAAACCAATACTTAGCCCACGTGATTAAGGGTATTTTAGACGTTTGATTAATCAAATTTGTGCATTAAAATAAAAGCAAAATAGAGTGGATAATGGGCATGGGGGACCCGCCCCTTTTAGGCCTTTTAAGGCAATAAAATTAAGTTAATTAAGTTCCTTAAATAAAAGTTCTTACACACAAGGACAATTGTGTCATGCTCTCATTGGTTGAAAGTCTAATTAGCCTCCTTAATGACATGATTAGGCATGATTAGAAAGGGATAGGGCTAACCCTTTTGTCCAAGGGGTAAAAGAAACATGGGGGATATTATCATCCACTTCATTTCACCAACATTATATCTCCATCTTCATTTCATTCTCTACCATTCTTCTTCTTCTTTTATTTTCTCTCAACTAGCCAAAGACACAAAGAGAGGAAAAAAGAGAGAGATATTCGGTTCTTAGAGAGGAAGATGAGTATATTGTTCATACATCCCAAGTTCCTAGCCTACTTTAGAAAGAAAAGGAGAACATCCCACAAGACAAAGTAAGAAATCAAACCCTAATTTTTATGTTTTGTGTGTTCTATGTGATCTTGTAAGAGATTCATGGAAGTGCAAGTTCTAATAGGTTAGAGTCTTATATGAATGTTAAATCTTGGGTATAGTATGTTTATCTTTCTCATCTATATAGTTTATTTTGGAAAATATTGGAAAAAGGAAGCTAAAATAGTTTTTGGGAAAAACCTAATTTAAAGGGGTGATCTATGCTTTTCATTTTGAAATCTACAAATGGTTTTTGTGGTTTTGTTTCTTGGTATGCTAGAACTATGAGTTAAGAGCAAAACCCCTTTGGAAGTATGTAAAAATGTTAAAAAATGAGCAAAATATTGATTTATTACTAAAACACCTCAACTAAGAACTCATGTGCAAGAATAGTAACTTCTGTGCTCATTTTTGGGACCAAAAGAGAACCAAAATTGATGTTTGATGAATGAAAACTGTAGCTCAGGAAGATACGAATCCAACGAGTCTGATTGGACTCAAATCGGAGTTGTAGATTTCATTTTATTCAAGTTTTAGTGAAGGATCCCAAATCTGGAAAAAAAATCAAAAATCTTGAAAACCTACTGCCGGTTCAGCCGAACCAAACCGGCCAGAATATTTCGAAGATCGGTTAGGCCACTTTTTGGCTAGTTCCGGTGGTGGTTCTTAGACTCAAATTTTTCTAAAATTCTGAAGAATATTAAAATATTTAATCCAAATTTTTATTGAGCATTTAGCTAATTATTATGTAATTAGTGGTTGTCGACGTCGAGATTTTTATTTGTCCCTTTTCAGTTCTTGCCTTTTGGTGTTATCATGTTAGGTGAGATTTATTTGAAAAAACAAGTTGTGAAAAGGTCCGACATGTATATGTCGACGATTGGACTGTAAGAGTCGCCAGTTTATATTTTTAAATGGTTGCACCAATTCAACCGAGAAAAAGTTTGCACATTGACCTAGTGATGTGACACTATTTAACTGGTCAGTGAAACCGATATTCATTAGGGTCCAGGGGCTTGATTATGCGGGGGAAAGGTGTTAGGCACCCCCCGACATCCGTGGTGACACGGTGACCGCCTTTCAATTTAAACTTTTATCTGAATGCGTGCGCATGTAGGTCAATGTGCAATTATCTGGAAGTAGTGATATGCCTCATTTGCACCTATATACAAAGGGTTTGAATTTTGTATAAAGTTTAATTTTAACGAGATATGGCAGTGATGTTTTGTAAAACAGGTTTTTCAAACCCTTGTGCTTAATAGTAATTGAGGCCTTTGATACTTCCATTTTATTATGTGTTCGGCTTGATTGTTTTTATTTTTGAGATGCGAATCATCTTCGAGAAAATAATATACATAGTAGCGCCGAACTCCTTGTGGGAATGAGAGCCGTCTAAGATAATTCAGACACCGTAAATAGTTTACAGCTGGTTGCAGCTAAAAATGGCCATCACGGGAATCGAATTTAGATTCAGGAACTGAATCTGTGATCACATGATTCCTAGGCTCACATAATGATGCAGTATGTACAAAAGCTATAAACAGTTATATATATATATATATATATATATATATATATATATATATATATATATATATGAACGATCAACTGTTACGAAGTAAACTCCAGGAAGGACTTGAAATGTTAATATATATATATGAAAGATCAATTACTACGAAGTAAACTCCAGGCAGGACTGGAAATGTAAATATATATATATATATATATATATATATATATATATATATATATATATATGAACGATCAATTGTCACGAAGTAAACTCCAGGCAGAACTGGAATGTAAAATATATATATATATATAAGCGGTAAATGGTCACAAAGTGATCTTCAGGCCTGACAAAAATATAAACGCACCGGATATATCGATCCAGGATATATCGATCCAGGCTCAATCGATGATTCGAGAATATATATATATATATATATATATATATATATATATATATATATATATATATAGCAATAAAAGCCACGGACCGACGGTTCGGGCATACGCATACAACACAACTCTCAACGTGAATAAATATGTGTGAATGAAAGTGGAGAAAGGCATTAAGTAATGTGAGGTGTCTTACAGTGGACTGCCAAGAAGACTTAGATAGTTTTAAGTGAATGAATACTTGGTTTTCACTGGTAAAATATAGCAAAACATAAGCTCACACGTGTTTGGAAAGAGAAAGCAGTCAGCTTAAAGTGTGTACAGAACAAAATGGACAGGGCTTCCTCGCCTTTTCTCTCTTGAAAATGGCCACCCCAAGCCCTCTATTTATAGAGGGGGGAGCCATAGGTCTACCTGTGGCAGCCGCGGCTCTACCTGCGGCTGCCCGGGGTGCCCCAACCCATGTGGGTCCCGTCGTCTCGAAGTACGTGCACTCGGACAACGTATTATTCGCTAGAACCTTCATAACTTTCAATCCGGGAGTCCGATGGAAGCGTGCCATGCCATTCTAAAAAGCTCTTTCCGAGAGCTATGCAATGACATATGATTTGCCTTTTTTTAAATTCGAGAAGATGGGTCCATGATAGAAATAGCATTTTTGGGTCTCCGTCAAGCAGTCTGTTGAGCTATTTTACGTAGTTTGCACTCGGAGTTAAGATATGGCTCTTGTGGGACTTCTTTTGAAGAAAATTGAGTTGAAATAAGTTGATTTGATTTGAGTTTTAGTTGGCAAAATGACCATTTTGCCCCTCTTGGGGTTATTTCTAACTTTGGCGCAGTTGTAGCGGTCTTTTCCCAGGGTTATCTCTGAGATTGTCATGTTGTTGATTCTGAATGTCCTCAGGGATATCTATGAGGTTGGCTTGACCTCCCAGGGTTGACTCCGAGCATTAAAATTGATCTCCTGGGGTTATCTTCGGGGTTGGAACTGACTTTCCTGGGGTTATCTCCGGGGTTGAAAACTGATTTCCTAGGATTATCTCCGGGGTTAGAAACTGGATTTCTTGGGGCAATCTTCGGGGTTGTAATTGATGTTGTGGTCCTCCAGAGTTATCTCTGGAGTGTGAAAAATACGCTTTTGTCCTCCTACATAGTTAGTAACAGGAAAACGAAATTTTGAGTGTCTACAGATGCCCCTTTTTATCATGTTCATGTAATGTAATGGAAACATGATAAAGATTACTAGACACTTGAAATATGATAAGGTATTTCTAATGATGCAAATCGCAATGTAATGAATGTTAAAATATTTTTACAAATCGCAGTTCGTAAATCGCACATCGCATTTCGCACTTCATACTTCACTTTTTGCATTTGGCCAATCGCACATCGCATTTCGCATATCGCAAATCACACTTCACAAAATGCTTTACCTTTACCAATCATTGCTGATGCCTATGCTGGTGTTGACTCCAACAGTTTGGCTTTTTGTCGGTGTTGCCGATTCTTGTTTGATGAAGATAAGTTGAGATGTTTTCTACATTTCTTTTGGGGATGACGTTCTAAAATCACCGGACCTTCCCGATGCATACGCTGTTAGTTCACAACGGTGCCTACCCTGCTGGTATTTTGACAACGGTGCCTACCCTGCTGGTAGTTGATTACGCTGACATCGCCAAACTGTTTCTAGTCTCACTCAAACAGTGGTATCCCTGAACTGTCTTGATGTTACGCTAGATTGATGACAACCACCAGATGTCTATGATGTAATTTTTCTCTAATCTAGGCATTTAACTTGCACGCATATTTAAATCTACTGGAGATACATGCTAAACCTTGATAAAGATGTACGATGATGTAGCGCATTTGCACATGTGCAGATCATGCATGATGTGATGATTTAGATTTATCCTTAGGAGTCTATTGTCCTAGGTTGATACATATTTTAAATTGTCTGGAGTAGAATTTTACCTCACCCTTTTTGAGGTGATTTGTAGTTTCCTTTCGCTGTTGGGTGCTTGTGCCCCATTTTCTTGAGCATTTATTTCGTAACCCGGATGAACTGATGACCTGAATGTCGCTGACATCCCTGGAGGGTGCAGCTCATTTGTTTGCTGCCCAGATTTGAACTTCGGTGTAAAGGCCTCGACTTGTGAGGACTCGACGCCGGTTGCCACATTTGATGATGAGGATTTTATTCGCTAGACCTTTTGTCATTGGGCTTCTGCTTTTGAGTTAAGGACTTTTTTGAGAATTTTTCCCTTCTTTTGTAGGGGCAAGCTTATGTCACCATGATTTCTTTTAGGAGTTCTCCCCTTTCTTTTGATGAGAGGCTTGACTCCGCCTTAAACTCTTTCCCTTTCCTAGAACCAAAAAATGCCCTAGTTCTTTTGCATGTTGTTACCAGGGATTCATATGAGATACTCTTATTGTTGACCAAGTCGCGAGTGAGTAATATCCTCACATGTGGATTATTCATTTTGAGAACAGTATGATTGGAAAAGACCTAATGATCATACCTCATCGCCAGTGAGATGATGTGAGGGAAGCACTTATGATGATGTACTATACTGATGGTGCTGACTGGTGCATTTTCCTCTTTAGGATGGTTGATAAATGCCCCAATGTTGAGTTGTCGCTATTTCCGAGATTGCCCCAATCTTGTTGTAAGGGACCTAATATTGGTTTGTCACCAATTTTGAATTTGCCCCAGCCTTGCTTATTGTCTGGGATCGTTGCTTTGACAGATATGCCGATAAGATGACGAGATTGCAATAGGCTTTTACCTCTGTACCAGATGCTAAACAGGTAGTGGATTTGGGCTTTGATGACCTCAATCATTATTCCTGACTTGTTCGCGCAATCTGCCTGGATGGTTTTCTTCTGATTTTATGAAGACTTGTGATTGAGGGTGTCGGCTCTTTGAAGGTCCTCGTTGCTAATCATGCTTAATATATCGTTGTGTTGTTGTTATAACCTTGATGATTGATGTCGAGAGGCCTTTGGACTCCACTAAATTGACCCCAAAGATCTCAGCTTGGTTGGTGATGACTTCACCCAAGTTTGATTTGATCTGCAAGGTTTGATTTGTTATCTTGATCTGGGGGAATAGGTCATTAAGTATGAGATAGAATTTGCCACAACGGTTGCCCATGTATTGCTGGAGGTCAAAAGAGATCAAGTCTTCTCGCACTTCAGGAGCTATGAGTTGCTGACGAGTTGCATCTTATGATGATGACTATTTCATCCGTATTGCTGGTTGTCTTGGGATTGATGTTTGGGTTTAGATATTTTTTTTGAGGGTCCTACCGCACCACTGATGGCTGCCTACGTACTCCTGTATGTGCGAGAGATCAGGTCTGCATAGTTCCTGCTTGATAAGATAAAAGGTTTGAGAAGTGTTTGTTTGGGATTTATGGGTTTTTGTTTAGTTTGACCGCACCATAAATGGCTGCCTACGTGCTACTATTGATGAGGGGAGATCAGGTCTTTTGTAGTTCAGGCACCTGGCTGAGACATGATTTTTTTTTATTATTTTTTTCTTCTTTTTCTTTTTTTCTTTTTTTTTTTGCTTTTTTCTGTTTTTTTTCTTTTATTTTCAATATATACATGCATGGAAAATAAAAGGCATACTGCGAAAAAAGTGATACCGTCTCAACATCTCTTGGAACTCACAACTCTATCCTCCGGATCTACATCTTCTTGGCTAGCTGATGCTTGATAGTTTAGTTGTTAGTGGTTATGTTGCCTTCAAGGCTCGCGATAGTGGTTACCTCTTGGTTCAGGATATTTTCACTCATGGCCATAACTTGATCGCTTCCTGATTCAGTACATTCCTCAGGGACGCTTGAACTGGACCTATCGCAAAAAGGTATGAACTCCTGATTCTTTGATGGGTTGGTTTCTCCGACAACCTCACAACCTTTTTCTTCATCTGTTCCTTCACCTTTTTCCTGGGCTTGAGAGGATTCGATCATAAAATCTCCCTTGAACTATTGTGGCATTTCTTGCAAGGAACTTTCCGTTTTGGCTTCTTCTTCCTTAGAAATGATCAGTATTTCCTCCTTATCATCCAGGATGATAAAATCAGGAACGTGGTTGCTATCTTTGGGCCACAAGATGTTTGATGTTGGCGGAGGAATCTCCTTTGGGGATTCTCTTGTCTTCTTTATCATTCCCTACATTAGGATTAGTCCACCTTGCGTTCTGTCAGAATTGATGCTCATAGCTTTCAACTCCTTTGAACTGCCTGTGTCGAGTGGACAGCTTAAGCTTTTTATTTCTTTTTCGTCTTTTCTGGTCATGGGGGATTCTATCTTCTGCTCTCCATTTTCAATGAGATCCTAGATTTTATGTCGCAAAGACCAACATTCCTCAGTCGCATGTCTTGGTGAGTTAGAATGGTAGAGACATATCTTGGTGGAATCATAACTCTTTATCTTGGAATTTATAGGAGGCAGCAACTCATTAATCCTTCCTTCGCTTATCAGAAAGTGTAGCATTTTTTCATTTGATTTGCTCAGAGGGGTGAATTTTTGGGCTCTTTTGGAGGTTGTTTGATCTTTCTTCTTTGAGAATTCGCATTCCCCCGAGCAATTTTTCCACTGACGAGATCTTCTAGCAATTTTATCATCCCTCTTTTCTTGTACTTTCAGCCTGCTTTAATCTTCTTCATTTAGCTGGTTCATCATGGAGAGATATGGGCTTATATTATGGTTAACCTCATTTTTCTCTTGGCTTTCTGACAGTTGAGTGAAAAATTGCCTCGTATCCTGATGTTGGTGCACTATCAGCTTAGCTAGCAGGTTTACTTTATTATGAATCGTCTCTAATTTTTGCATTACTGTCATCCCCTCCTCTGAGATTTCCCACTTTAAGACATTTATTTTTTGCCTTTGGGGGTATTCCTCCATCCTTCGTATGTACTTACGATTTGGATATATTTCAGCGCTTCCTGACCCAATCATGTCTACTTCCTCCGTATCATACTGCAACGGAAGGTTGGTGTCGACATTTTGTTGGTCGGGTCGTTGGACCACAATACTGTCACTTTCGATCAAATTTTGAATTTTATGCTTTAAGGACCAACAATCTTGTGTGTCGTGTCCCGGAGACCCTGAGTGGTAAGCACATCTCTAGCTTGGATTGTATCTTTTGCTCCATGGTTCCAGAGGTGGAGTTAGTTCGGTAATTTTCTTATGATCCATTAATACTGCCAATACATTTTCAAGGGAATCGCCAAGTGGAGTGAACACCCGATTTTCCGTTCTTTCAAATTTTCTCTTCCTGTCTTGGCATTGGTTGAATGCAGCCTGTTGTTAAAATGACATATTGTCTTGATTTTTCCAAATGGGGGGACTGTAGGTTGGTCTCCTAGCTTGCCCCTATGAAACAAGGGATACATCTTCATTGCCTTTATCGAGTACCCTCTTGGGATCTCTTGCATACTTGTCAGTCTGTATATGCTCGACGACTGCTTGCAAGGCAGTGAAGTCTTTAATCTTGCCTGCCTTCAGGCCCATCTCTGCCATTTCGCCATGTTTAATCATCTCCGAGAATAGCTTTCCTATACCTGCTAGGATTCTCTCATAGTAAGGCGCCTCTTGGATATCAATAAATGTCATTACCATCTCAGTTTCTGTCATTGATGGAATGACTTGTGCTGCCAGACGTCTCTACCTTTGGGCATATTCTTGGAAAGACTCAATACTTTGCTTTTTGACTTTAGTCACTTGGTATAGATCTGGTGCCATTTGTGACTGAAAACTGTACTGATTTAGAAAGGCGTGAGCCAATTCTTCCCAGTTGTGGATTTTGGCATTGTCAAGTCGAGTATACTAGGCTTTAGCCTCTCCAGTGAGACTCTTTTGAAAAAGCTACATTCTGAGGCTTTCATCTTCAGCATAAGACCCCAGTTCGCCAATGTACACTTTTATGTGCGTATCGGGATCGCCTGCCCCATTGTACTTTTGAAACTCTGGGATTTTGAATTTGTCAGGATATCGAGCCCCTGGGAATATGCAGAGATCTGAATAGGTGACACTTCCATAGTTTCCAGTCCCTTTGATTAATCGGATGGTTTCCTCCATTTGTTGGACTTTCTTTCTTATATCCCCAGTTTCTGGATCATCCCTAAGTTTTGTGATTTCAGGGGTTTTGTTGGTTCCTTTATTAGAATGAGGTTCAGGTATCTGGGTTTCCATCTTTTTGCCAATACCCTGACTGCCCCCTGGTGTGCATGACCCTGGTTGAGTAGGCATTGTCTGGCCCCGAATGTTTTCACTTTGTTCTTTTAGAAAGACAACCAATTCTGCTATCTGATTCCTTAATCCTTCAAACTCCTCTCGAGAGACAGGAGTAGGATCAGGTGGGGCACTTATAGCCATGTCTGATTGTGGACTTAATGCCTTTTTGGACTTTGAATGACAAACAGGACCAATTGCTTCCCTATAAAAAGACTTATGTAGTTTAGTCATGAGGGAATGTAGAAATGTTACATTCTATGTAATGTGTGCTTAGGAATAATATTCTGCAAAACTGATGTCAGTTGCTTTAATGACAATATATCATGATAGGTTTTGATATGAAAGGGAATGCATGCACACATATTCCTTTATTTTTTTCATTACATTGAGATTGACATGGAAATGAAATTATAAGTAATTAAAATTACAAGTAATTGAAATGGGAAGGTATGAAGAGACTTCCCTCTGTGTTTGGTTTATCAGAGGCTGACCTATCTTAGGCTACTCTCGCGACTTTTTGGCATGAAGCTTCCCAGATCTACGCAATTTACTCGACGGGAAGTTAATCCGATCATTGAACTGGAGCGAATCTGGGTGGTTTCTTTCCTGAGCCTCGTTGGAATTAGTCTCCCTACGAGTCCAGTAATCAAACACAGACAGGATAACCTCCTGGTGGAGGGACCACACATCATACATTTACATACAACGCGTCTCACCGTATGAAAATGATGACATGTGCGAATCACTAATATCACAAGCAGATATAGTGCGAAGCACTAACTGCAGTAAGTAAAAGATGGGTTCATGAGCGAAATAGCATTTCCGGGTCTCCGTCAGGCAGTCCGTTGAGCTGTTTTGCGTAGTTTGCACTCGAAAGTTAAGACATGGCTCTTGTGGGACTTCTTTTGAAGCAATTTGAGTTGAAATAAGATTATTTGATTTGTGTTAAGTTTGAGTTGACAAAATGACCATTTTGCCCCTCCCGGGGTTGTTTTTGACTTTGGCACAGTTGTAACAGTCTTTTCCTAGGGTTATCTTTGAGATTGTCATGTTGTTGACTCTGAATGTCCTCAAGGTTATCTCTGAGGTTGGCTTGACCTCTCGGGGTTGACTGCGAGCATTAAATTTGATATCCTGGGGTTATCTCCAGGGTTGGAACTGACTTTCCCGGGGTTATCTCCGGGGTTGGAAACTGATTTCCCGGGGTTATCTCCGGGGTTAGAAACTGGATTTTTCGGGTTTATCTCCGGGGTTGGAATTAATGTTGTGGTCCTCCAGGGTTATCTCTGGAGTGTGAAAAATACGCTTTTGTCCTCCTGCATAGTTAATAATAGGAAAACGAAATTTCGAGTGTCTACAGTGGTTTAAACTCATTTAAAACTTACTAATTTATAAATTTTAATGCAATTAATTGATTATTAAACTAATTACATGTAATTTGAATGTAGTTAACTATTTAATTATTATCTAAGTGGTATTGGGTGATAATTAAGTAGAGATAGCATTAATACAGTAACTATTGATTATTTAATTAAGATTAAATAATAAATAGCGTTAAGCCATTGATTAATATTAAATAATGATTAAAGAATGCTTAAGTAAGATTATATAATAATATAATTACTTACTTACATTGACATAAAATTTATAAATTGATTATTTATTATTTAGTTAATATTAAATAATAAATAAGAAAAAATGATAATTAATTATTCTTAAGTTAATAAGAAAGAATAATTAAAGACTTATGAAGTAAATTAATTATTTATTATTCAAGGATAATTAATTAATTAAATAAATAATAAATAAGAACAAATGATAATTAATTATTCTTAGATTAATAAGAAAGAATAATTAAAGAATTATGAAGTGAATTAATTATTTATTATTCAAGGATAAATAAATAATTAATTAATATTAAATAAGGACAAAGGTTGATTAATTATTCAATTATTAATAGTAATGAATAATTAAAGACTAATAAATCAATTATTTATTATTCAAGGATAAATGATTAATTAATTATTACTTAATTAATATTAAATAATAATTAAAGACGAATAATGTTAATTATTCAATATTTAATTAACATTAAATAATAAGTAAATGTAATTAGCTATTATTTATTAAATAATAACTAAAGGTAATTAATTAACTATTATTTAACTAATATTAAATGGTAATTAAATGAACACATAATTAATAAATAAAGATGATTTAAATGATTCATTAATTAAACAATTATAATAAATTGTTTAAGGATCTAATAAATGTTTATTACTTAAGAAAGACCTTATAAATTTATAAAATCATTAACCTAAGAATTATTAATTATCTTATAGGGTTAATGATGGTACATTATACTATGTGTACATTATGATTGAATTATTTGCTAGATAATAGTATTTGTAAGCATATAGACGTACAATTATACGTAGTACTAACTAGTAGACCAACATTGTCAATGCTAGGTCAATCTAAATAGTTTTAATTAAAGCTAGTTAGCCGTAGCTCGTCGAACAGGCAAGTCTCCTAACTCAAACTCGAGTTATTATGTTTCAAGCATGCTAGTGGATTAATGATTGACAATTATTCCACATATTTGATTATTGATTCGTACTTAGTGCATGTTGCATATGTTCATCAGGTATGAAAGGCTGATCAGCTTCATTACAATAAGGTTCAGTTAAATTTGTTCATGGTCATTGTTGATCACTCAGCATAATTATTCAGTTATTCAGTTATTAAAGTTTTGATTCATGTTCTTTCTCAATTATATTACATTGTTGAAAACTTTAAAGCTTATTCCTTTTTAATCATGATATATCTTCATTGTACTTAAACTTGCTGGAAAAAATAGTTGCTCATCCTTGTTATATCATGATAACAAATTTCAGATTAAAATAAAGGCTCGAAGAACGATAGTGGTAAAGGCAAATTCCAAGTTTAGATTATTATGCATTTAGAACTATTAAGTTATCTGATGCAAATGACATTGTAAACCTTTTAAGTTATTGAAGGTATGTATTAAGTTAAGGTTGTAGACCTTGGGGATTATGTTGTAAAAGTTTATTTTATAAACAATTTATGTTTATATCTTCCGCAGTAGTTATAGAAATAATGTATCGTAACGTACCAGATCTGAGGTAAAAAGTACCCAGATTTGGGGACGTCACAGTGTCAGCTACCACGTTCGCTTTTCCAGGATGATATTAAATGGCATGGTCATAATCTTTCAACAGCTCGATCCAACGTCTTAGGCGCATGTTAAGTTCTTTTTGAGTGAAGAAATATTTAAGGCTCTTATGGTCTATGTAGATCTCCACTTTCTCCCCATATAGGTAGTATCTCCAGATCTTTAACGCGAAAATTACTACTGCCAACTCTAGATCATGAGTAAGATAATTCCTTTCATATTCTTAGAGTTGTCGAGAGGCATAAGCTATGAATTTTCTATGTTGCATGAGAACACATCCTAAACCTCTACTTGAAGCATCATTGTAGATGACAAATCCCTCCGAACCTGATGGTATTGTCAGAACAGGTGCTGAAATGTGTCTCCTCTTGAGTTCTTAAAAACTCTTTTCACATTCCTCACTCCAACTAAATTTTGTATCTTTTCGAGTCAGCTGAGTTAATGGAGTAGTAATGTGAGAAAATCCTTCCACGAATCTTCAATAATAACCAGCTAAGCCTAGAAAGCTACTTATTTTAGTTACTGACTTAGGTTGCTCCCAACTATGACTCATATCCCAACCATGGATAGTACCTCACAATTGCACCTATCAGTTTGCCACCGCAAAAATACGACGTCCCCTACGGAGAGTCTGCTTTTAGTACATTCCACAAAGGAAGTCACCAGATAGAGGCTCAGGAACCAACTCCTGTAGTTTGGTTTTTAACTCCTGAAGTTCAATAGGAGCAATTCGATATGAGGTTTTGAAAATGGGTTTTGTACCAGGTTCAAGGTCAATACAAAATTCAATTTCACGCTCTGGGGTAGGCCAAAAAGTTCTTCAAGAAATACGTCAAAAAATTTATCAACAACAGAAATATCATTCAAATCTGACTTATTTTTGTTTAAATCGGCGATATGGGCTAAGAAAGCTTGACATCCGGTTTTTAATAAACGAGTGGCTTTATGACTTGATATGACAGTGATTGACTTTAGTGGTTTGGTTTCTTGAATTCACATAACAGGTTGGATAGGAATATGAAAGCTAACGACCTTACAAAAATAATCAATTTTAGCATGATAAGTAGTTAACCAGTCGATTCCTAAAATCACATAAAATGCAAATATTTTCAAAGAGATGAGATCAACATGTAATGCGAGGGTGTCAATTTGAATCAAACAAGATTTATAAACAGTGGATCTAACGAAGGTTTCTCCCAATAGAGTTTCAACCGATAAGTCAAAGTCTAATTTCTCAGGAGTTAAGTTCAAATGTTGAGCACAAGCAGGTGAAATAAAAGAATGGGTAGAACTAGTATCGAATAAGGTATATACTTCGCAAGAGTTTATGATTAACTTATCCGTGATAACTTCGTTCGGGTTCCTCAATTTTTAGGAAGTCACGACAAATGCTCTCCTTTGAACCACCGACTTTAACTTATCTGGGACATCATTTGTTGTCATCATTACCGCTAGAATTGACTTTACTATAGGGCATATTCCACCCTCATCTGCTTCGTCGTACTCCTAATCTATGATCTGAATCATTAATCTTCGATCCATATCGAATTAGGGTTGACCGCTCTGTACAGGGTAATTCAAAACTCGATGTTGGGTTCTCCCAATTTCTGTCCAAAAAGAGAAATAAATATCATCTATTTTAGCCTTCTTGGATCAGACGTCTCTTTCTATAATATCAACGCGCCGTGCGACTTTTACCCATGCATCCTCTATTCTCACTCGTTCAGTTATTTCTTCTTTCAGATGATCTTTGACATTTGCATTCTCAGTTTCCAGCTCTATTATCATATACTCTGCCAAATAGAGCATCTGTTCAAGCTTCGCATATCGAGTAGCAAAATCTTGAATTACTGCATCCCTTTGTTCCACGACCGCCTGTCGTTCTTCACCCTATTTTTCTGACTCACGAATACGATCTTACAGTTCTATATTTTGATCATAAAATTCTCCTAATAAATCCTCCTCAATTCTTTACTTAAAACTCTATATGAGTTCATCTCTTGATTTTCAGATGTTATTCTCAAATACTGCCATAAAACAAGGGTTAGTTAAAGAAATTGACATGCCACATATTATCCCTATATTCTGACCGACCAATTAACTAACAAATAAGCTTAGGTAAGACACACTAGTAAATGTTTTACTCGTCTCTGCCCTCTTAGTTCTAACCTCAGTTCTCCGCCAGAGATCATATCCCTAAGCTCTGATACCAACTGTGATTCCCCCAAAATAGGTCCACATGACCCATCTTGGGTCGCCAAATACATAGTACAGAATCCAAATACAAACTTCATTAATACAACTATTGAACTGTCATGCAAAATACGATAACACATAAACTGTGAGTTTTAATATAAATATTGTCTCGTAGACAATATCCAAACTCATCTTGAACAATATTGTCTCACACTATTTTACAAAATAGTGAGGATTACTAAAATAACCATCTTGAACCATTACTCCATTCCCCGACTAGTCTCAACTATATTCTTGCCTCCTGAGAAGAACAATGGAACCAAAAAGGAAAATGGTGAGCTCAAATAACCCAGTAAAGAATATTATGACTAAGATAATATAGAACAAATTATTCTTAGTCCTCAACATGGAAAAATCTGATAGAATATAATAGACAACAAGTTTTAGATCAACAACTGCAGCGGAAACAACAATCCATTAGAAGAGTCAAGTAGAGAATGATGTCTACTATCTTTTATGATTTAAAAATCCATCATCTATATTTTATCCCTGTAATATCAATCAATAAACATTTTACATCATAGAATTATCAATGCACTACGGGCTAAGGATATTTGTTAGTATCACCGGTGGTCATAATCATACCAAACAACTATCAATCTATGCACTACGGGCCAAAGAGGACTTTCATCACATCATTTGTCTGTAATATTACATGTCATGATTATACCAATACAAAATTTCTGGTCATAATCATACCAATCAACAATCCATCTATGCACTACGGGCTAAAGATGACTTTTACCACAATATAAGCATGATGATGATGACAATGATATAAAGAATCAATCAAGTGAGATTAAGGATAAATATTAGAGATTTATAATTCAATTTATCCAGAGTTCAAGAATATCCAAATTGTCAACATGATAATTAATTGTGGAGTAAAATTCAAGAATGATATTCATGTATAAAAAATAATTTGGACAGAAAAGAAACAAATTTTGTCGTGAATATTACCCGAATGAATAGTATCCCGTCATGCAAAGTATCCCGAATAAATAGTACCCCAAGTGAATAGTACCCAAATTAATAGTACCAAATAAATAGTACCCCTTCATGCAAAAGTACCCCGAATAAATAGTACTTCGAGTGAATAGTACCTGAATGAATAATACCAAATGAATAGTACCCCATCATGCAAAGTACCTCGAATAAATAGTACCCCGAGTGAATGGTACTCGAATGAAAATATTAAAATTTAATGAGAAAGTTCAGACCAATATTCCAATGAAACGATACTAGATGAAGCACAAAATTCAAGGATATTCTACTAATTTCAGGGATTATAGAAGCAATACTTACCATAGTAAGTTTAGATTTAGGAATATGAAAAGAAATAATATACGAAACTGCAAATAGATTTTCACCCGTCATGCAGTAATTCGCGTAGACAGATCTTTTCCACAAATAAACAATGAGTACGAAGGGTTATTCACCATGCATGCGGTAATCCGCATAGATAGGTTATTCCCACAGATTAAAGAATGAATACGAAGGGCTATTCACCATGCATATGGTAATCCGCGTAAACAGGTTACTCCTGCAGATTAATAAAGAATGAATACGAAGGGTTATTCATCATGCATGCGGTAATCCGCATAGACAGGTTAGTCCCGCAGATTAATAAAGAATGGATACGAAAAATAATATCCCTTATCTTAGTAAGAGATTGGATACTGCAATAGTGAAGTAGCAAAATACTTTTCTTCTTTCTCTCTATAGTTTATCTTGTGAGTCTTACTGAATTGGTGAGAATGAAAGAAGAAATAAGCTTCTATTTATGGGAGAATGGACTAAATAGTAACTGATTCACGAGCGGTCCAGATTGATTTACTATTAAAACGGAAGGTCAATATTGATTTACTATCAAAACCACAACCGACAGTCCATATTGATTTACTATTAAAACCACAACCGACTGTCCAAAAAATTAGAACATCTCCCCATGGAATAATAAGTCAAACTTACAACAAACGCCTCATGACAAACCCTTCTATTTATATTAAAAATTGAATACATATTTACCACAAATCACTTACCTTCAATAAACACATTTTTAACCTTTTAACAATAATTCATCATTAATATTATAACTCACAATATTGACAACCAGATCATTCCCAGGAAAGAGGGGACTTTCCGATAAGGATTTCTCCTTATTGGCGCGCAATTAAATAACCTAACCCCTTTCCTCTACAGAACTTTCTAGACATTGTCAATAATGTAAATAATAATATGAATAAATGTGACGTCCCAATTATTGATTTAATAATATTAATATTGTGCAGATGATACTGTGACAACAATTGAATCAATAATATGAGATATTACGCCGCAACTATTGTAACAATTATTGAATAAAATTGAGTGACTTCTTACGTAAGCATCAATAATCAGAGATATTGTGCAATATCGTGTGCTACTAAGCAATAACGCGTAATAATGTTCTTTTATCACCAGTATTTCAACAGTTAACGGTAAAAATTTTATCGTTATTTTTAAAAAGGTTATTTCTGTCTCTTTCTATATCTGACAGTCATTCCGTTGTGGGGTCCACTAATGATTGTGCCATCGTACGGATATTCTCCGATAAAAAGAATATTTCCTGACCAAACGAATATTTTATGACCACTTGCTTTCTTTGCAAAATTTGCACATATCACCCATAACTATAACATTATATCAAATCATGACATTACCATTTAAAATAATATTTTGAGAAAATTAAATCTTTATTCATAAAAAGTTGGGGTCTTACATTAGTAATTATTCGGATGCCTAAATTTATTGTTTAAAAAATTATTATACTTTATTTAAGGCTTTCATTTGAATTAAAATGTTACTCTATTTTGTTTAAAAACCCGGATCAAGTATTAAAATAGAATTTTAATTTAGATAATGATATTATGTGATTTTGAACTGTGAAATAAGAATAATTTTGAACATCGAAAATATTTTTAGAAACCTCAGTCCGACTATGTACAGAAACGTTAGTGTTTACGCTAGTTCCGAAATAATTTAGGACCTACTAAGACGCTCACCTTTTGATACCCTTTGGGGGGCACTTTTCGGGGCACGTGCATGATAAGATACCTGTAAGACCTCAACTTTCATGAATAAGGATTAATTTTTCTTAAAATATAATTTTGAATATTATGGTGTGAATTTAATATAATAGTTGTGGGTAATATTTATAAATTTTGTAAAGTATGCAAGTTGTTATAAAAATATTCGATTGGTCGGGAAATATTCGTTTTAACAGGAAATATTCATACGACGACACAATCATTGGTGGACCTGATGAGTGGGTAATATACCCATAAATCGGATATAATTGGGTTTAAATTGTTGTATTTTCGAGTCATTTAGGAATATGTTTATTGGGTTTAGTGGTTGTTTTGCAGATTCGGGAGCTGCAGGGACGAATTAGGAATTTGGAGCAAAGAGTGGCAATATGGTAATTTTAGAGAAGCCCAGCGCCGGGGCGCTAGAAATTACACTAAGGACAGCGCCGGGGCGCTGAGCCTCGGCTGGCTTTGACTGGGACACGCGTTGACTTTTCGGCTGACTTGATTATTGAAGGTGATTTAAAGCCTAACTGGATTGGGATTGGAAAAAGCTATAAAAAGAGATTAAGTGCTGAAATTAGGGATCTATCTAATATTATTTCATTCATTCATTGGAGGCTACACAAGGATTACTTGAAGACTAAGAATTAGCTACAGAGTTTTCTTCTTCATCTCTTTATTTTCAATTTGTAATTCTTTAAGGATGATTTGCAAACAATTATTGGTTTTTATTTCCGTCATGAACTAATTCCTTTTATTAAGATTCCAATGGAACCTCTTATGGTTATGAATTGATTATTTAATTTATTTCAATTATTTATGTTGAAGCGAATTGTTCATTTTGCCTTGTATTTATTGATTAATTATTTGGCCAATAATTACCGTGTTACTCTAGAAGGAATCGAGAGAGGAATTCTAGAGTTAGAACTGGGCAGGGTGACATGTGACTTAGTTATTTGCACAGTGAATAATTAGGTTTGTGAATAGAATGAGAATATCTATTTGCCGCATGTAACATAAAAGGAATTGGATTTGTAACGAGTTTAATTCAATTGTCTTGCATAGAGATATAGAAAAATTAATCTGGGTTAAATAGAAGGCAATTGATCACTCGAGAGAGGGCTTTTGGCATTTGAGAATTCCTGTTAACAATTCAGTAGATTTAATAATTGGGATAATTGGATAATTGATTTAATAATCATAATTGGGGAAATTGGAGTCTTAATTGTCATTTATTTGCATTCAAATAATTCTTGATTTGTTCTTTGTTTTCTTTTAGAATAATTTCTTGCTTTATTAAAATTAGTTTTCTTAGTTTTAAGAATCACAATTTTCGGTTGTTTAAATAAAATTGAATTGATATAGTACTAGTATTTGGAGTTTATTAATTGGAATTCTCTGAGGGATCGACACTCTAATTTATCACTATATTACTTGTTGATCGTGTATACTTGCACATTTGCTTTGATTGTGAAATCAACCAACAAGTTTTTGGCACCGTTGCCGGGGACTTCTTTGTTAATATTAATTCCATATTAGTTATAATCAATTCGGTCTTAATTTAAACGTTACTTATTTTTCTTCTTGTCTTTGCAGGAATTCTTTGCAAGTGTATGCACACTAGATCAAAGGCGAGAAAGGAACTTTTTTCTTATACATACGAGATTGAAAGGAAGTTCCAGAAAGCGCAATCGACTAGTGCGGCACCACCCGAGGAAGAAAAACTGGTAGAACAAGAAATTCCAGTGAACATGGCAGGGAACGATCAGAAACCACTTCGGGACTATGCCATGCCGAATGTCACGGATATTCAGTCGAGTATTAGGAGGCCGGCAATCAATGCTAACACCTTTGAGATCAAACCAACAACCATTCAAATGCTTCAGAATCAATGTCAGTTTGGGGGTAGTTCATTGGATGATCTGAATGAGCATATCTTAAGTTTCTTGGAAGTTTGCGACACCTTCAAATTCAACAACGTGTCCGAAGATGCTATAAGGTTGAGAATGTTCCCATTTACCCTGAAAGATAAAGCACGAAGTTGGTTACACTCTCAGCCTTCGGACTCAATCCTTACTTGGGACGATTTAGCTCAAAAATTTCTAGCTAAGTTTTTCCCACCAGCAAAGTCAGCAAAACTACAGAATGATATTCATACCTTCGCACCGTTTGATTCAGAATCGTTGTATGAGGCGTGGGAAAGGTTTAAGGATATGCTTCGTAAGTGTCCACACCATGGAATTCCACAGTGGATGCAATTGGGGATATTTTGTGGTGGTTTACAAGCATCCATGAGGGCAAGTATTGATGCAGCAGCAGGAGGAGCGATTATGTCTAAAAATTTAGACGAGACATATAAGTTGTTAGAAACGATGGCCACCAACAACTATCAGTGGCCCATGACAAGAAATAATCCTCCGAAAACATCGGAAAAGTATGATGTGGATGCGATAACATCATTACAAGTGCAAATGACCGCAATGGCTAAGCAAATAGAATTATTGCACCCACAATCCACTCAGCAAGTAGCAATGGTTTGTGAAATATGTGCTAGGGGTCATACTACGGATCAATGTGCCATAAATACTGAAGCAGCACAGTATGTGGGGAGTTATAATCGGTCTACTCAGCCTTATCAGAATCAAAATGCATATAATCCGGGGTGGAGAAATCATCCGGGGTTTTCATGGAGTAACAACCAAGCTGCAGAACAAGCGCCGAAACAACAAAACAATTTCGGGTTTCAAAACCAAACACAACAACCTGTGCGGAAAGCAAGTTGGGAAGAAGCCTTGGAAAGATTTGTTAAAGCAACTGAAAAAAGGAGTGAGGAGAGTGACAAGAGATTTAGTCAAATGGAGCTAAGTATACAAAGTCAGAATGCGTCAATCAAAAATCTGAAAAATCAAATGGGACAAATAGCACATGCATTGAATAATCGACCACTTGGAACACTTCCGAGCGACACCGAGAAAAACCCGGGCAGAGATGAGCATTGTAAGGTGGTAACTCTATGAAATGGAAAAGAACTACAAGAGTCAGTCAAGGATAGGGAAAAGGAGGACAAGGCATCAATTGAAATAAAGAAAGTGGTGGAGACCGAAAAGCATCAAGAGGAGACCTCATAGCAAAAAAATTCGGAACCAACCATTACAATGCCCCCCATACCGTATCCGCAGAGATTTCAAAAATCCAAGTTAGATAAGCAATTCTCACGATTTTTGGATATCTTTAAGAAATTGCATATCAACATCCCCTTTGCCGAAGTCTTGGAACAAATGCCGAGTTATGCGAAGTTTATGAAGGAGGTTTTGTCGAAGAAGAGGAAATTGGGTGAATTTAAAACAGTAGCATTGATGGAGGAATGCAGTGCTATCATTCAGAATAAATTACCGCCGAAGCTCAAGGATCCAGGTAGCTTTAATATTCCGTGCGAGATTGGAAATCAGTTTTCGGAATGAGCTTTATGTGATTTGGGGGCCAGTATAAATCTAATGCCATTATCCGTCTACAGCCAGTTCGGACTTCAGGCTCCACGCCCAACAAATATCAGTTTACAGTTAGCAGATAGATCGGTTACATATCCACGAGGTATTGTTGAAGATGTGCTAGTAAAAGTGGATAAATTCATCTTTCCTGCGGATTTCTTTATTCTGGATTGTGAAGTGGACAGTGAAATCCCGATCATTCTTGGGCGACCATTTTTGGCGACAGGAAGAACATTGATTGATGTTCAAAAAGGTGAATTGACAATGCAAGTTAAAGATCAACAGGTCACCTTTAACGTTTTCAAGTCAATGTCGTACCCAAAAGAAAAAGGTGAATGTATGCGGGTTGATATTATGGAGGAATTGGTGAATCATAAATTCAGCACAATTTTTTCGGTGGACCCACTTGAATCTATTTTGCTCGGGGCAGACAAATATGGTATTGAAGAGGATATCGAATACGTCAAATGGCTAGACACACCATCAGTTTTTTGGAAAAGCACTTAATCCTTCGACACCATAGAAAGGCCCGAAGCGGAAGCTAAAAAGTTCAAACCATCAATAGAAGAGCCACCAGTGCTAGAATTAAAGCCATTACCTCCCCATCTGCAATATACTTACCTGGGAAAAGACGATACCCTACCAGTTATTGTTTCAATAGAATTGACTGATACGCAAAAGGAGAAA
This sequence comes from Panax notoginseng, assembly GCA_016801055.1. Taxonomy (NCBI): domain Eukaryota; kingdom Viridiplantae; phylum Streptophyta; class Magnoliopsida; order Apiales; family Araliaceae; genus Panax; species Panax notoginseng. Next base: position 196,970,887 of record CM029014.1, read on the forward strand.
CTGCTACGTGTCTTGCGAGAATTCAAAACAACAATTGGGTGGACTATAGCGGACATTCGAGGCATTAGCCCATCATTCTGTATGCATAAAATCTTAATGGAAGAAGGGGCAAAACCAACCATCGAGATGCAAAGAAGGCTAAACCCCATCATGAAGGAGGTGGTGAAAAAGGAGATTATAAAGTGGTTAGATGCTGGCATTATTTACCCGATCTCAGATAGTTCGTGGGTGAGTCCTGTACAACGCGTACCAAATAAAGGGGGTATGACAGTGGTGAAGAATGAGGCGAATGAGCTCATCCCTACTCGAACAGTCACAGGATGGAGAGTATACATGGACTACCGTAAGCTAAATAAAGCCACACGCAAGGATCATTTCCCCTTGCCATTCATTGATTAGATGTTGGATAGGCTAGCTGGACATCAGTTCTATTGTCTCTTGGATGGTTATTCTGGATATAATCAAATTGCTATAGCACCAGAGGATCAAGAGAAAACGACATTCACATGCCATACGGTACGTTTGCATTTTGGCGTATGTCTTTTGGTTTATGCAATGCACCGGCAACCTTTCAACGGTGCATGATGGCAATCTTCTCCAATATGGTTGAGAAAAATTTGGAGGTATTTATGGACGACTTTTCTGTGTTCGGTGATAACTTTGATCTTTGCCTGAAAAATCTGATTTTAGTGTTGAAACGTTGCGTGGAAACTAATCTGGTTCTCAATTGGAAAAAATATCACTTTATGGTGAAAGAAGGGATTATTTTAGGACATAAGGTTTCTGCAGCAGGGTTAGAGGTGGATGAGGCAAAGATAGAGACTATTGAAAAATTATCTCCTCCATTATCAGTGAAGGGAGTCCGGAGCTTCTTGGGGCATGCTGGGTTCTATAGACGCTTCATCAAAGATTTTTCACAAATTTCAAAACCTTTATGTTCCCTATTGGAGAAAGATGTCCCTTTCAAAATGGATCACTCATGTATCGGGGCCTTCGAGATTTTAAAGAAGAAGTTGGTATTTGCTCCGATCATTGTGGCGCCCGATTGGTCTTTACCATTCGAATTGATGTGCGACGCCAGCGATTATGCAGTGGGAGCAGTACTAGGACAACGTCACGGCAAGATCTTTCACACAATTTACTACTCCAGCAAAACGTTGACAGATGCTCAGTTGAACTACACAACCACCGAAAAAGAACTACTTGCAGTTGTGTTTGCCTTCGACAAATTTAGAGCATATCTCATTGGGACCGAGGTCATTGTCTACACGGATCACTCTACAATCAAATATTTGATCGAAAAGAAGGATGCCAAACCGAGGTTAATACGGTGGGTGTTACTACTGCAAGAATTTGATTTGGAGATCCGGGATAGAAAGGGTATAGAAAACCAAGTGGCGGATCATCTTTCGCGATTGGAAAATGCAGAGGTACAGAGCCAAGAGAATACACTGATCAACGAGAAATTTTCAGATGAACAACTTCTCCGAGTAACCACAACACTGCCTTGGTATGCTGATTATGTGAACTATGTGGTTGCTAAGGTGTTACCACCAGATTTGAACTCGCAACAACAAAAGAAATTTCTCCATGACGTGAAGCAGTACTATTGGGATGAGTCGTTCCTGTTTAAAGCCTGTGTAGATCAAATAATTCGACGCTGTGTGCCACATGAAGAGATGGACAGCATATTGGGTCATTGCCACTCCTCAGACTATGGAGGTCATTATTCTGGTGATCGAACGGCAACCAAGGTGTTACTATCAGGATTTTACTGGCATTCGTTATTCAAGGATGCGTATCTCTATGTGTTAAAGTGTGATCGATGCCAACGCGTAGGTAATATCTCCAAGCGAAATGAAATGCCACTCAACTCTATATTGGAGGTAGAACTGTTCGACGTTTGGGGAATCGATTTCATGGGACCGTTCCCCTCATCTTTTAATAATTAGTATATTTTGTTGGTGGTGGATTATGTGTCCAAATGGGTAGAAGCCGCAGCTTTACCCATAAATGATGTCAAAGTTGTTCTTCGATTCTTAAAGAAGAACATCTTCACACGATTTGGGACTCCCCGGGCAATAATAAGTGATGAGGGAACGCATTTCTGTAATAAGCAGTTCACAAAATTATTGGTGAAGTATGGGGTTCGTCATAAAATCGCAGCTGCGTATCATCCCCAAACCAATGGCGAAGCTGAGGTCTCAAATAGGGAGGTCAAGAGAATTCTGGAAAAGGTGGTAAATCCATCACGAAAAGATTGGTCATTACGTCTTGACGATGCTCTATGGGCATATCGTACAGCATACAAGAATCCGATCGGCATGTCACCTTATCGAATGGTTTACAGAAAGGCGTGCCACCTCCCAGTCGAGCTAGAACATAGTGCACACTGGGCCATTCAGAAGCTCAATTTTGATGTACAAGTAGCGGGTGAGAAAAGGTTGCTGCAGCTCAACGAGATGGATGAATTCCGATTCAATGCCTATGAAAACGCAAAACTCTACAAGGAGAAAGTCAAAGCTTGGCATGATAAGAAAATTCTCAATAGGACGTTTGAACCGGGCCAACAAGTCTTGCTTTTCAATTCTTGATTGCGTTTATTTCTTGGAAAATTGAAATCACGTTGGTCAGGTCCTTTTAAAGTCGTGTCTGTTGCACCACATGGTAACATCGAGATCGAAAAACCAAATTCAAATTGCACATTCAAGGTTAACGGCCAACGTCTGAAACATTATTGGAGTGGACCCATCGAACGATAAGCTACGATCATGTACTTCTCCGATCCAGCGACCAATTGAACAACATCGAAAAGTCGGGCTGACGACTGTAAACCAAGCGCTTATTGGGAGGCAACCCATTTAGTTCTATTTTTATTTGATTTAGAATTCTTTTATTTTCTTATTTTAATCTTTTAGTATTGCTCGAATAAGATTTTGCTAGACTGATTCTTAATTTTTTTTAATGTATGCAGGACCTGTACATGGCATAAAAAATTAATTCAAGGAGCAATGTGACATGCAGCGCCCCGGTGCTTGATCCCTATGCAAAACCAGCGCCCCGGCGCTGGTCTCGGTCATCAGCTACTGACATGCAGCGCCCCGGCGCCCAATACCAAGGTAAACTCAGCGCCCCGGCGCTGAGCTCAATCAGGACCTACTGACATGAAGTGCCCCGGCGCTGTCATTAAGCTGAATCCCAGCGCCCCGACGCTGAGGATGTGAAGAAGATTCCTACTTAAGTTGAAACACTCGGATTTTATATCCTTTTCTTTTCAAATACCTCCCACGCCTCCACTACTAATCTGGTAACTGCTCTGACCTTTTCATATAGTCTCCCAATTTCGAGGAAACCTCGACATATCACATTGAGATTTCCTTTTGCAAAGCAACTCTAATCTTCCACAAAGGTATGTTTCTAAATTACACTTCTTAGATGGTGAATTCAACTCTTGTTAATTGGGAGATGGGTAAGTTAATGTGCACCTTAGTCATACTCTCTACATCTATATACCGATTCTTACCCTTTTCGATTTCGATTATCTCACTATCCCGAAAGGTGAGACACGTTTAATTGGGCACCAATTTTGGTTGAGATACCATACATATATGGTAATTGTGTTAGAAATTTGACTTAATAAGAAAGTAGTGTGATTCACAGTAATTTATGAGAAGCCCATAAGGTGTTTGATAATTTGTTTGAGTCAATGATCATGTTTAAATTCGCACATATCACCATATCCATGCACATTATTGATGGATCCTCTTGTCAACGCCATATTCCACATCTACTGTTGCCCATATTCATTACTATTGTGGGACGAATTATATTGTCTTGAGGCATACACAGGGATATGCTACTTCTTATGACAAAACTTTTGGGTGAATTATATGTGTTTCTTACCACTTGTAGAATTTGAAAAATACATGCATCTAATTGGTAAAATTGTGCGTTTTCATGCTAGTATATGTCCTACCACACCCTCAACTATGTACTTAACATTTACATATATTTTGATGTTTAGGGGTAGTGTCATGGATACGTGTATCCCAACTAAATTTTTGTCAACTGCAACTAATTGTGAATTTGTATTATTGCAGAAATCTCTTAATGACTTCAAAGCGACAACGTGGAGACGGTTACGGTTCTGCCTCGGCTTCTCCGAGATTTGATAGCTGACGATTTGTCTCCGCTGAGGCACACGAACGCTATAACCGCATGGCCACTCGTTCATTAGTCCCCGAACGTAGTTTGAGGCCCGATCAAACCAAGGATGGAGAGATAGCGGTCATGATAGCTGAAAGAAATTTGTTCTCCCTCACTGAACAGCCTGACCCAGCAGTGATTGCAATTGTCAAGGAATTCTACGCTAATGTTTCAGAACATGATCACTACGGAGTGTTTGTGAGGGGAAAAACAGTGGAAATTGGTGACGAAGATATCAATGGGTGCTATCAACTGAATTTGGAAGATCTTAACGATGAGTTTGCCGGGCTTCTGAGCCAAGGTCCAGATTATGAGAAGATAATCCGCGAGCTGTCAACCGGGCACCACATGGACAGTGCGTGAGCGGGGTAGCATGAGCTTCCCCCATTCTAACCTCAGTTTATATGGGAAGGCGTGGTATGCCTTCATCTGTGCCAAACTCATGCCATGCACACATGTGAGCCATGTCACAAAAGAAAGAACGGTGCTGCTATATTCAATTATTCAAGGCTTGCAAATAGATGTCGGACACGTCATTCAGCAGTCTATTCTCCGAGCATCCCGTGGAGGGACCACAGGAGGTTTACCACATCCGTCTCTCATCTACGTTTTGTGTGCTAAGTTCGGAGTAAAATGGAAATCGGATGAGATGATCCAAACACCTATGCCCGTGTTGGACCATAAGTTGATCAGCAGGTATAAAGTGTGGACAGGTGGGGCAAATCACCCTAGGGGATTGGGTTTCATAATTCCCCAAGTTGCACCCACACAAGCCCCACCACCTCCGGCTCCACCTACTTATGGCCCATCTACAGCAGCTCATTGTGGAGTGGCTCCCGAAGCTGTCCAGCGGGAGATAGACGGCTGGTTTTATAATATGGAGTCCCAGAATGTGCGCTTGTCGGAACGACAAGACGTGATTTTCAAATTCTTAGTTGACCAATTTGCTGCACAGAATGCATTGGCCGTCCAATCACATCCGGGCGTTCAACTTAGCCATTTCCCAATTGCTCCTGTTCTCCCTGTATTTCCCCCTTCCGATCAAGAGGTGAGCGAGGATGATGATGTACCACCCGAAGAATAAGCTCGTCAGGGAAGTTCTCTATTTTATTTTGTTATATTTTTCGCATGAGGACATTGCTCTAGATTAGTTTGGGGGTAGTTAAGTTTTATTTTCAAATTTGTAGTTTGTTATTAGTTTGTGGATTTGGATTGTTATTGTTAGTTAATTATTGCATTTAGGATTGCATAATAATTCCGGCGTTTGCTAGTGCGTTTATTCGAGGGCCAATGATGAAATTAGAATTGCATGAACAAGTCTAGTAAGGATTGTTGAGTCAATGATATGATTTTCTTGACATGATTTGAATCTTTATCTGTTTGACACTGATATTATAGGATAACACTTTGAAAAACGACCATGTTGGCTATGATAGTTTAAATGGTTAGATAATAGAATTCTAAAGGATGATTGCTAGTGAAATGAAAAGACAATATGAATAGCTAGTGAAGACTGAATTTATACATAAACTCGAGTTTGGGGGAAAAATATTTGGAATATATAAGCGAAAAAAAAAATACCATAGCGTGCTTGTCTAGTTTTGTAGCCTTTATTACTTGAGCAAGTAAGCCCGAGGGGACTGTCTCTACACCTAGCGCCCTAAGGTCTTAATGGCTTGGGAGTCGTTGGTCGAAAGCTCGTTAAGGTAGCATTGAAAAGCCTAAGGGAATAAGACAATGCATAGTCATGAGAAAAAAAATTTAATAATAATAATAAAGCGGGAAAAGTGCAAAATGCCCCCGTCTGGAAATAAAATAAAATAATAAGCATAAGTATTTCATGTTGACCCCTGAATTTTGGTGATTATTTAATTTCAGTTGAATCTAGTTTATTTGATGAACTCTTGAGTACAACTGTATGAAGCTTTTTATAAACTTTATTATTTTTCAGGTTTTTGCTTTTCATTAGTTAGCATGGTTGTTGAACACACACTCACAATATCAGTAATAAAAGATTTGGATTGGTTGATTGTTGGGATATCATTGATCTGTGTTCACATGATGTATTAGCATGTTTTTGTGATTTTTCTGAGGCCTATGGATATACGTGAGCTATTGGATGCTGGAATTACGTTCATTTAGTTAGTTGCATTTGCATGAGTTGTCGTTTTCATATTGTTAGTATTGTTTTGTGTTTGTTGCTTGAGGACATGCAACGATTTAAGTTTGGGGGTGTTTGATGAGTGGGTAATATACCTATAAATCAGATATACTTGGGTTTAAATTGTTGTATTTTCGAGTCATTTAGGAATATGTTTATTGGGTTTAGTGGTTGTTTTGTAGATTCGGGAGCTGCAGGGACGAATTGGGAATTTGGAGTAAAGAGTGGCAATATGGTAATTTTAGAGAAGTCCAGCGTCGGGGCGCTAGAAATTACACTAAGGACAGCGCCGGGGCGCTGAGCCTCGGCTGGCTTTGACTGGGACACGCGTTGACTTTTCGGCTGACTTGATTATTGAAGGTGATTAAAGCCTAACTGGATTGGGATTGGAAAAAGCTATAAAAAGAGATTAAGTGCTGAAATTAGGGATCTATCTAATATTATTTCATTCATTCATTGGAGGCTACACAAGGATTACTTGAAGACTAAGAATTGGCTACATAGTTTTCTTCTTCATCTCTTTATTTTCAATTTGTAATTCTTTAAGGATGATTTGCAAACAATTATTGGTTTTTATTTCCGTCATGAACTAATTCCTTTTATTAAGATTCCAATGGAACCTCTTATGGTTATGAATTGATTATCTAATTTATTCTAATTATTTATGTTGAAGCGAATTGTTCATTTTGCCTTGTATTTATTGATTAATTATCTGGCCAATAATTACCGTGTTACTCTAGAAGGAATCGAGAGAGGAATTCTAGAGTTAGAACTGGGCAGGGTGACATGTGACTTAGTTATTTGCACAGTGAATAATTAGTTTTGTGAATAGAATGAGAATATCTATTTGCCGCATGTAACATAAAAGGAATTGGGTTTGTAACGAGTTTAATTCAATTATTTTGCATAGAGATATAGAAAAATTAATCTGGGTTAAATAGAAGGCAATTGATCACTCGAGAGAGGGCTTTTGGCATTTGAGAATTTCTGTTAACAATTCAGTAGATTTAATAATTGGGATAATTGGATAATTGATTTAATAATCATAATTGGGGAAATTGGAGTCTTAATTGTCATTTATTTGCATTCAAATAATTCTTGATTTGTTCTTTGTTTTCTTTTAGAATAATTTCTTGCTTTATTAAAATTAGTTTTCTTAGTTTTAAGAATCACAATTTTCGGTTGTTTAAATAAAATTGAATTGATATAGTACTAGTATTTGGAGTTTATTAATTGGAATTTTCTGAGGGATCGACACTCTAATTTATCACTATATTACTTGTTGATCGTGTATACTTGCACGTTTGCTTTGATTGTGAAATCAACCAACATGACCCCATGATAGAATTATTGTCGGAGTTAGAAAACGACAGAAATATCTTTTTATGAAAATAACTATAGAGATTTTACCGTTAATTGTTGAAATACCCGGTGATAAAAGTACAGTAATATGCGTGGTTGCATAGTAGCACACGGTATTGATTATTGATGCTTACGTGAGAAGTCACTCAGTTATACTCAATTATTGCTACAATAATTGCTACATAATATCTCACGTTCTTTGATTCAATTATTGTTAATATTTTATATTATTAAATCAATAATTGAGATGACAAGTTATTCATATTATTATCTGCATAATTAACAATGTCTAGAAAGTTCTGTCGATGAAAGGAGTTTGGTCACCTAATTGCGCGCCAATAGGGAGAAATCCTTATCGGAAAGCCCCCTCTTTCCTGGGAACGATCTGGTTGTTAATATTGCGAGTTATAATAATGATAAATAAATGTTGTTAAAAATATTGAGGGAATTTTTATGAAGTATTTGTTGTAAATTTTGCTTATTATTTGGACCCCCCATTTACCCATTTTTCAAAATAATCGGTATAAAATTATTGTGTATATTATATATGAGTGTGAAAGTGACATGTGGGGTGGGGCCCACATGTGGGATGAAATGAAAATAGGGTGAGGGGAGGAAACGTGTTTGGGAGGGAGTAAGGAAACGTGTTTGGGATATATATATTAGTATTATATATATATATATATATATACACACACACACACACACACACATCAGTACATAATTCACCCACCACCATCACTTTTTTTCTACTCACACGGTACACACACACACATCTTTAATATATATATATATATATATATATATATATATATATATATAAGTTTTGTTTTATTAGATTATAAATAGAATATATTATATTTTATTTAAATTTTTTGTTTTATTAAAATATTTTATTACACAGTAAAAATCAAATTTCAGAAAATTTTCCACCGGTTGCGCCCGTGAATAAAAATTACTGTGCGTCCGTGATTTTATTTTCTAAATAGTATCTTTCCATTCTCCTATAAATAGGATGCTTAGTTTAGAATTGAAAATCACACCAGAATCAGAGAATTCTTCTTCTATAATATTGAGCGTATTTCTTTAGAGTTTTAAGAAGTTTTGAGCGTAGAAAATAATGAAAGTTTTCTTCAAGAATATCTACTCTATGCTAGTTGGAATACTCTTCTTTTTAAGGTAAGGGATATTATTTTTGTTCAATATTCGTAAGAAATAATATTTTCTTCCATACATTGTAGTATGTAAGTAATATTATTTCGTTTCAGATTTCAAATTCTACACTCAATTTGTTAAAGTTTTGGCTTCTATACTCCATGAAATTAGTAGAATATCCTTGATATTTGCGCTTCATCCAGTATCTTTTTATGAAAATATTATTCTGAGCATTCTTGATAATTTTTAATCTGTTCATGTCGGGATACTATTCACGGGATACTATTCCTGAAGTATTATTCATAGGGTACTATTCACTCAAGTACTATTCACCCGGGGTACTGTTCATGATAAAAATTGATTTCTTTTCGATCTAAATTATTTTTGATACAATATTATTCTTGAATTTTACTCCACAAAATAGTATCATGTTAACAATTTGGATATTTTTGAATTCTGGATAAATTAAATTATAAATATTTAAAAATATATCATTTGCTTTCATTTAATTGAATTCTTATATCATTGTTATCATCCTCATGCTTATATTGTTATAAAAGTCATCTTTGGCCCGTAGTGCATAGATGGACTATTGATTGGTATGATTATGACCATGAATTATTCGGTATAATCATGACCGCAATGTTACAAATGATGTGATAAAAGTCTTCATTGGCCCGTAGTGCATTGATGGACAGTTGTTTCATGATCATGACCATTGATGATTACACGAATATCCTTGGCCCGTAATGCATGGATAATTCGTGGACGTAATACTAATGAATATCCTTGGCCCGTAGTGCAGGGATGAATTGATGATGTTGATTATTTATTAAGCTGAGTCTCAGCGATAAAATTGATGATAAACTTTTTAAATCATGGAAGATAGTAGATGTTATGCTCTACTTGACTCTTCTAATGGATTGCTTGTTTCGCTCCAGTTAAACTTGATGTTTATTATATTTTATCAGTTTAACACTGTTGAAGGCTAACAATAATTTATTCTACATTATCTTAGTCATAATATTTTTTATTAGGCTAGTTAAGCTCACCCTTTTGCTTTTATTGTTCTATTCAGGAAATGAGAATGTAGTCGAGACTAGTCGGGGAATGGAGTGTCGGTCCGAGATGGTTGTTTTAGTGGTCCTCACTATTTAGTGTGATAATAAATGTAATGAGGATTGAATTTGAGTTTGAATATTGTCTATGAGACAATATTTGTGTAAAAACTCAGCTATGTTTTGTCGTATTTTACACGACAGTTGTATTAATTAAGTCTGTATTTGAATCATGTATCATGTATTTGGTGACTCAGAATGGGTGATGCATACCTATTTTGGGGGCGTCATAATACCTTAGTAGGGGGCGTATCATTGACATTATCGAACCATTGGACCATGTTACTGGGTTACTATAACCTTAGTCATTAGGGTTGTGGAGTAAAATATACATTGAATATATTGAAATCTTTTATTGGAACATATTGAAATCGTTTTTGAATTATATTTTTGATTATTGATTTTGGTTTTGAAAGTATATATTGACTATTGTTATCGAACAAGAAAAGATTATTTTTGAAAAGTATGTTTATTATTGTTATAGAATTCAAAAAGTTACTTTGAAAAAGTGTTTTACAAATTATAATTGATCCACCTAAATAGTAAAGATTGTCATTTGTTGGGCTTCATCGCTCACCCTTACATAATTTCTATAGGAAACTTGTTAAGAGCTTAACATTGTGGCTCTTTTGTGGATGACCGAAAGATATTTTTGTTTAAGAAGTTTAGGAATATTTTAGAGTTATGATAAGATTTTTTTTTAATGGAGCTATGCCTCCAAAGTTATGTTTTCAGTATTTAGTTTTTGAATCTTAATGTAAATTTGTTAATGAAAGACTGTTTGGTTTCAAGTTAGTTTCATTATTGTGTTTTTGTTTGGGCTGCGCTATTAATTCTGTTGCCTTGCGGGCCTTTGGTTTGCAGCGTGTGACACTCCAGACATGTAGTGGGTTTGGGGTGTTAAAGAAGTGGTATCAAAGCGATGGCCCCTCAAAGTGTGTTGGATTTTAAAACCTATACATTTCATGGGGAGTGATTCTAGGAGTTAAATGTGGGTATAGTCTTGACTAAATTTATGAAATTAGAGTGAGATAAAATAAGGTGAAAAATATTTTTATTGTCTTGTTAGTTGTTAGTTTGCTTTTTGAACGTGAATTTTCATAAAATAGTATTTTGTTTGTTAAATAAACTTGGATATTTTTAAATTCATTTATATAGTTTTGTTTAGTGGGGATTGCTTTATTTTGTAGAAAATGCCTTTTAGAAGAAATAACCCTACTAACAACAATGGTGGCACTGATGGTATGGCTCAGCTCATTTATACCTTAGCACAACTAGTACATAATCAATAGTCTGGTCAACGTAGTATAGTAGCGGAATTCAAGCGATTGAACCCACCAATCTTTGAAGGAGCTTCAGATCCTGCTATTGTTGAAAGGTGGATTCAAGAAATGGAAAAGACATTTGATTTTCTAGGGAGTACTGAAACTAATAAGGTGACATTGGCGGTTTATCAACTTAAGGGTGGAGCTTATGATTGGTGGCTTGTGGAGAAAAAGAAGTAAGAGGGAAATTCTGAAGAGGGAGTTCCTGAACCCTACACTTGGACTATGTTCAAAGAGGCATTCACAACAAGTACTTTCCTAGAACGATCCGGGCATAAAAAGAGAGAGAATTCATTAGGCTAGAACAAGGAAACAAGAAAGCTGCTGAATATGAAGCCAAGTTTACGAATCTTGTTAAGTATGCATCTACCTTAGTACCAGATGAGGTGACAAAAACCCGTAGATTAAAGGACAGGTTAGGGGTTAACATAAGGCATGGCGTTGCATCTTTTGAGCTACCCACTTATGATGCAGTGCTTCATAAGGCATTGGTTATTGAGAAGGGCCTAATAGAGATTGAAAATGGAAAGAATGCCAATCGAAAAAGGGAGGAACCTTCTGGGGAAGAGTTGATCCACGGGGGACCTGTGCAAAGAATAAATACCCAAAACGGTAAATTTCAGGGAAATCAAGTAAACTAAGAGGACAAATTGAAATGTGGGAGATGTGGTTGGAACCACCCAGGCAAAGAATGCCATTGGAACACGGGTGTTTGCTTTCATTGTGGAGAGTTAGGTCATAAAATTGAGCAATGTCCCAAGAACCCTCCATAAAAAGGAGATACAAGGAAGGATGAAATAAACATATCAAGTCCAACGCTAACTCGAGGACGCGTGTTTCAACTTTCAGGCAACTAGTATTAATGTATGTAACATTTTTGTTATTCGTGCTTAATAATTAAATAGTAATTTCTTTAAACATATAATATTAGTGTTATATTTTTATGATTTGGAAATTTGGAGGACCAAATTTTTTTTAAGTGGGATGTAAAATAATGACCTAAGTCCCACATCTTCTAAATTTGAAACCCTTATCCTTTTCTAAGTCTATAAATAGAAGGGCTTAACCATTTTGTTTCATTCACCAGCAATAAGGCCTCCAATTTTGAGAAAGGCTTTGTTGTGGGGGGATTTTTTTTATTATAAAAATTTCTTTTCTTAAATTTTGGCTTTGAGTGCGTAGGCAGTTTGTGGAGCTCTTATTTTTGGGTATGTTTCTTACGTAATTTTTTGTATTATTATTATGTTAAATATTGTATTTAGTTTGTTAGTTAAAGTGGATATTTTGGTATATTTGTTAGTAATTAGTATTTTCCATTGTCGATATTTTTGTAGTTTTAATTATTGCTTTGTATTTAGATTATTAATTAATAATTTTGGATTAGTATTATTGGCTTTAATATTTATTTTGTATTAAGATTATTATTTTGGCATAACTGTAATATTTGTTTGAAAAAGGATTATATATGTAAAGAATATTTTGTAAATATACTTATAATTATAATAATAATAAGAAAGCTGAAAACAATAGAATTATATCCTTATGACATTTAATTGTTCTAAATTTATATTTAGGAATTGTTCGGCTATTAAATTTGTGTTCAACGATATCGAGATAAGTGACTTTCCAAGCTATTTAGCATTTTGAAATTTTCGTTTATAATTATGTATGATTTAGTAATTTCTCGGATGCCTAAATGTATTGTTTAAAAAATTATTATACTTTATTTAAGGTTTCCATTTGAATTAAAATGTTACTCTATTTTGTTTTAAAACCCTGATCAAGTATCAAAATAGAATTTTGATTTAGATAATGATATTATGTGATTTGGAACTGTGAAATAAGAATAATTTTGAACATCAAAAATATTTTTAGAAATCTCAGTCCGACTATGTACAGAAACGTTAGTGTCTATGCTAGTTCCAGAATAATTTAGGACCTACTAAGGCGCATACCTTTAGATACCCTTTGGGGGGCGCGTGCGTGATAAGATACCTTAGTAGGGGGCGTATCATTGACATTATCGAACCATTGGACCGTGTTACAGGGTTGCTGTAGCCTTAGTCATCAGGGTTGTGGATTAAAATATACATTGAATATATTGAAATCGTTTATCGGAACATATTGAAATCATTTTTGAATTATGTTTTGTGATTATTGATTTTTGTTTTGTAAGTATATATTGACTATTGTTATCGAACAAGAAAAGATTATTTTTGAAAAGTATGTTTATTATTGTTATTGAATTTAAAAAATTATTTTGAAATAGTGTTTTGCAAATTATACTTGATCCACCTAAATAGTAAAGTTTGTCATTTGTTGGGCTTCATCGCTCACCCTTACATAATTTCTACAGGAAACTTGTTAAGAGCCGAGCATTGTGGCACTTTTGTGGAAAACCGGAAGATATTTTTGTTTAAGAAGTTTAGGAATATTTTAGAGTTATGATAAGACTTTTTTTTAATGGAGCTTTGTCTCCAAAGTTATGTTTTCAGTATTTAGTTTTTGAATCTTAATATAAATTTGTTAATGAAAGACTGTTTGGTTTCAAGTTAGTTTCATTATTATTTTTTTGTTTGGGTTGAACAATTGATATTGTTGCCTTGCGGATCTTTGGTTTGCAACGTGTGGCACTTTGGACATGTAGTGGGTTTGGGGTGTTGAAGAAGTGGTATCAAAGTGGTAGCCCCTCAAAGTGTGTTGGGTTTTAAAACCTATACATTTCATGGGGAGTGATTCTAGGAGTTAACTGTGGGTATAGTCTTGACTAAATTTATGAATTTAGAGTGAGATAAAATAAGGTGAAAAATATTTTTATTGTCTTGTTAGTTGTTAGTTTGCTTTTTGAACGTGAATTTTCATAAAATAGTATTTTGTTTGTTAAATAAACTTGGATATTTCGAAATTCATTTATATAGTGTTGTTTAATGGGGATTGCTTTATTGTGTAGAAAATACCTCCTAGAAGAAATAACCCTACTAACAACAATGGTGGTGTTGATGGTATGGCTCAGCTCATTCATACCTCAGCACATCTAGTACATAATCAACAGTCTAGTCAACGTAGTATAGTAGCGGAATTCAAGCCATTGAACCCACCAATCTTCAAAGGGGCTACATATCCTGCTATTGTTGAAAGGTGGATTCAAGAAATGGAAAAGATATTTGATTTGATCGGGAGTACTGAAACTAATAAGGTGACATTGGTGGTTTACCAACTTCAGGGTGGAGCTTATGATTGGTGGCTTATGAAGAAAAGGAAGCAAGAGGGAAATTCTGAAGAGGGAGATCTATAACCCTACACTTGAACCATGTTCAAAGATGCATTTACCAACAAGTACTTTCCTAGGTCGATCCAGGCATAAAAATGAGAGGGAATTCATTAGGCTAGAACAAGGGAACAAGACAGTTGCTGAATATGAAGCCGAGTTTGTGAAGCTCGTTAAGTATGCATCTACCTTAGTACCAGATGAGGTGCAAAAAGCCCGTAGATTAGAGGACGGGTTACGGGTTGACATAAGGCATGGCATTGCGTCTTTTGAGCTACCCACTTATGATGCAGCGCTCCATAAGGCATTGGTTATTGAGAAGGGCCTAATAGAGATTGAAAATGGGAAGAATGCCAATCGGAAAAGGGAGGAACCTTCTGGGGAAAAGTTGATCCATGGGGGACCTGTGAAAAGAATAAATACCCAAAACAGTAAATTTCGGGGAAATCAAGTAAACCAAGAGGACAAATTGAAATGTGGGAGATGTGGTAGGAACCACCCAGACAAAGAATGTCATTGGAACATGGGTGCATGCTTTCATTGTGGAGAGTTAGGTCATAAAATTGAGCAATGTCCTAAGAACCCCCCATAAAAAGGAGATTTAAGGAAGGAGTAAATTAATAAACATATCAAGTCCAAGGCTAACTCGAGGACGCGTGTTTCATCTTGCAGGCATCCAGTATTAAGGTATGTAACACTTTTGTTATCCGTGCTTAATAATTAAATAGTAATTTCTTTAAACATATAATATTAGTGATATTTTTTATGATTTGGAAATTTGGAGGACCAAATATTTTTTAAGGGGGAGGTAATGTAATGACCCAAGTCCCACATCTCTAAATTTGAAACCCTTATCCTTTCCTAAGTCTAAAAATAGAAGGGCTTATCCCTTTTGTTTCATTCACCAACAATAAGGTCTCCAATTTTGAGAAAGGCTTTGTTGTGGGAAGGTTTTTTTATTTATAAAAACCTCTTTTGTTAAATTTTGGCTTCGAGTGCATAGGTAGTCTGTGGAGCTCTTATTTTTGGGTATGTTTCTTACGTAAATTTTTTTATTGTTATTATGTTAAATATTATATTTAGTTTGTTAGTTAAAGTGGATATTTTGGTATATTTGTTAGTAATTAGTATTTTTCATTGTCGTTATTTTTATAGTTTTAATTATTGCTTTGTATTTAGATTTTTAATTAATAGTTTTGGATTAATATTATTGGCTTTAATTATTATTTTGTATTAAGATTATTATTTTGGCATAATTGTAATATTTGTTTGATAAAGGTTTATATATGGAAAGAATATTTTGTAAATATACTTATTGTTATAATAATAATAAAAAAGCTGTTAAATATTAAATATATGTTCAACGATATCGAGGTAAGTGACTTTCCAAGCTATTTAGTATTTTAAAATTTTCGTTTATAATTATGTATGCTTTAGTTGTGACGCCCTCAAAATAGGTCCACACGACCCATCTTGAGTCGCCAAATACATGATATAGAAACCAAATACAAACTTTATTAATACAACAATTGAATTGTCGTGCAAAATACGACAACACATAAAATGTGAGTTTTAATACAAATATTGTCTCGTAGACAATATCCAAATTCAAATAAAATCCTCATTACAATTATTGACACACTATTTTACAAAATAGTGAGGATTACTAAAATAACCATCTTGGACCATTACTCCATTCCTCGACTAGTCCCAGTTACATTCTTGCCTTATGAGAAGAACAATGAAACCAAAAAAAAAAGGGTGAACTCAACTAGACCAGTAAAGATTATTATGACTAAGATAATGTAGAACAAATTATCCTTAGTCCTCAACAAGAAAAATTTTGATAGAATACAATAGACAACAAGTTTTAGATCAACAACTGTAGCAGAAACAACAATCCATTAGAAAAGTCAAGTAGATAATGATGTCTACTATCTTCTATGATTTAAAAATCTATCATCAATATTTTAGGAATATTTTTAAGACTTTTTTTTAATGGAGTTGTGTCTCCAAAGTTATGTTTTCAGTATTTAGTTATTAAATCTTAGTGTAAATTAGTTAATGAAAGACTGTTTGGTTTTAAGTTAGTTTCATTATTGTGTTTTCGTTTAGGCTGCGCTATTGATATTGTTGCTTTGCGGGTCTTTAGGTTTGCGGCGTGTGGCACTCCAGACATGTAGTGGGTGTGGGGTGTTACAGAAGTGGTATCAAAGCGATAGCCCCTCAAAGTGTGTTAGGTTTTAAAACCTATACTTTTCATGGGGAGTGATTCTAGGAGTTAATTGTGGGTATAATCTTGACTAAATTTATGAATTTAAAGTGTGAGATAAAATAAGGTGAAAATTATTTTTATTGTCTTGTTAATTGTTAGTTTACTTTCTGAACGTGAATTTTCATAAAATAGTATTTTGTTTGTTAAATAAACTGGGATATTTCAAAATTCATTTATATAGTGTTGTTTAGTGGGGATTGCTTTATTGTGTAGAAACTGCTTCCTTGAAAAAATAACCCTATTAACAACAATGGTGGCGCTGATGGTATGACTCAGGTCATTCATACCTTAGCGCAGCTAGTACAGAATCAACAGTCTGGTCAATGTAGTATAGTAGCGGAATTCAAGAGATTAAACCCGCCAATCTTCGAAGGAGCTACGGATCCTGCTATTGTTTAAAGGTGAATTCAAGAAATGCAAAAGACATTTGATTTGCTAGGGAGTACTGAAACTAATAAGGTGACATTGGCGATTTACCAACTTCATGGTGGAGCTTATGATTGGTGGCTTATGGAGAAAAGGAAGCAAGAGGGAAATTCTGAAGAGGGAGATCCTGAACCCTACACTTGAACCATGTTCAAAGAGGCATTTACCAACGAGTACTTTCCTGGAACGATCCGGGCACAAAAAGAGAGAGAATTCATTAGGCTAGAACAAGGGAACAAGAAAATTGCTGAATATGAAGCCGAGTTTACGAAGCTCATTAAGTATGCATCTACCTTAGTACCATATGAGGTGACAAAATTCCGTAAATTAGAGGACGGGCTACGGGTTGATATAAGGCATGTCGTTGCGCCTTTTGATCTACCCACTTATGATGCGGTACTCCATAAGGCATTGGTTATTTAGAAGGGCCTAATAGAGATTGAAAATGGGAAGAATGCCAATCGAAAAAGGGAGGAACCTTCTGGGGAAGAGTTGATCCATGGGGGACCTGTGAAAAGAATAAATACCCAAAACGGTAAATTTTCGGGAAATCATGTAAACTAAGAGGACAAATTGAAATATGGGAGATGTGGTAGGAACCACCCAGACAAAGAATGCCATTGGAACACGGCTGCGTACTTTCATTGTGGAGAGTTAGGTTATAAAATTGCGCAATGTCCCAAGAACCCTCCACAAAAAGGAGATACAAGGAAGGAGGAAATAAACATATCAAGTCCAAGGCT